>OW388303.1:67758311-68358311 GCA_936450465.1 Gibbula magus
CTTTACTTTTCTATTACTTTGTAAAGATTGTCTTTAATTCGGGCCTTATAACATCATGAATTTGGAGCGCGCTACTGAAATTTTTATATGGACTTGAAGACCAGATGTTTGTCTTTACAATGATATAAAAAATATTAGAATGCGACCTATGGTTATAATTCTATTGTCATCTAAAGTTTGTCTTTATTTCCAGCTTCATGAAATCAAAACTCCTGAGCGCGCATATTGCGAAATTTATATGTGCTTGTAGATAGTTTATTCCTCTTTACAATGACATAAAAATTATTAGAATACGACTTATGGTTCAGAAAATATAACCAACCAAAGGAGAGTGACGCTACCCCGACAGTACCACGTGAATGGTCCCGACGCGCACCAAGTTACTGGCACTGCTTGGTCCCCCCGGGACTGTGCTAATTACAGTACCGTTACCTCCTCGAGACCTCCTCGAGACCTCCTCGAGGGTGCCAGAGCCGAGCGCGCGTGGAACTAATGGGTACTAATGAGCACAGCATACACTAATCACCGCGGCGAACGCAATACATGTTGCGCGGTGTAAAGTTTGTCTTTATTTCCAGCTTTATAAAATCGTAAATTATTTCGCGCGCATGCGAAACACGTATGTACTTGAAGACAATTTATTCCTCTTTACAATGATATAAAAATTATTGGAATACGTCAAATGGTTCGCAATATATGAAGAGCGTAAGGAAGGCACCCCCAGTACTTAGAAAATTCATTTTTGAAAAACTAACTTTTTGCGACATCTGGCGCATCATTTGCCGCATGTTTATTTTTCGCTGCGCATATACATGTGATACATGGAATTGAAGACAATTTATTGCTCTTTACGATGATGTAAAAAGAAAAAAAATGCGCAACTTCGTTCGGAAGCTATAGCGTGCCAAATGAAGGTACCCTCGGTACTTTGAGGCAACTTTTTGACTATCGCGCATATCGGGGCACGTGCCGCAACTTTAGTTTTTCGTGCGCATGTATAAATTTTATATTGAATCAAAGCCGAATCTTTCCTCTTTATCCCATGTATGTTTTATGAAAATCGGCCACCCGGTTCAGCATTTATGGGTGTTTTTTATGATGCGGTTCTGGCTGAACTTCCAATGAAAGCTCGCATTCACTTTCTCTGTCTCTTTGATAAAATAAAGAATATTTTATTTGCAATGACATGTATTACAATGAAATTACAATGCATTTATGTACAAATATACACAATATTTACCTGCGGTTGTGCGCAGAACAGCTTTAGGGACCTAACAAGGTATGTATATAATGTGTATATACTAGTCCACACTTCGGCTCTCTTTACTTTCAATTTTCTTCTTCTTCATTCCCTTCTTCATTTCTTTCTTTTTCCGTGGCAGTGATGTAAGCCCTGGAATAGTCAGTGGCGGTGTGGTACAGTTTGAAGCATGGTGCGGCGCACAGAGAAACATTACAATCTGTACATTCATAAGAAGACTCTCTGCCTACTCGTTTTTTCTTCCTTGCTGGCCCATTGCCTTCTTCAATCTGTTTTGCGAGGACGGCGCGTTTTGCCTTAGAGCATACCACACACATCCTTGTGACGTTTTTCTTCCTTCCGACAGGCTCAATCTTCGTCGGAAAGTGACGTCCATGAAGACGAGTGACACTCTCGTCGCTCGTGCTCGGCCGACCACGGGGACGTCTGCAAAGTGATGGAACTTGTTCCTTGTCCGCAAATGTTACTATATGTTGCGCCAAAGCCTTCCTGTATTCCCGACTTGTTTTTAGAGGTTTATCTTTGCTGTATTCTTTATAAACGATGTAAGAGTTCAACATGGCAACGTTGAGAACGTGAAACCAAACCCGTTTCCACCACTTCAGGGTCTTCACTCGGAACGGCGTGTACGACAACATCTGGTCGGCCCGATCAACACCTCCCATGTACTTGTTGTACGTTGTTACAATGCGCGGCTTGAGAACTGGTTCCCCTGTTGCCCGGTTCTTCTTCCCTGTTTGTTCAAGTTGTGTATCTTCAACAGTAGACATGAGAAGCACTGATTTTCTATCTTCGTAGCGAAGAACGAGTAGGCCATGGTTGTGAGAAACTGTCATGTCCCCTTGCTTGGCTTTCTTTTTAGGTTTCTTGACTGAATCAGGAAGTCCCTTTCGATTGGCTCTCAACGTCCCCGTGGCACCTATTCCCCGCTCCCACAAATTTATGTACAGATTTGTGGACGAATAGTAGTTGTCCATAAAGATGTGATGCCCCTGTCCAACGTAGTCGTTCACCAAGTCCATGACTACATCATAAGTTTTGCCACCTTCAGAAACCGGTTCATTCGTTTTTCCAGTGTAGAGTTTGAACTTGCAAACGTATCCGTTGTGCGAGTCACACAACATGAAAGCCTTTATCCCATACTTCTTAGGCTTGTCGGGAAGATAAACTTTGAAAGATAAGTTACCTTTCCAGGGCACCATGCCCTCGTCGACTGAAATGTTTTGATGCGGTTTATACACTCTTGAAAAACGGTGAACTATCCGGTTATACAAGTGTCCCAGTTTATTTATTGGTGAAAAGCACGGGGTGTTACGGCCCGGCATCCTCCTGTTGTCAGCCAAGTGTAGGTAGGTTATAAGAAGCCAAAACCTGTCTCGGGGCATGCACTTGGCGAAGAAAGGCGTTGAGGTAACATCACTTGTTGACCAGTAATCAGCAAAGTTTCTCTGCACAACCAATGACATGGCAATTGTCATGGCTACAAATACCTTCATCTCTTCTGCATTAGTGTCTTGCCACTGTTGCATTCTTGAACGGGGTCTTAGAATTTTGTCCTCCATTGCTTGTTTGAAATATCTATTGGTTTCCGTTGCCATATCCTCATAGTCATCATTATGTATAAACAAATTGAAAAAGTCAATAGGTTCAGGGTTCTCAGGAAGTTCTATGAACTGGCGCAACCCAGTTTGACCAGTGAAAGGCAAGTTTACACGTGGCCGCGGACCATCCACCCACTCATCAAACGTCTGTGAATTATCATGATTATATTGTGGTATTTCGGCAAACTCCTCCTCAAAACCACTAAAGTCTTCTTCGGTGGAATTACCGGCGGCTAGAATCTTTCTGGCAATCTCTGTCTCTATATCACTCAGAGCATCTGTGTCACCATGTTCACTATCTATTACAGTGTCCCGATCATATGCATCATCACTGTCTAAACCACTGCTACCATCACTGTCAGTTGACTCCATATCAGAGGCTTCATCAGCATGGATCTCGTTGATGAAGTCGTCGTCGCTTGTAACGGCTTCAAAGCTGCGTGTCCTAGTATGCAACGTCCTAGGCCGTCGCAGGGCCTTGCGTCCACGTCCGCGCAGCATTCTGCTTCAACCTGTAAATGATTGAAAATGCGTTAGATGTATGCAACATATAACATGTGATTAGAGACAATAAACATACAGAGATAATGAATGTGAGCTTCATGGACGTTCATTTGCCAGTTTCAGAACCTCCCGGCGCATCTAGGACGACTGCGCCGCAAGCGCCGACGGCGCCGACGGCTTCTGACATCGCGCCGATTTTTCCGACGCATATGTCAAACGGACCATTTTCTGATTTCCTCGGCGACGTGTAGCACCGGGCGCGAGGCCCGGAAAATAAACTACTATGTCAGGGAAGCTCGGGTTGTCAGTTGCCGAATGACTTCTCTTTTCGAGAAGCAGAGCATCCAAGGAGCGGTCTCTCGAGGCGGAGCCCGGACCCATGGGAGCATACTCCCATGCTCTCCGGGAATTCCCGTCCCCGTCTTCCGCGGCGGACCCCGGATTCAATCGCGGGACAGGTTTCCCATGTTCTCTTTTGAGAACGAGAGACTCCGAGGAACAATCCTATGGGACGAACCCCGGATTCTATTGGGAATGGGTTCCCATGCCCTCTCGACATATATAGCAGAAACCTTCATACCTCGGAATGACACGAACCTTTATTTCAAAGTAGAAACAAAAAAATAATTTGCACAAAAAGTTTGGGGGGTGGCGACCAAAAGCGGGGGGGTCCGCGCACCCCCCGGTAGATATTTATACTTGTGGGTCGGTCCCGAAGATGACGGACCACGCCCATGTTCATGGGAATTTTTTCTCATTATGTCATGGCGAATCCCGTCGGAAATTCCCCTGCTCACGAAAAAACTAATACCTAAAAAAGTAATTGTGATACAAAAGAACTTTGGTAATAAAAGTGGTGAGGAATCAAATTCTCCATCTGCTCAGTTCAGTCCGCTACACATATAAATAATTCTTCAAATCTTATTGAATGAAACGTCTTTTATTCAATAATGTAAAAGATAAAATAATAAATTCAATTCAAATGGTTTGGAAAGGTGCGCCCTCGCATTTGAATTTTAGAAATAAAAACCTTTCGCAAATGGCATCAGTAACAAAAATGTTCACGCATTTTTAGAAACTCCGAAAAGTGAAATATTTTCCTGAGAAAATATTCCCACGAAAAGGCTTTTCCCCGAGCGGCGGGTCCCGTACTCAAATATATTTTCACTTTTATGTTATAATTTTTTTTCCAATACTGGAAACAAAATTCCGTCATGACAGTTGTTCATCGTTTATAAAGCTCTATATTTGCGTATCAAAAGAACAGTATTTTAGTTATATATTATCATACTTCTTCACTTATGCGTACATCAATATTGCGGCTCTTCGCGCATGCATAGTTCTTCCCAAAAACATGCGCATTATATCTGGAATTAAAGACAATGTTTTTCTCTTTACAATGATGTAAAAATTATAAAAATCGGACTTGCGGTTCAAAAGTTATGAAGTGCGAAAATTATACCTTTTGGCGCGGCGCTTTGCGCATGCAGAGTTCTTCCCGAAAACATGCGCATTATACATGGAATTGAAGACAATGTTTTTCTCTTTACAATGATGTAAAAATTATAAAAATCGGACTTGCGGTTCACAAGTTATAAAGCCCGTAATGATGGTATATGCTAAGAGCGCCACTTATTCAAAGCCGAATATCACCTTCTGCGCGACACCTGGCGCATCAAAAGTTATTGCCGAAAATACACGTATTTTATATGGAATTGAAGACAATTCTTTTATCTATATACTGATAAAAAAATTATGAAAATATCCCAAGTAGTTTCTTAGAAATAGAGCGCCGAGGCATGTTGGGGTAAATGCGCCACATGTATCAAAATTCAAAAGTGCGAAAGTCGGCTATCTCTGTGCGATTGCTGTATTTTCAGTTATGTTAGCGCAATTGCGATTTTTATATGGGAATAAAGGCCATTCTTTCCTCTTTATTTTGGTATAAAAAAAAATGAAAACAACCAATTGGTTCATATGATACGAAGTGCGAGAGAAAGGTAGCTTATCGCAATATCTTCCCGTAATTAGAAGCTATCTGCCCATGTGGCGAGATGCGAGACAGATAAGCATAGGCTATCTGCCCATGTGGCGGGATGCGAGACAGATAAGCCTGTACGGGCCTATCTCACCCCGGGGCAGTGCAGACACTTAGGTGCTAATTAGCCGCCGGGCAGTGTAGCCATCGGAGCGAAGCAGGACAAAATTGGCCTTTTGTAAAGCTAATTATCGATGCGTTACGGGTCAACAATGCACACGCAAATTGGTGTGAATTTTGCTGGACGTTCTGACCAGACACTGAAGAAAGTTTTATTCTCATTGCGGGCTGCGAGGCATAAATACAGCCATTCTCATGCAGCGAGTCGCGGAAACAATCGACTCGGGACCCGGTATGGAGGCTAGCCCAGTACATAGACAGGCGTGAATTCTTCTAAGTAAGCGATCCGGGATCCGTACTGGAGTACCTACGAATCGCTTATAGCCCGCCCGGATTATTCCGTCGCCCGCATGTTAAGGGTTAATACTGCAGGGAGAGGTGTACACAGTTAATACTGCAGGGAGACGTGTACACAGTTAATACTGCAGGGAGAGGTGTACACAGTTAATACTGCAGGGAGAGTTGTACACCGTTAATACTGCAGGGAGAGGTGTACACAGTAAATACTGCAGGGAGGGTCGTACACATTTAATACTGCAGGGAGAGGTGTACACAGTTAATACTGCAGGGAGAGGTGTACACAGTTAATACTGCAGGGAGAGGTGTACACAGTTAATACTGCAGGGAGAGGTGTACACAGTTAATACTGCAGGGAGAGGTGTACACAGTTAATACTGCAGGGAGAGGTGTACACAGTTAATACTGCAGGGAGAGGTGTACACAGTTAATACTGCAGGGAGAGGTGTACACAGTTAATACTGCAGGGAGAGGTGTACACAGTTAATACTGCAGGGAGAGGTGTACACTATTAATACTGCAGGGAGAGGTGTACACAGTTAATACTGCAGGGAGAGGTGTACACTATTAATACTGCAGGGAGACGTGTACACAGTTAATACTGCAGGGAGACGTGTACACAGTTAATACTGCAGGGAGAGGTGTACACAGTTAATACTGCAGGGAGAGGTGTACACATTTAATACTGCAGGGAGAGGTGTACACAGTTAATATTGCAGGGAGAGGTGTACACAGTTAATACTGCAGGGAGAGGTGTACACATTTAATACTGCAGGGAGAGGTGTACACAGTTAATACTGCAGGGAGAGGTGTACACTATTAATACTGCAGGGAGAGGTGTACACAGTTAATACTGCAGGGAGAGGTGTACACAGTTAATACTGCAGGGAGGGTCGTACACATTTAATACTGCAGGGAGAGGTGTACACAGTTAATACTGCAGGGAGAGGTGTACACAGTTAATACTGCAGGGAGAGGTGTACACTATTAATACTGCAGGGAGAGGTGTACACATTTAATACTGCAGGGAGAGGTGTACACTATTAATACTGCAGGGAGAGGTGTACACAGTTAATACTGCAGGGAGAGGTGTACACAGTTAATACTGCAGGGAGAGGTGTACACAGTTAATACTGCAGGGAGAGATGTACACAGTTAATACTGCAGGGAGAGGTGTACACAGTTAATACTGCAGGGAGAGGTGTACACAGTTAATACTGCAGGGAGAGGTGTACACAGTTAATACTGCAGGGAGGGTCGTACACATTTAATACTGCAGGGAGAGGTGTACACAGTTAATACTGCAGGGAGAGGTGTACACAGTTAATACTGCAGGGAGAGGTGTACACAGTTAATACTGCAGGGAGAGATGTACACAGTTAATACTGCAGGGAGAGGTGTACACAGTTAATACTGCAGGGAGAGGTGTACACAGTTAATACTGCAGGGAGAGGTGTACACAGTTAATACTGCAGGGAGGGTCGTACACAGTTAATACTGCAGGGAGAGGTGTACACAGTTAATACTGCAGGGAGAGGTGTACACAGTTAATACTGCAGGGAGAGGTGTACACAGTTAATACTGTAGGGAGAGGTGTACACAGTTAATACTGCAGGGAGAGGTGTACACAGTTAATACTGTAGGGAGAGGTGTACACAGTTAATACTGCAGGGAGAGGTGTACACAGTTAATACTGCAGGGAGAGGTGTACACAGTTAATACTGCAGGGAGGGTCGTACACAGTTAATACTGCAGGGAGAGGTGTACACAGTTAATACTGCAGGGAGAGGTGTACACAGTTAATACTGCAGGGAGAGGTGTACACAGTTAATACTGTAGGGAGAGGTGTACACAGTTAATACTGCAGGGAGAGGTGTACACAGTTAATACTGTAGGGAGAGGTGTACACAGTTAATACTGCAGGGAGAGGTGTACACAGTTAATACTGCAGGGAGAGGTGTACACATTTAATACTGCAGGGAGAGGTGTACACAGTTAATACTGCAGGGAGAGGTGTACACAGTTAATACTGCAGGGAGAGGTGTACACATTTAATACTGTAGGGAGAGGTGTACACAGTTAATACTGCAGGGAGAGGTGTACACAGTTAATACTGTAGGGAGAGGTGTACACAGTTAATACTGCAGGGAGAGGTGTACACAGTTAATACTGCAGGGAGAGGTGTACACAGTTAATACTGCAGGGAGAGGTGTACACAGTTAATACTGTAGGGAGAGGTGTACACAGTTAATACTGCAGGGAGAGGTGTACACAGTTAATACTGCAGGGAGGGTCGTACACATTTAATACTGCAGGGAGAGGTGTACACAGTTAATACTGCAGGGAGAGGTGTACACATTTAATACTGCAGGGAGAGGTGTACACATTTAATACTGCAGGGAGAGGTGTACACATTTAATACTGCAGGGAGAGGTGTACACAGTTAATACTGCAGGGAGGGTCGTACACATTTAATACTGCAGGGAGAGGTGTACACCGTTAATACTGCAGGGAGAGGTGTACACAGTTAATACTGCAGGGAGAGGTGTACACATTTAATACTGCAGGGATAGGTGTACACTATTAATACTGCAGGGAGAGGTGTACACAGTTAATACTGCAGGGAGAGGTGTACACAGTTAATACTGCAGGGAGAGGTGTACACAGTTAATACTGCAGGGAGAGGTGTACACAGTTAATACTGCAGGGAGAGGTGTACACATTTAATACTGCAGGGAGAGGTGTACACATTTAATACTGCAGGGAGAGGTGTACACAGTTAATACTGAAGGGAGAGGTGTACACAGTTAATACTGCAGGGAGAGGTGTACACAGTTAATACTGCAGGGAGGGTCGTACACAGTTAATACTGCAGGGAGAGGTGTACACAGTTAATACTGCAGGGAGAGGTGTACACAGTTAATACTGCAGGGAGAGGTGTACACAGTTAATACTGCAGGGAGAGGTGTACACATTTAATACTGCAGGGAGAGGTGTACACAGTTAATACTGCAGGGAGAGGTGTACACAGTTAATACTGCAAGGAGAGGTGTACACAGTTAATACTGCAGGGAGAGGTGTACACAGTTAATACTGCAGGGAGAGGTGTACACATTTAATACTGCAGGGAGAGGTGTACACAGTTAATACTGCAGGGAGAGGTGTACACAGTTAATACTGCAGGGAGAGGTGTACACAGTTAATACTGCAGGGAGAGGTGTACACAGTTAATACTGCAGGGAGAGGTGTACACAGTTAATACTGCAGGGAGAGGTGTACACAGTTAATACTGCAGGGAGAGGTGTACACAGTTAATACTGCAGGGAGAGGTGTACACAGTTAATACTGCAGGGAGAGGTGTACACAGTTAATACTGCAGGGAGAGGTGTACACAGTTAATACTGCAGGGAGAGGTGTACACAGTTAATACTGCAGGGAGAGGTGTACACAGTTAATACTGCAGGGAGAGGTGTACACAGTTAATACTACAGGGAGAGGTGTACACAGTTAATACTACAGGGAGAGGTGTACACAGTTAATACTGCAGGGAGAGGTGTACACAGTTAATACTGCAGGGAGAGGTGTACACAGTTAATACTACAGGGAGAGGTGTACACAGTTAATACTACAGGGAGAGGTGTACACAGTTAATACTACAGGGAGAGGTGTACACAGTTAATACTGCAGCTCATAGCTTCAAACAACAATGGTACAACGGCTCTGTTCTCAGTGATGGTTCATACAGGGATGATGTATGTAAACTTGTATCAGTACAGATTATGCAATATTATCAAGCAGAGATCAAAACACTTTTTATTAGATACTTTCAATTAAACTTTGAGAGAAAATTGAAATATTACATGACAAGAATATAATTATGTGCAGGAGACTAGACTAGAGACTACCTGTGTGACACTGAGAGTTGTGGAGTAGGTCTCTATCCCAGCTATCACTCCCTCGGTCATTGCCTTGTAGACCAGCATTAGGTACCTGCAAATAAACATATTCTCGTCAGGAATGACAGCCAATGGCTTCTGTAAAATTTGAACAATTATTTTAATTAATCATTAATTAATACATTCATAAGCAGCTGGAGCGTTAGTTTAAATACAACTTAAATGTTTGGTATGGGATGAAAGGGGATCTAATCCCAAAACATGTACCTACATAATTCTGTATCTCCTACACTCAGTTCCATGTACTCAAGATGTGTGACTGTGTGTATTGAGGCTAGCTGGTGCTGTTAAACTGCTCATTTAATTACTAAATGATACAACTAATACAAGATGATTCAATGATTGATGGCAATGGGGAGGGAATGCTTATATTTCTACCAGGTTCCCGGGAAAATGGCGGTGTGTTTGACATTAAATTTCACTTGCATTCTTAGCACGGCTGATTTCCTGTTTAAAAAATAAATGGCCATTCTAAAAGTTCTAAGCCCCACCACTCATTTATGTAGTAAGCATAATTTTCCAATATGACTGGATAGTGCTATCACTTACACTTTTTGCCTTTCGTGATATTACACAAGTAATAGATAGAGGACGAGTAGCAGTACATTATCGGGATATAAATGTACGGGTTTGAGAGGGTTGGGCGAGGCGTCAGCCGAGCCTAACCCTCTCAAACCCGTACATTTATATCCCGATAATGTACTGCTGCGAGTTCTCTATCTATCTTAGAGCACAGTCAAATGCTTGAGTCGTCAAGAAAATGTCTTTAAATGAATTTATTTCAAATATTTTGTCAACAAATTTGGGAAACATTCTCTCGAACACAACATGCAAAACATTGACATCTCTCATTTTCATATGCAAATGTTAGGGACCTTGACGTCATCTTCGGCACTGTGAGCACTGAATTTCTGAAATTGTCCGAGGTGCATGAGGCGTACATTTTATATAAAGCGTACGAGTCGTGCTACAGCATAAGCGTCGTGCTTGAATCACGCACATGCATGATTTAAGCACGTTTTTATTCAGCAACATTGAGCAGTAATACATTTCATTGCCTATAAAGACTGAGTGTATTGTGGAATGAATCAGTTCACACAATGGCTTCATCATGGACAGTCCAAGGACAAGTACACTATTCTTTCAGGAAAGGTAACTTTACTTTTTTACTCCTTACTTTTTAAAGTGTATATTTTTAAAATTCAAAGAAAATTACATTAAATTGGTTTATTTAATAAAAGTTATTGTCTTTTGTATTTCAAATATTTTTTTTTTGTTGAGCTGTATTTACCAATATTCGAGTTCTTATATCTATTGTTGCATATGCTAGTGTGCATCCCGTCTATATTGCATATTTATTATTTCAGGTTACTGCAGCAAAGGAACTCGAACTGTCTGTAGGAAAGAATGTAACGTCGTACTGGACATCCTCGGACGCTGTGTGACGATACAGGAGTTTCAGTGAGACGACAATGTAGTCTCCATCCTCTAACACTCCAAGAAGGTAATTTTATATCACTTTCTTATTTTCTCATTTTTATGTCGTTCTATATAACTTTTGATATTATTTTTCATATCGTGGTTGAAAATATATAAAACATTGGTAACATGGTTTGATGCTTGTGATTGTTTCACTTACTGTGATATAAATGAAATACACTTAAAAAATCCCAATTGACCTCACATTACTTGCTTTATTTACATGCTTTTATTCTTCTTTTAGGAATATCAAGCTCCTTAATATAGAAGACCCTCATCAACGGAAGCGACTATTTCCTTTCGGAAAGGGAACACAGCAGGTCATTTGTCAATTAAATAAGTGTTTAATTGTGTATTATCTCCATAAATAAAACAATCAGTTGACATTGTTTGTTGTTTTTATGAAAGTCTGTGAACCAGTTTATGAGCATGATACCCGAACGCAACCAGACAACCGTACATCTATCGGGATATAAATGTACTCCACGTGACCACAATACACTCATATGATTGGACGAAAGCATTTGACTGTGCTCTAATGAAATCTGTGGTCACCCGCTTACAATCTCTTTTTGAGATGTGAAATAAACTAATACTTATCATGTTTTTTAAATTCTTTTTACTCAACATGATGTGATTTTTTAAAATCATTATGTGCAAGATTCATGCCCATAAAAGTTTTCTTCAACAAAATGATTTGGCCATGATCATATGACCATATTCATTTAATTGTATTTAGCGCTTATAAATGTCATAGGATTCTACAAAACATCCTTAAATGAAGGAGTTCTTTTCAGATTTCAACTCCATGTTTATAGAATGTGATATTACGTAATAAAACTTTAAAAAAATGTGCTTACTAATGTAGGTTACATAACTTGTTGAATTGAAATTGAAGAGTATGTCGCATGTAGAGAAGGTATATAATTAATCGAATGTCTCCACTGGAATGGAAACAGAAACTAGGGCATCGTCTGAAGGTTTTGATGAAGAGGGTCTTACACAACACAAGAGAGAAATTATATGGTTTCATTCCCTATCGGCTAGCACTATCAAACCATGGGTGGTACTGCAGTTAAATTCAGTGGATGATTGCCACGGCATGGAAGAAACACTCAGGGAAGGTCCAAATTGTAGATAGCAGCGGGAGAACAAGAAATATTTAATATAGGGGATATTTGAGAAAGAGAAAACTCATATATGTAATTCTGATATGAAGAAGATTTTGTAACACATATCTGACATGGAATCTTCTATTGATGACATGCAATTAGTCGTCTCCTGGATACGAATACATCTACATTATCAGTGGAGTAAAATGGCTACAACCAATGGGGGAATCCAGGGGTTTTAACTCTCTCCTTTTGAACTATTTTACATGTAATCTTCATTTCCACAGACATGTGTTGGATTTGGACTTTGTTATGGGAGGGTTCTTTTCCGGAGCAGAATTCTTTATCATATTCGCCTTAAATTCTGCATATGTATATATGTATCATCCCAACTTGGGATACCGTCCCATCTTAAGATGGGACGCGTCCCAACTTGGAATTCCAAGTTGGGACGACCCATCTTAAGATGGGATGGGGTGTATTAAAATATGCAAATAATATGTTTATTTATATGTGAAATTTGGTGATAACGTGTTATACAGATCATTTCGGTATAAACTTTAATTACCTACAATGAAAATTCAATTTGGTGTTTATTTACTTGACTTATTGACTAGGATTCAACTGTTCTCCTCATTGAGTCATAAACACATCATACATTGGTCATAAAAATGATTTAAACACAAATCAATTGCATAAATAAATACAATTTACAAACAACTATATCAAGATGTAAAATGGCATCCGTATTTAATTATGTCACAGCCATTTTATTTATAATGAAACTATCTAAATGGATGGAAAAGCAGGAAAATGAAATGGCAAACGATTTATTTTTCCACCAAATTATTCATTTTAAGATACAGACTGACTAAATAATGACACTAATTAATCGAATAAATACTTAACTGTTGTAAATACTGAATCCATATAAAAAAGAGAATGGTAATTTATAGGTTTTACAGTCGCAATATTTATGATATAATGATATACATTTTTGTAACGGGGTAAACTCAAATGGCAAATACTGTGCGATGTTTTCACCTCAAAGTAATTCATTTTAAGTTACAAATACTTTTTGATAGTCTTTAAATCGGAAGTGTATACGGCATCTTTTAAAATGTTAGTTACTTTTTATATATCCCGATTCAATCTAACATAACTCTTATTGACAAACGAACGATCTTGTAAGTATGTCCTTTAAACATCCATGTATGATTATTTTGCTAGTCAGAAGTCGTATAAGGCATCTTTTCAAATGTTAGTTACTTTGTATATATCCCGAATCAATTTAACATACCTGTTATTGACAAACGAAACATCCCTGCAAGTAAGTAAATCCACGCGTGATCCAACAACCTGCACCAATCATTATGAGTATGTAAATGTGACAGCTTGATGATATGAGAATTTGACCACCCTGAAGATTGGTGACACTGAGTCCTTCATGAGCCCAAGTAATCAGTTATAAACGGACCTGAATTAGGCCACGATTGGTGTGTGGTTAAAACAACATATAGAGTGTATGTTGTCTAAACGCAATGTAAACATGTTGGTTTAATCTTAGCTAATTACTTGGTCTATTGAATAAAAAATGCACGCGTGATTGATTTAAAACTATCCACTCTTACATTTTGCATTTGACTGATATTTGACTGATGAGGTTAACCTATCCAAATAGACAATGTTAAGCATAACTGACAAACTTACCGGTAATTATTTTTGAGTTTTGCCTCAGAAGTATGTTCATAAGTTAATATTACATTATAATCTACGAACTGTATATCGTTGAACAGTAGTATATGTATTAAAGAAACTTGAATTGATTCAATTTAATAAACCTGTATTAAATATAACTTATGAAAATAAACACTAATTTTTGGATATATAAGAACTATTTGTATACCATGAATTATTCCAATAAATGTAGTAACTAATGTACATTGTATGACACTTTCAAAACGTCTCATTATAAGTATTAGTGACCCCTCACTCTCAAGAATGGCCGTCCCAACTTGGACATTCTATCAGTTTCCCCCATATTTCATTAAATGAGCAAACTGGTTTTTTTTTAAATTAAAGACCAATGTTCTCATACTATATGACTTTCTTATAACTGTTATAAATACTTAATGACACTTTCACAACGTCTCTTTATGAGTGTTATTGACCCCTCACTCTCAAGAATGGCCGTCCCAACTTGGAATTTCTGATAATTTTCCCCCATATTTCATTAAATATGCAAACTATTTTTTTAAATTAAAGACTAATGTTCTCATACTATATGACTTTCCTATAACTGTTATAAATACTTAATGACACTTTCACAACGTCTCTTTATGAGTGTTATTGACCCCTCACTCTCAGAAATGGCCGTCCCAACTTGGACTTTCTATCAGTTTTTCATCATATCTCATTAAATATGCAAAATGATTTTTTTTAATTAAAGACTAATATTCTCAAACTATATGAATTTCTATAACTGTTATAAATACTTAATGACACTTTCACAACGTCTCTTTATGAGTGTTATTGACCCCTCACTCTCAGAAATGGCCGTCCCACCTTAGAATTTCTATCAGTTTTTCATCAGTTTTCAGTTTTGAAAGTGTCAATATTTATTTACAAAAGGAATAATAACATCTTATAGCATGAGAATATTAGTCTTTAATTAAAAAAATCATTTTGCATATTTAATGAGATATGATGAAAAACTGATAGAAATTCCAAGTTAGGACGGCCATTTCTGAGAGTGAGGGGGTCAATAACACTTACAATGACATGTTTTGAAAGTGTCATTAATTATTTATTACAGTAATAATAACATCTTATAGCATGAAAATATTAGTCTTTAATTAAAAAAAAATCATTTTGCATATTTTATGAGATATGATGAAAAACTGATAGAAATTCCAAGTTGGGACGGCCATTTCTGAGAGTGAGGGGGTCAATAACACTTACAATGACATGTTTTGAAAGTGTCATTAATTATTTATTACAGGAATAATAACATCTTATAGCATGAGAATATTAGTCTTTAATTAAAAAAAATCATTTTGCATATTGAATGAGATATGATGAAAAACGGATAGAAATTCCAAGTTGGGACGGCCATTTCTGAGAGTGAGGGGTCAATAACACTTACAATGACATGTTTTGAAAGTGTCATTAATTATTTATTACAGGAATAATAACATCTTATAGCATGAGAATATTAGTCTTTAATTAAAAAAAATCATTTTGCATATTGAATGAGATATGATGAAAAACGGATAGAAATTCCAAGTTGGGACGGCCATTTCTGAGAGTGAGGGGGTCAATAACACTTACAATGACATGTTTTGAAAGTGTCATTAATTATTTATTACAGGAATAATAACATCTTATAGCATGAGAATATTAGTCTTTAATTAAAAAAAATCATTTTGCATATTGAATGAGATATGATGAAAAACTGATAGAAATTCCAAGTTGGGACGGCCATTTCTGAGAGTGAGGGGGTCAATAACACTTACAATGACATGTTTTGAAAGTGTCATTAATTATTTATTACAGTAATAATAACATCTTATAGCATGAAAATATTAGTCTTTAATTAAAAAAAATCATTTTGCATATTTAATGAGATATGATGAAAAACTGATAGAAATTCCAAGTTGGGACGGCCATTTCTGAGAGTGAGGGGGTCAATAACACTTACAATGACATGTTTTGAAAGTGTCATTAATTATTTATTACAGTAATAATAACATCTTATAGCATGAAAATATTAGTCTTTAATTAAAAAAAATCATTTTGCATATTTAATGAGATATGATGAAAAACTGATAGAAATTCCAAGTCGGGACGGCCATTTCTGAGAACGAGGGGGTCAATAACACTTACAATGACATGTTTTGAAAGTGTCATTAAGTATTTATTACAGTAATAATAACATCTTATAGCATGAAAATATTAGTCTTTAATTAAAAAAATCATTTTGCATATTGAATGAGATATGATGAAAAACGGATAGAAATTCCAAGTTGGGACGGCCATTTCTGAGAGTGAGGGGGTCAATAACACTTACAATGACATGTTTTGAAAGTGTCATTAATTATTTATTACAGGAATAATAACATCTTATAGCATGAGAATATTAGTCTCTAATTAAAAAAAAATCATTTTGCATATTGAATGAGATATGATGAAAAACTGATAGAAATTCCAAGTTGGGACGGCAATTTCTGAGAGTGAGGGGGGTCAATAACACTTACAATGACATGTTTTGAAAGTGTCATTAATTATTTATTACAGTAATAATAACATCTTATAGCATTAAAATATTAGTCTTTAATTAAAAAAAAATCATTTTGCATATTGAATGAGATATGATGAAAAACTGATAGAAATTCCAAGTTGGGACGGCCATTTCTGAGAGTGAGGGGGTCAATAACACTTACAATGACATGTTTTGAAAGTGTCATTAATTATTTACAAAAGGAATAATAACATCTTATAGCATGAGAATATTAGTCTTTAATTAAAAAAACTTCATTTTGCATATTTAATGAGATATAATGAAAAACTGATAGAAATTCCAAGTTGGGACGGCCATTTGTGAGAGTGAGGGGGTCAGTTACACTTACAATGACACGTTTTGAAAGTGTTATACAGTATTTATTGCAGTTAGTTAATTACTTATAGTATAAGAATATTATTATTGTATTTCAAAATTATTAATTTTAATTTTTAATGAGATACGGGACACAATGGCTCTAATACCGCTATACTGTAGTTTAGTCAGAAATATACAGTTTATAGTTTTTAATTTAATATGTATATCGAACTTGGGAACATATTTCTTTGGCATAACTCAAATAGTTTTAAGTTTGTTAGTTATGCTGAAAAATTTACATTTGGATAGGCTAGCTCTTTATATCAATCAAATAAGATGTAAGAGTTGCTAGTTTTAAATCAATCACATGTGTATTCTTTTATTCAATCAATCAAGTAACTAGATAAGATTAAACAAACAAGGTAACGTTGCATTTAGACAATATACACTCTATATGTTGTTTTACCCTCACACCAGTGAGCGTGGCCTAATTGGTGTCCATTCATAACTGATTACTTGGGCTTATGAAGGACTCAGTGTCACACATCTTCAGGATGGTCAGTTCTCTTTGACATCAGGCTGTCACATTTACATATTCAGTGTTCGGTGCAGGTTGTTGGATTATACATGCATTGTTGTAAAGGACTCACAAGGATTTTCGTTCGTCAATAACAGGTATGTCAAATTGAATCGTGATATATCCAAAGTAACTAACAATAACGTTTTCAAGAGTAACAAAAAATGCCTAAAATGAATAACTTTGAGGTTGAAACATTGTACCTGCCATACCCCGTTACCATAACTTAGATCGTTATATCACAGATACAACCACTTATAATTTTTTATAACAATACCCTTTTTTATGTCTAAATAGTATGAACAAGATATATGTATTAAAAATATAATTGTTTTTAAATCAGTCTGTATCTTAAATGAATAACTGTGGAACAATAAATCGTATATGTCATTTGATTTGAGTTTTCCCCGTTTCACTCCATTCATCATAAATATAACGACTGTGAAATATTTAAATAGCGATGGCATTTAAATTTTGATAAAGTTGTTTGCAAACTGTATTTATTTCTCCCATTAATTTGTGTTTAAATCATTGTTTTGATCAACGTATGATATATTCATTGACTCCCCGAGGAGGACAGATGAATCCTAGTCAATAAGTCCAGTAAATAAACATCAAAGTGAATTTTCATTGTAGGTTCTTAAAGTTTATACCTAAATGATCTATAAATACACGTTATTACCAAACTTCATATTTAAATAAAAATATTACTTGCATATTTCATTACACCCCGTCCCATCTTAAGATGGGACATCCCAACTTGGAATCCCAAGTTGGGACGCGTCCCATCTTAAGATGGGACGGATCCGCAGTTGGGATGATACATATATACCCACCTACTGAAGTGGTACTTTAAAAGGGTAGTAGCACGTTTTTTGCAAACTTTATTTTGTCAAATTTCCCATTTAAAATGATAGTTCGTGTCGTTTATATTTACTTAAGAGGGTAAAAAAATCTTACTATACAAACCAATTAACCGTAGTGATAATATCGGTGTTGCGCATAAAGACAAAATTGCATGGCGGCCATTTTATTGTGAACACATTTTATTATTTTAAATGACAAAAACGACTCCCATGGCTTTACGGAACCATGTACATGATTTTTTTAACTTGATTTTCCAAAGAGAGGGCAGTGTTTTGCCATTGGTGACATAATTTTTCAAATACATATCATTTTATTTGAGTGAAAAAACGTGCTACTGCTCCTTTAAAGATATACAATTATCTAACAAAGGTGTGTTTCACAAATTATGTGGGACCGGTGGGAGTCAAAAGGCCTGCATGACAGAAGAAGGCGTACAACTGTATAAACTAGATTAGCGTCTACGGGACAACATAAAAGCAGAGCAGCCCCGCAACTGTGGGATCCCGCCTTCCCCTGTTTCGCCTTCTCTTCAGTCATTATAAAATGAGCAAATTCTACTTATATACCTCAAAGGCAATGATCTTTTAATTGAAGTGGTCGCAATTACATTCAGTGACACTCAGATCTCACTATCAACATCTTTGTAGTAAATTAAATTTGACCTTCAAGGTCATAGAGTCATTGAATTATGTGCCATTGTGAATAACAATCATATGAGCATAGTTAAAATACAGCATTTTGGCAAATCATGTCGAAAGTCGTGACATCATCTTTCATCTATCGAGAAGTACCAAATTTCTATCAAAATTACACTTAAATCGGTCAAAGGTCAAGGTCACAATGACATTTGACCGATTTAAATGGATAGAAATTTGGTACTTCTCCATAGAAGAAAAAAAATACCATTATATGAGCTTTAAAGAACAAAAACTGTTAAAGCTAACGCATTTACAAGTGTGAAAAGAATTCCCATCACTTTTAAATAATGGATTTTCAAAATGAGTTTCTTAAACCTTCTAAATATAAGAAAAAGAATATAAGCAAAATAAAGTGTTACAAATTATATTAATAGCTTGTGACATTGACCTTTGAACTTCACACACTCATTGATCACTCTTCATTGTGCATAACAATCCAATACCCTAATGATTGAAAGTTAAAATAAGTTATAGAATTACAAGGATTTTATTTGTAAATAAATAAATAAATATTTGTCTTCTTCAAGGATTTTATTAATTTCATAGTTGTGACCTTGACCTTTGATCTTCAAGGTCACACACTCATTGATCACCCTTCATTGTGAATAACTATCCTATGATGACTTAAAGTCAAAATAGCTAAGATACAGCATTTCATGCCATCGTGACCTCAACATTTGACAGATATTAATGGAAGCTCGATAGAAATTTGGTACTTCTCCATAGATGATATATACCAAATATAAGCCTCAAAGAAGAAAAAATGTTTAAGCTAGCGTGTTTACAATAATTTTTTCAGTGATTTTATAACTTGTGACCTTGACCTTTGACCTTGAATATGAACCATGCCAAAACAATTGCTCATGTGTAAAAGTATGAATATATATATATGAGTTGTTAAAACCCTATCATAAAAAAGTTATAGTCAAAACAGAGTGTGGCGGCACTAATAATTCAATACTTGTCATTTGAGAATATTTCTTCAAGAATCAATATAGTGTTCTGCTGTTTAATTTGTGCTATGTTTTAAACAACCTAACCAGTAGTAATCAGAGAATTTCCTACTATCTCTAGCTTACATTACATGAAATGTGAAAGTTTTTTTTAATTCAATGCTACTTTTACAACTTGATGAAAAAAAAAACACAAAAAAACTTAATGATAAAACATATATAAACCTCCTCTTTTCAAACATTGGTATGATACGGGTGTCTCACAGGTAATATATTGTTGATTAGGAATTATCTAAAAAATTATTAAGAATTTATGGAAATGCATGTTTTTCAGTGTTCCTATTTTTAATTTTATGGAATTGTTTAAATGTTAAAAAATACTTTAAAATTCTCAAAGTTGACACACAAATCCTCCAGAAGAAAAATATTTTTTGTGTAGTTAAACAAATCTGTAGTGTTCATAGAGGCTAAAAGAATGCTTAATTTTTTAGAATTTCCTAAGATATCAAAACTAAACGTCAGGGAAAGTGGGAACTGCAGTTTCAATAATTGGTATCGAGTGAAGTTTGTTCAAAACTACACAGTACAATCTTTCAGCATCTATAGAATTTGAACTAACAAGACTTTCATGTTTTAAAGGGAAAGTTCTATCACTGATCTATTGGCAGCATCAGGCATCTTGGTTTCTTGTCATTTCGTGAAATAAAAACACTATATATTTAACCCATTTTTATTTTTTTGTAATAATAAAATACATACTCTGATAGAATATTCACATAGTAAGACATAACGTATCATAAAATTATAAACAATATGCTGTTAGGCCATAGCGATTGAAGTGTCCCCATTTGCAGTGTCAATGAATTGCTTCAATTCTCATTGTTTTAATTTTTATTTTTCACCAATGTGCGATTATCTTTATCAAGTTGTGACATATTAAATCATCAAATAATTAACTTCATTAATATAATTGCTTAGATATGCACAATTTCATTGAAACGTGATGAAGAATGAGTTTGAATGATAAATTTATTAAAATCTTAACCCTTGTGTCTTCTGATATCAAATATATATATAGTCGTTGATATATTTGATATCAGAAGACACGAGGGTGAAAATCTCTATATCCCCTTAAACTTCTTCTCCCCCTAAAATATACCCACCTAGAACCTTTCCTTTTAATATTTGTGACCAAGTACTAAATGGTTTCATTACCGGGTACTCCAAAGTAATTTCAGTAATATAACCGGTAGAGATTTAATATATATTTTTCAACTGGCAGATTTAGTGTTAAAGCTAAGGAAGACATGTCCTAATATCTTTGTACTGTAATAATATTACCTTAGGTTGCAGTAATACATACTTTAAAGGGTCAGTAGCATGTTTTTTTTTCCACTGAAATAAGTCGATGAAATGTATTTTAAAAATAATGTCACCAATAGTAAAACACCCTTCTCTCTTCGGAAAATCAAGATAAACGAGCAGACAGAGTTGGCCATATCCCCCGCCATGTAGGAATTTTGAATATATTTATGCATTTTGAATATATAATGCATTTACTTTCTTGAAAATTGTTATACCTCACACTCATAAGTGATAGTTCTAACCTGAACACGTTGATAAATGTATATACATGTATTGTATTGCAACTGCTCTGTATCGTTACACCTCTAGACGTCGCTCAGGAAGAATATTGAATAGTTTTGAAATTTGAGGCCGGAATAAAGAACAAAGAAGAGGGAAAACTAAGTCCAGACTGTTTCCATTCGTAAAAAAAAAAAATTCTCAAATTTCTATATAGCAAAAGGCATATCTAGACTACTTGGTTGATACCTGTACAAAGTTTCAGCAAAATATATTGAAATAGTTTTGAAGTTTGAGGCCGGAATATAGTTTTCCCTCTTCTTGGTTCTAAGTCTAGACTGTTTGCATTCGTAAAAAATAAAATAAAATTCTCAAATTTCTATATAGCAAAAGGCACATCTAGACTACTTGGTTGATACCTGTACAAAGTTTCAGAAAAATATATTGAATAGTTTTGAGGCCAGAATGGAAAAAGCCCGGACGCACAGACGGACAGACAAATGGACGGAGCTCATTTCTATATCCCCCGCCAACTATGTTGTGGCTATCATTGTAAATGGGATATTGAAAAAATAAAATTTGCAAAAAACATGCTACTGCCCCTTTAATATCAGCAAATAGATCACTGCAGTCTCAGGGTATGTATAGATCTCAGTCTATGCTGATGGTGATACATTGTATGTATAGATCTCTGTCTATGCTGATGGTGATACATTGTATGTATAGATCTCTGTCTACGCTGATGGTGATACATTGTATGTATAGATCTCTGTCTACGCTGATGGTGATACATTGTATGTATAGATCTCTGTCTACGCTGATGGTGATACATTGTATGTATAGATCTCTGTCTACGCTGATGGTGATACATTGTATGTATAAATCTCTGTCTATGCTGATGGTGATACATTGTATGTATAGATCTCTGTCTACGCTGATGGTGATACATTGTATGTATAGATCTCTGTCTAGGCTGATGGTGATACATTGTATGTATAGATCTCTGTCTACGCTGATGGTGATACATTGTATGTATAGATCTCTGTCTACGCTGATGGTGATACATTGTATGTATAGATCTCTGTCTACGCTGATGGTGATACATTGTATGTATAAATCTCTGTCTACGCTGATGGTGATACATTGTATGTATAGATCTCTGTCTACGCTGATGGTGATACATTGTATGTATAGATCTCTGTCTACGTGATGGTGATACATTGTATGTATAGATCTCTGTCTACGCTGATGGTGATACATTGTATGTATAGATCTCTGGCTATGCTGATGGTGATACATTGTATGTATAGATCTCTGTCTACGCTGATGGTGATACATTGTATGTATAGATCTCTGTCTACGCTGATGGTGATACATTGTATGTATAGATCTCTGTCTACGCTGATGGTGATACATTGTATGTATAGATCTCTGTCTACGCTGATGGTGATACATTGTATGTATAGATCTCTGTCTACGTGATGGTGATACATTGTATGTATAGATCTCTGTCTACGCTGATGGTGATACATTGTATGTATAGATCTCTGTCTACGCTGATGGTGATACATTGTATGTAGAGATCTCTGTCTACGCTGATGGTGATACATTGTATGTATAGATCTCTGTCTACGCTGATGGTGATACATTGTATGTAGAGATCTCTGTCTACGCTGATGGTGATACATTGTATGTAGAGATCTCTGTCTACGCTGATGGTGATACATTGTATGTATAGATCTCTGTCTACGCTGATGGTGATACATTGTATGTATAGATCTCTGTCTACGCTGATGGTGATACATTGTATGTATAGATCTCTGTCTACGCTGATGGTGATACATTGTATGTATAGATCTCTGTCTACGCTGATGGTGATACATTGTATGTATAGATCTCTGTCTAAGCTGATGGTGATACATTGTATGTATAGATCTCTGTCTACGCTGATGGTGATACATTGTATGTATAGATCTCTGTCTACGCTGATGGTGATACATTGTATGTATAGATCTCTGTCTACGCTGATGGTGATACATTGTATGTATAGATCTCTGTCTACGCTGATGGTGATACATTGTAGGTATAGATCTCTGTCTACGCTGATGGTGATACATTGTATGTATAGATCTCTGTCTACGCTGATGGTGATACATTGTATGTATAGATCTCTGTCTACGCTGATGGTGATACATTGTACATTGTTTCTATTTTCTGATAGCTTCTTACAATATTGAAACTATTACAAAATCAATTATGACAGGAATACACCAAAGAGATAAATACATCCCCAAAAGCGACATAAAATTGTGATATAGGGAAATTAGAAACATCAATCTCACATTTGCTGTCAAAAATTCTCATTTATTCATTGGTAAAAGTCTGACAGTAGACCACACAGTTATGACTCAGTGCCATTTCTGAGCATGAAGATAATATACTGCAGCAACTCATGTTCCCTGAGACTGTATATCTCATAGATATTCAAATACTGTGTTATGGATATGAACTCATATTTATGTTAATTGAAACATTAAATCAGTACATGAAAAAGACCAGTAATTTATAGAACAATCATGGTTAGTAGTGGCTGTACTCACTTCTGAAACAAACAGCCAGTGGAAAGTGAAAAGAAGACAAATCTGTTAAATCTAGATTATGGACATGCTCTTCACTAAGTAAGGCCTGGTTCATGAACACTTCACAACATCATGGAAGTAACGTAACGACAATATTTCCAACTCTTATCTCTCCGCCCTTGGCCTCATGCCTCTCATTCTCTGTGCTAATATTTTAGCTAATCGCATAAGCCAATCAGAAGACAGCTTGCAAAATGAACCGATGATGACCTGTCGCGTTTGTAGCGAAAAGTTGCCACCAACTTAACGAAAACAGATTTTAAAGTATTTAGTCAACTGTCACAAGTCCTGTGCAACAATCTCCATCATAATGAATTGTCAGACTAGACGTACCACAATGCTTTATGTATGACTTGGTCTATATTTACACTGGAAAACACCTTTCCTAATTCGTGCAATATCTCTGCTTATTTTTGGTCGCAAAAATCTGCGAAAAATCAAGTGTTTATATTTCAATGAGATATATTTTTGGCAATTTCCCTGTGTGTATATTAACATACTAGACGGCTATTTAACAAAATGTGCAAAATCAACCCTGATATGCAGCAGACTCAATCAGTTTTGACAGGTACACATGGATAATGATTGCTGATTTCTTTCTCATAAAACGGTTAATCATTTGCAAGTTTGATAGCTTTCCAATGCCACAATACACATATATTTTGTAATTTTATCAGAGCAGGCATGTAATTGGTGAAATATTATAATCAACTTATGAATGTGACAAACATCATCGCTACTCTACAGTACTGCAGTACCAATGTATGTATATAATGATGTTACTCAATTTTAATTGGAAACTAGTTATTATGATATATTTTGCGATTGGGAATACGTGTGAATTTGTTTGTATTGTAGACAGCACATGTGGTGAGTTGGAACGTATTAAAGCCAAATAAAATTTTATGAAACACAATGGATGCACCTTTAAGTAACAACATCAAAACACTATGACCATTGCAATAAAGATCATAAGAGGCAGAAATTTAAATATGATGCATCAAAGTTTGCTGCATATTTGGAGGAGGTTTATAAGTAAAGAGAGAAGATTAGCATATAAATAGCTGGATTAAAGAGAAATACTTTGACAGGAGGGGCTCTGATCAGTCAGCTGTCTCATTAGCTACATTAGCTTCGTCCGGCCGGATACAAGTGTCAGACCTAGCCCATACTTAGTGCTCTCAACAGAAGTGAACTCACAACAATGACCAAAAACTAATCACTTGCAAAACTCAGATGTCAAACCTAGCTACAAGTTATGTATAGGTGAGGTGAGGTGAGGTGAGGGTGTGGGTGTGGGTGTGGTGTGGTGAGGTGAGGTGAGGTGAGGTGAGGTGAGGTGAGGTGAGGTGAGGTGAGGTGTGGGTGTGGGTGTGGTGTGGTGAGGTGAGGTGAGGTGAGGTGTGGTGTTGGGAGGTGAGGTGAGGTGTGGTGTGGGGAGGTGTGGTGAGGTGAGGTGAGGTGAGGTGAGGTGAGGTGTGGGTGTGGGTGTGGGTGTGGTGTGGTGTGGTGTGGTGTGGTGAGGTGAGGTGAGGTGAGGTGTGGTGTTGGGAGGTGAGGTGAGGTGTGGTGTGGGGAGGTGTGGTGAGGTGAGGTGAGGTGAGGTGTGGTGTGGTGTGGGTGTGGGTGTGGGTGTGGGTGTGGTGTGGTGTGGTGAGGTGAGGTGTGGTGTTGGGAGGTGTGGTGAGGTGAGGTGAGGTGAGGTGAGGTGAGGTGAGGTGAGGTGAGGTGAGGTGAGGTGAGGTGAGGTGAGGTGAGGTGTGGGTGTGGGTGTGGTGTGGTGAGGTGAGGTGAGGTGAGGTGTGGTGTTGGGAGGTGAGGTGAGGTGTGGTGTGGGGAGGTGTGGTGAGGTGAGGTGAGGTGAGGTGAGGTGAGGTGTGGGTGTGGGTGTGGGTGTGGTGTGGTGTGGTGTGGTGAGGTGAGGTGAGGTGAGGTGTGGTGTTGGGAGGTGAGGTGAGGTGTGGTGTGGGGAGGTGTGGTGAGGTGAGGTGAGGTGAGGTGTGGTGTGGTGTGGGTGTGGGTGTGGGTGTGGTGTGGTGAGGTGAGGTGTGGGGAGGTGAGGTGTGGTGTTGGGAGGTGTGGTGAGGTGAGGTGTGGTGTGGTGAGGTGAGGTGAGGTGAGGTGAGGTGAGGTGTGGTGTGGTGTGGTGTGGTGTGGGGTGAGGTGAGGTGAGGTGAGGTGAGGTGAGGTGAGGTGTGGTGTGGTGTGGTGTGGTGTGGTGTGGTGTGGCGAGGCGAGGCGAGGCGAGGCGTGGCGTGGCGTGGCGAGGCGAGGCGAGGTGGTGAGGTGAGGTGAGGTGAGGTGAGGTGAGGTGAGGTGAGGTGGGATGTGGTGAGGTGAGGTGTGGTGTGGTGAGGTGTGGTGTGGTGTGGAGTGGAGTGGAGTGGAGTGGGTATGGTGTGGTGTGGTGCGGTGTGGGGAGGTGAGGTGTGGTGTGGGGAGGTGTGGTGTGGTGTGGGGAGGTTTTTGCGTGGTGTGGTGTGGTGTGGGCTTGGTGTGGTGTGGTGTGGCGTGGGCGTGGACGTTGGGTGGTGTGGTGTGGTGTGGTGTTAAGTGGTTGGAACAAAGTTAGGGAACTGCATAAAAATAGTTCCTTTTCCTATCCCTATCCCACCATAACAGGTTTGTCCCATATATAGTGTTGTGTAATTGATTCTGATTGGAGAGGAAATCATTCCCCGTTCATTCAACCATACCAATTCACAATTTCCCTCTCCATAACAGTTTGATAACATGCAGTGTCAAATCTAGTAGATACATAGAATCACAGGGTGACGAAATTCTTTAATTGGGTCAGCTGGTCAAATTGGCCAAGAACCTTGTTTGCTTATAGCTGCCTAGGGCTTTTAGGTCTTTAACCCTTAACTTGCGAATCCCGGAATAATCCGGGCGGGCTATAAGCGATTCCGAGGTGTCTGTATACGGATCCCGGATACGATACTTAGAATAATTCACGGCTGTCTCACTACTTTACTAGCCCTGTCAACGGGTCCCGAGTCGATTGTGTCCGCGACCCGACCCATGAGAATGGCTGTATTTACGCTCCGCGACCCGACATGAGAATGAAGCTTTGTTCAGTGTGTGGTCAGAATATCAAGCAAAATTCACACCAATTTGCGTGTGCACTGTTGACCCGTAACGCATCGATAATTAGCTTTACAAAAGGCCAATTTTGTCTGGCTTAGCCCCCGAAGCATTAATTCGCTTGAGGCTATTTTCACCCACGTGTTTGTATTGCGTCAGGTTTGCCTCGCCCGAGACTGCTATCTGCCTCGCATCTCGCGAGACGGGGAAAAAATCGCTAACTCGCCTTACTCCCGCACTTTGTTTTAAACAAAAAATACGGCAAAATAAAGGGGAAACAATGGACTTCATTCCCATATAAAATTATCAAATGTCAAAAAAATAATAAAGACACAGCAAGCGCCGTGGAAAAGGGCACGTTTACACCGACAATCCCTTTAACAATCGGCGATTTTCACAACTACTTGCACATTTATCACGGCTAAAATACTGAATGCATTTTCATGATTTTTATATCACAATAAACCGAAAAGAATAATCTTTTATTCTATATAAAAATGCGCATATTTATTCACAGAAATATAGATACAATTTTACCTTTCTGAGAGACATGTGAAACCAAACGGCACACAAACTAATCAACATATTTTCATCAGTTATGGTTCGAGGTTAGCTTTTATTTGAAACGTCAAACAACATAACCATATTAGGGTTGACATGTGCTTATTTGTCAACTGGTTCGAGATTATGATTTCTTGGAAAAGTGCGATGAACGACCGTTCGCAATGCCGCATACATGTTGTAAGTATTTACGATTTTATAGGTGGAAATAAATACAAACTTTACATAGCTATAGAATTATAACCAACGGTCGCATTCTAATAATTTTATATCATTGTGAAGCTAGACATCTTGTCTTCAATTCCGTACGTTATAAATGGAATTTTTTTCGTTTGGTATTTATGATGTTACGAGGCCCGAATTAAAGACAATCTTTCGAAAGTAATAGAATAAAAACGAAAAAACATAGAAAATTCATTCAAAGTTTCGGGTGTGAATTAGCCATTTGTGTACGGGTGTCGCTACTTGAATTTGTATTGAACGCCCGTATATAGTCCTTATTCGCCATGTAGATGCGGTATATTTCGTAAAAACGGTACCGGAATCGCCGCCTGTAAATTCCGCCAGCAGAGCTAGTTAGTGCCAAAGCCCAAACTACTGCTGCGAGCTGCGAGCCTGTAAATTCCGCCACAGGAGCTAAAATTGGTAAAATATATATACGCAACGTAAGGGTTAAAAAAGTTTTACATAACGGTCCCTATTAAAGGTTACAGTGTCAATGTATACACAATTCTACATTCCTTTGACGCCTGCCAAAGTATCTATATCTTTCAGCATGCTAAGGATTTTAGATCTTGACAAGTCTAACATAGCTTTTGAATTGTGGCCTCTGTAGCCCCTATTGGGTTCACAGGGATACAAATTCTACATTTCACAATCAATTACAGTGACCAAGGTGCATGGATGATCAACTTCTTTATGTGGCAGCATTGTTTCAGTAAAGCTCCTTATAGCAGGAGCTCTTTTGAAATGTTGCCTATCCCAATATATGGAACGTACTTGATGACACTTAATTCAATATATCCATAAAGTTTGCATAAAAATATATGAACGAAAATTATACACAAGTAATATGAACATAGCATGAACTCAGACGGAAAATTACTGTCTGACAAGTTGAAAACTCAAATGTCAAGCCAATTTGGACAGTTTAAGTTGTAATCATGTTTTGGATAACCTAATGCCACATATAACATGACTGGGAATAGCACAGATAACTTGTCTGCAACATTTCCCATCAACAAAATTTCCATTGAGCATGCTGTTTGAGTACTTATCTAGATAGTTATGTATAGTTGTCAGTTTCGTTAGGGATCTATTGGTGAAATAAAATGCTTTGTGGACTAACTTGAACACTTGTAACATTATTCCATTTTAAACTGAAGAAACAGACACCTCTGTCTACATAGAGACTTCTACATATCTATATTTGTGATAATCTTTAATAAGTAGATACAATCCTTCAAGTTAGATGAAACATAAAATAAACACATATTTATAGAGTGCATTTTCTATTTACTGTACTACTGATCATGAAGAAAAGATCTTGCTTTGAATTTGTTTCAAATATCCCGATCTACTGGTGAATCTAATGACTATTTATACTATTGGAGCCAAATCAAATTAGAAGTGAAAGACCAAGCAATGGGTAATGATTAACATGAACAGTTTGATAAAAGTCCAGTGCATAGTTTTGGAGTTTGTTGAGTTAATTCTACTGATGATATATTTAACAAGCAGAAAAATGAGCGTGGCTGACTAATAATCCCGACTGATAAAGGTTGACATTTTTATTTTGGTTTAAACAATATTTATTTAAAAAAGGAAGGGATTGGTAAACAGGCTAACAGCCCATCTTAATACATCTCCCATACAAACAAACATAGTTACACAATTTATGTGATCATCATCACTGATTTATATTACTTACAGAGAGAGGTGTCTGCATAAGCTATGAAATGTAATTACTAAGATTTAAGTGTTTGTGAAAAGGGTAGGACAAATCTCTTCATATCATGTAAACTAGTTGGTTTTGGAAAAGTAGGAGTAAGAATAACCGATTTTCGAAATTAATTCATCGAAAATCATTGAGACAAATGAGGATACCATCAGAAAGAACCTCCGGCAGGCCTAAGCTATCTTGGGAAGAACTTGTGAAACGTGACAGGAAAACCCTGAAAATGGAATCCACCAACCCTCACAGTAGACAGGAATGGAGAGGAAGACTTCGATCGAGACCAGACAGTCAGGCCACACCCTCTTTAGAGGATTAATTCTGGCCTGATCAACAAATAAACTGGATATGATGATGATGATGATGAATTCATCATAATGATTCATTCAAGTGGCTTGAAACAACAGGTACATGGAAGCACACCCCTGTAAGCACAGTATACATCAGTTTATGGCTGAAAGTGAAGAAACTTTTTCCAAAATATAACCAGTGGAAATATAAAATAGTAAAATCAACAAGAACACAGAAGTCGCTTTTGATGAAAGTTACATGAAAAAGAAAATAATAAAGTCAACAAATGACAACACAGAAGAATCTTCATTCATTCTAGCTCTTCGCTAAAAAATTCACCAAATCGTATTAAATTTCGCAATGAACTTCTCCTAGTGGTGAAGAAGACATGTGCCAAATGTGAAAAGGATGAGATGAAAAGTTTCTTTGTAATCGATCAGACAAAAAATGCTCAGAATATGACTAAGTTAAAAACTCCAAAAATTCGCCAATTCAAATTAAATTTCGCACTGCACCTCTCCTAGTGGTGAAGACGACATGTGCTAATAAGGAATGATTCCCTTCTACTCACCCAACATCACTGTCCTTGGCTTCATCAGGGTTCTCAGTGTCTGCAACATACATAAAAAGGTGTGATAACATTGATTTTATTATGGTATTCAGAGCAAGAATATTCTCTGAATAAACAAGTGAAGTTCAGCAACATTGGACATGGTTATCATTGGATAGGTGACCCATGAAGTGGGTGGGTAATCTGAAACTTTGAAAGGTTAAATTGGTGAATTATTTCTTAGCAGGGCTTGGGTAATATTACAGTTGTTTGAAGTAATTCTCTGCAAAATACTTAAACATGTGTTGAAAGATTTGTCTTGCCTTGGGTAAAAGACTTTGCTCAAATGTCTCTCTTCCCTCCAAGCAATGAATTGAGTACCTAATATGAAAGGATGATAGTTTGACGCTGAATTCTGTTATCATTGATCAGGTATAATATGACCACCATGATTTCAATTTTGAGAGTATCGGAGAGACAAGTTCAAGTTAAATTCTTTAGAAGTGGGGTCATAGAAAACGACAACTTCCAGGTACCCAACAAATAAGTGCTCCAAGTCAAATGTAGATTGCATTCTATTCTATCACAGTTGTTGGATCTTCTTCACCTAACATGGAAAAGATACTCAGGAAAGAAACATCAAATATAACATCAAGTTATTCCACATAACAGTAAGACTTAGAGAAGACTTAGAGAAGTTTTATATGTGGTGTAGACAGCTTGATGTATTCACGTCACATCACATGGATGAAAATTACCGGAAGCAATCAACAAAAGAACAAAAACAATCAATGAATCACATGTGACGTCCAGCAATTTGTCCACATCCAATATAACCTCAAACCAAGATAATTATACTTCGATTACATTGATCGCAGAAGCTCTATTTGTAGCATTTACTGAGATATCATTGTAATGACGCATTATTCTCTTTTGAGCACCTTAATGTTTAGTGGCAGAAATATTTATAGCAATTTCATAATGGTTATTAGGAGGAAAGGTGAATCCTAATTATTCAAATTACGCACGATTCATTGTGACTTCTTGAAGCATGATAGCAATTTCCAGTTTTATGTTATTTAGAGAAACATTCTCATCAGATAACTATTTGTGGAGACAAAAGCTAAACGAAAATGTTCTTCAGTACATATTTCATTCTGTATGAGTCAGAAGCCTTTCAAATAGAAAAGCATGGTGTGTTTTCAGTAATTATAACAATCAAATTCTTCATGATTCTCTGGAGATTGAGTGATCTGGTTGAACGGTGATAGTTGCCAGAATGATGGGTAGTTTCAAATTCTTAAGTTGTGCCTGAAAAGTATGGCGCGTTCATATAGATCCACAAAAGGATACTGAAGGATACGCTAAAGCGTGAACATGAGTAAAGTAAAGAAGAAAGGGGGTATCCACCAAACATAAGTTCAACCAGAGAGTGACATCTGCAAGAAAGGGGTGTATCCACCAAACGTAAGTTCAACCAGAGAGTGACATCTGTAAGAAACGTTTTAATGTAATGTTTCAACACCCGTGATGAAGATCAGTCTCATGGAGCCACTCTTTGGTTGTTTTGATGTTTGGTGGATATATCCCCTTTCTTCTTGCACTGATAGTTCCTGATATCCCAGAGCATTTTCATTACATTTAGTACATGTTATAACTTCTGAAAAGTGGTAAACTTTGATGGTAAGGAATCCTGAACAAGAGAGGTCCGTACACGATGAGGTTGTTTTAACATAACAGTGTTGTATCAATAGATAAGACATTGTATTCTATTAATCGACCAAATTTTAGAAAGTAATAAGTTGATTTCTTTAGAATAAAATTTGCTTTTCACTTGGGCCTTGTATCCATTTAAGCTACGAGGTTTGCAAATGTAAATACCCAAAGATGCAAAATTAAGCATACCATATTTAAAGCATTGTTCTTGAAACATTTGTGTATTTGTGCACACCTATTAGCTCAGTTTGTATGAAAATTTAGTTTGATAAATGGTTAGAATCAAATTTCACGACTTGACTTCAACTATGATGCATAGGGAGAAATATTAATAGCCCTCCTGACATATCTGCCAGTATTGTTCATTTATTCTGAAACCCATTTCCTTTGCCTGGAGGCTAGTTATCTGTACGATATTGGATACAATATCACAATACATATTGGCAATAATATTTGAAGAATGAATTCACTGTTTTTTATTATCTAATAAAGGAAGTTTTTATATCCGTAATATAAAATGTCAATAGTAATTTCCAACACTTCTACATTTTATTAATCTCATGGTATACAACTAATACTGATATATGATGTTACCAGAGCTACAGAATATACAGAAATAAAATTCATCAGATGGAAAAAGAAATCACACAAACGATTGTCAATATCATATTATGTTTTAAAGTTTTCATTTCAACAAGAAAAAATAGAGCCACTGGCTCTGAAGCTCATCAGGAATCATGTTATTACTTATCTCTTAGGAAAAGATTAAGATATCAAATAATAAGTCATCGCCCAGTCATCAAATTTTAAAGTTATTATCAAAATTGGTTACACATTAATCCATATTCATTATAAATGACCTTTGCAGTTTATTGTTTTACTTCTTATTTTTATTCTGGAATTATCAATATTTAATACATGATGAAAAAGACCCCCTATTTGTTTTAAAAATCCTGTTTCTCATAGGCTCATAGTTTCATAGGCTCCTTTTCAATATTTAATTAATAAATTCTATTGAGCATCTGAGTGTAAGACTAAATCAGTAACACAGCAGAGAAGTAACCTGAAACCTCCGTGTATTAGCTGCTGTAAATTGCATCTCTGCCAGGGAGTTGTCACTCCCCAGGTCAATTAACACCTGCAATTACACAACATGCAGACCCTGGACTCACAGCCAGTGAATTATACATTTTAAGTTTTGTTTTCCCCATCTTTATTTATTTTTCTTTATTGGAAAAGAAGATGTGGTATCACAAACTCATGTAGCTAGTTTTAATAGTCTCATATTACTTCATCACCAGTCATATTTAGTTCACATATCTGGGTCACAGGGTTACCAAATCTACAATTTAGAATCCCCTTCAGTCAAGGAGTCTGTTCATAAAATTTCAGCTCTCTATGTTCATTGGGACTGGAGAAGAAGTTGAAAATAGCTTTTTAGGTAATGACCCCTGTGGCCCTTATTTGGGGTCACAGGGTCACCAAATCTACAATTTAGAATCCCCATTGGCCAAGGAGTCTCTACCTAAAATTTCAGCTCTCTAGAGTCATTGGTTCTGGAGAAGAAGTCGAAAAAGTGAAAAGTTTACGGACGGACGGACGCCATCCCATGCCATAAGCCCATCGGGCCTCTCAGGCCTAATGAGCTAAAAAGTAAGCATGGCTCACACACCCCCGCCATCCCCTATCCGTCCATTGAGCATTACAAATGTCAAGGGTACTATGTTTAAAAACAGATTCAAGCATGCATCATAATATTTTTGGGAACTGGCTTTGTTATTACAAAATTTCATTCATCCAGAAATAATATTTTTCAAGTAACTTAATTGTTCCCATAAGGGCATCACAGTGGTAATTTGTACCAAGTTCAATTACAGATCAAGGGCAATAACTCCATAAAAAATAATATTTCAGAACTGGACTTTGAAATCGATGAAGAGTATCATCTTGACTACCTACATGTTAAATTTCATTCACCTAAATGTTAAAGTTGCCGAGAAAACTTGTCCAAATTGGAGCATCACACGTACAGCTCTTTTGGTACTAAGTTCAATTTCGGATTCAAGGGCCATAACTCCGTAAATAATAATATTTCGGAACTGGACTTTGAACTCGATGAAGAGTATCATCTAGATTAACTACATGTTAAAATTCATTCAGCTAGATGTAACAGTTGCTGAGAAAACTTGCCCCAATTGATGCAATACACAGCTCTTTTGGTAACAAGTTTAATTTCAGATTCAAGGGGCATAACTCTGTAAAAAGTAATATTTCAGAACTGCTTTTCATACTCGATAAAGAGTATGGTTATGAGTACTCACAACCAAAATTTCATTCACTTAGGTTTAATAGTTTCTGAGAAAACTTGTCTGGAATGAACACAATAAAACTTACTCGAAAAAGTGACATTTCCATGGAAACAACAAACAAATTTAATCTCAGAAAACTGAAAAATGTCTGTGCGCGATGGGAAGAACATTGTTTGGTTGATGTACCTTTGACTGTTTGTGCGGAAATTGACCGGACGGAATGACGGACGGAAGGACGGCGGAATGACCGCTATGCCTGAAGTACCGTTTTTCCTCTAATAGGGGCCCAGGCTCTTATTAACATGCATGGACTGTAGTGCCCCTATTAGAGGCCAGGACTAATATTTTCGAAGCTCTCTTAGCCCTAAGATAATCTTGAGTGTCATTCATTAACATTGACTTACAACTATCTTAGCACTAAGAGAGCTTCGAAAATAGAGGCCTTGCTCTTATTGACCTTTAGTTACCTTAACCTCCTGGCCCCTAATAAAGGAAATATTAAAGACACCACAGCAAAAGTGTCCCCGTTAAGACTTCATAATATACTATATACTATACTATGCTATAATATATCCCAGTTAAAAATAATCTACAACACTAAGTTATATAGATGGAATGTACGTGACATAAACTTATTAAGATCATAGTAGACGTTGACCATCACCAAGAACAGAGAACCCAATGAGATAAATAATGAGACATAATATACAACACTCAGATGGAATGACAAGACAAACAGATTAAGGTCACACAAAGTGTTGACTAATCAGCAAGTCAGTTCGACGGCAGCGAGACCCATGTACAACATTTACAGATGGATTGGTGGAATAAACTAATTAAGTTCACAGTTATGTGTTGACTGCCACCTCTCACACTGTCTCACCCGTCAGACAGACAGTGGTACCAAATAGAAACAGCTAGCCTAATGGTTTCAATGGTAAAATAAACTGATTATTGAGTGTTGACTAGCACCAACTACACTAACTAAGTCTGTGTCAGACAGACAGACAGACAGACAGACAGAGAGTGCCCTGAGTGCTTGTACCGGTATGTAGATACGACCTGACATGGTTTGTGATGCCTGACCCCCGGGGACCTGCTGCCATAATGAAGTCTACAGAACCTTCTCCCTAGGGTGCAGTCAGACAAACGGGGGTCCAGTCTGGGCAGTCTCACATCATCAACAGAACTCATGCGTTCATCATGACTCTTGCAGACATGTTACAGAAAGATTTCACCTATAGATCAGAAACATGAATGTAGAACTTCAACAACAAAATGAAATGAAAATTTAGAGCAATATATCCTTTGTAAGGATTACAATGGTGGATCCAGATGGGTTGGGTTTCAACCTCCTCAGAACATTGTTTATATGTAATTTTAAAATTTGATGAATCCCCCATTTCAACATATGAACCCCTTTGAAAATGCCTTGATCTGCCTATGAAATTATATATTCATTTCAAGAATCGTGTGAACTATAAATTCTTGTTGAAATTCTTGTCTTATGATTACCATATATCATATTCAGTGAATAATTAAATTCTCAAAGATTTCCACATATAGCTGAAATCAAATAATTGATAATATCTGAAAAATTCCTTTCCAGTCCAGTTCAATAATAGGCAGAAATCTTGTAAAAGCTATAGCAAAGAATTTTAAAAAAAGTTTTCATTAAATTTCTGAATCACTGGGACCACCTGTCCTTTTTTGATTTACAAAAGTTCATTTTAGAGACTTTTTCCGTTTTTGCTGTATTGGTGATGACAAACCTAATCATGAACCTGATGAGATTTCCAAACTTTGATTTACTTTCCTATGCCTTATCTGAAAACATGAGAATAGATCTGAAATCTTGCAATAGACCTTTATTCATTACAAGCACAACATCTGCACATTCACTTCATTGGGTTTCAGGGTTAAAACACATGCATTTTGCAAAGAACCACTATAAGATAAAAAGCTATATGACAAGAAATTCATTTGGTGAATTTCATAAAGCATTATATTCATTGAAGAATGAAATTGATGAGATGAGTGAGTTATTGTTTAATGCAGCATGGGCAATATTGCAGCTAATAGCGTGAACTGCAGAGATGAAGCATAATGCTAAAGTAATAAGAATGACAGATCCACAGAATGATTAAATGAGTAACAATTCATTTCATTTTCTTCACAATCATGAATACAGCCGTGTACATGTGAAATGGAAGCACTGAAGACGAAATTTAAGAAGTTTTTAACCTTGCAACCATTACTAACACTGATTGACTGAGATTTTATTGGGAAACACTGTAATCAATGAATAACTTTATTTGTACTTCACCTTTCACCAAATAAATAAAATCTCACTCATAAAAAAAAAGCGCTCAGCAATCAACATCTTCTACTACAATTTCAAGCATGTAGAGAGCCCCCCTTCCCCTTATCAAACATGGTTTTAGCAATAAAAAAATGTGGGGATTTTCCTTGAAGCCAGTTTGTGAACAGATGAATGTTGTACTTGCCACCTGATATCTACATGTGTTTCTACTGAAGGACAAGACCAAATGTCATCATTCTTATTCAGTGCCCCCTTAAAGGGACACTATGTCCGAGATAAAAATGGGTCCCATAGAAATAAACAAAGGGTAATTAGCATGCCTCCTTACAGCCAAGGCTTGCTTAAAGGTGTGTTTTTAGTGTTTAAGACCCTATGTCATATTTTCACTGCACTGTAATGTTACTAGCTGCTAATTAGCCTTTATTTATTTCAACGGGACCCATTTTTATCACGGACGTAGTGTCCCTTTAAAAGGAGTAACTATAATTATAGTGCCCCCTTTAATTAAACACAAGGGCAATTTAATGTGGAACAATAAATGAGGATTCAATTCAAGACAGTCATGACAGATCCACGTACTCTATGAAGATGAAACCATGGAAATTAGGCTACTCAGAGTCCACTGAAAGAAATATGAAAAGTTAAACAAAAAGAGAAGGAGGAAGTTGTACGGTTGCCTGAAGGGGTCTACGTTCATGTAGTGGGGATTAATGCTCAATATGACACAGGAGAATGTAGAAAACATAAAACTGTCCATACATTTTTTTCTTCATTACAATCTAAAAAGGGAAAAAGCTATGTGATTCTGCCTGGGGTTACCAAATGAAGGTCCTTTGTCACATAAGTTGAACAGGAAAGTGTTTTCACTTGTAAGAAAAAAAACCTTCCCCAAATGCAAAATAATTTTCATTGCTCCAAAACTTTCATCTATGTTTCTCTACTAACTGCATACGAGTAATGATATACAAGAAAATCTTGTGGAATGCTTCAGGCTCAACAGATGAAAATCTCCATAAAACTAAAAGAAATGCATGTAGATTACAGTTAGCACCGAATGAGAGACAAGAGAATAGATAAAACTCTGCACAGAAAGTTGTACAAACTTTCTTCTATGTTTTCATTGCAGTGAAGAGAGGGAGCAGAAGAGAAGGAAGGAGCTATGTGTTTGCCTGCGGGTCTACAAACGAAGCTCCAACAAGGAGAAAATCTCTGAAATCAATGTTGAGTGGTGCGAGACACAATGAGAGACAAGCGAGAGAATTCCCATGGTGATTACAGCAAGGTTCTTACTCACTCCCTGGGCTATTAGTTAGCAGATCCTGTGTCCAGCTTCACAACATGAGATTGTACCATTCCTACAGTAGGCATTCACCTGTCAGTAAGCTTTTAATCAATTAGGGGTTATGATGGGGTCATGTGATCACGTTTATTTGATTGCGTTTAACAACAGGCTGGTAATGTCAACTCCTGGCATGGATTTGCCTAGAGGAACTTGTGGAAATCAGTTTCCAGTCTGATTCAATTCCTGCTTCTTGCTGATTGCGACTCTTGTCCACTTGGGCAGAAAACATGGCTGGAGGCTTGAGTATACGACATAAGAGGATATTAATATAAAAAGTGCTTTCTTGAGGATTGGCGTTACAATCTTGTAACTATGATATGGAATAAAGAGGGAGCACTTCTAGCTTTAAATCTTTGTTAAAGTTTCTGAAAAAATCTGATTGTAGAGAAAAAGTGGAAACTAATTATTCTTTTGAAAGGGAAGAAACTATTTCAAGATATCAATTTTTTAAAAGCATGTATTCTCATAAAGAAATCATTTGAGAACAAAGGATTGAAAGTTATAAACATGTGAAAACCTAAAATATGATAATTACGATCATGTTCTAACTCACATGACAAGACAACCTGAATAATGTCAAATCCGTTTCAAGAGAAAGCTAAACCTTTCATTCTAATGACAATATTCATATCATGTTTTATCAATAACGTTTGAAATCTTCAAATGAGGAGGATTTTCCCTAATAAATGACAGGCCATGTCAGATGGGTGCCAATTACCCCACATGGCGACACAACAGTGGGTGTGAGAAGCAGATCAAAGCTGTTCCAGAATCTTAAACAAAGGCAGAGGAAGGCAGTTAGGAAGTGGCGGAGAGGAACCCTACATGCAGGCTGATAGCTGCATGCCTCTCGTATACCCTGACGCATTTCATCAAGCTCGTCATGTTCTAACTTGGTGCTCCAGTGTGGATTTACCTCTTCTTGGAAAATGGAAGCCATGATCATAAACATGATTAAAACAAAATCAGGAACAATGGAGACATTTCCTTATATCTGAATATCAAAGAACTAAAGAGATAAATTTTTTTGTAATTTTGTCTTCATTTTCTTAAATATCTTCAGACGACAAAGAAAAATAGATTGACCTGCATTGATGTGATCTTTAAGCTAGTTCTTCTGCAACTACAAGACTCGACTCATCACATGCAATCTTATTTATTCCATATTGTAAAGAGGAACGCTAACCAGAAACCTAATCGGCTTTTGTAACTTTTTGCAACATCTAGTCGGGTGAAAAGAATATATTTAGTTGCGTCTCCAACCATGATTTTGACAAATTTTGAAAAACAAGAGAAGATGGTCATCAGCATCCCAAGCCATATTGGTTCTTGACTTCTTTTAATAAGAGGCATTTAGAAGTTGGTAATTTAAAGAAAAAACACATATATGGATTTACAACATCTTTATTGCAAATATATGTGACGTTTTGGTGTAGATACTAACACCGTTATCAAGCAAATGATGTTCAGTATCATTTGCTTGATAACGGTGTTTAAGTATCTACACCGAAAAGGATGCATATATTTGCAATAAAGAAGTTGTAAATCCATAAATTTGTTTATTCTTCATATTGGTTCTTATTAAAACTGAAGAAACTAATTTCCCACTCCTGATTTCCAAACTGCATCAAGGTAATTATGCCCTCAAGCCTCATACCAAATATGGTTAGCCTATCTTAAAAAGGTTCTTTGAAAATCTGTTCCATTCAATTCAGACGGAGGACAGATGGACAGAGCTAAAACCTGGTATAGTATATCTCCATTCAACTCAGACTGAGGACAGATGGACAGAGCTAAAACCTGGTATAGTATATCTCCATTCAACTCAGACTGAGGACAGATGGACAGAGCTAAAACCCGGTACAGTATATCTCAATTCAACTCAGACTGAGGACAGATGGTCAGAGCTAAAACCTGGTATAGTATATCTCCATTCAACTCAGACTGAGGACAGATGGACAGAGCTAAAACCTGGTATAGTATATCTCCATTCAACTCAGACTGAGGACAGATGGACAGAGCTCAAACCTGGTATAGTAGATCTCCATTCAACTCAGACTGAGGACAGATGGACAGAGCTCAAACCTGGTATAGTATATCTCCATTCAACTCAGACTGAGGACAGATGGACAGAGCTAAAACCTGGTATAGTATATCTCCATTCAACCCAGACTGAGGACAGAAGGACAGAGCTAAAACCTGGTATAGCATATCTTCATTCAACTCAGACTGAGGACAGATGGACAGAGCTAAAACCCAGTACACTATATCTCCATTCAACTCTGACTGAGGACAGATGGACAGAGCTAAAACCTGGTATAGTAGATCACCATTCAACTCAGACTGAGGACAGATGGACAGAGCTCAAACCTGGTATAGTATATCTCCATTCAACTCAGACTGAGGACAGATGGACAGAGCTAAAACCTGGTATAGTATATCTCCATTCAACTCAGACTGAGGACAGATGGACAGAGCTCAAACCTGGTATAGTATATCTCCATTCAACTCAGACTGAGGACAGATGGACACAGCTCAAACCTGGTATAGTATATCTCCATTCAATTCAGACTGAGGACAGATGGACACAGCTCAAACCTGGTATAGTATATCTTCATTTAACTCAGACTGAGGACAGATGGACAGAGCTAAAACCCAGTACACTATATCTCCATTCAACTCAGACTGAGGACAGATGGACACAGCTCAAACCTGGTATAGTATATCTCCATTCAATTCAGACTGAGGACAGATGGACACAGCTCAAACCTGGTATAGTATATCTTCATTTAACTCAGACTGAGGACAGATGGACAGAGCTAAAACCCAGTACACTATATCTCCATTCAACTCAGACTGAGGACAGATGGACAGAGCTCAAACCTGGTATAGTAGATCTCCATTCAACTCAGACTGAGGACAGATGGACAGAGCTCAAACGTGGTATAGTATATCTCCATTCAACTCAGACTGAGGACAGATGGACAGAGCTAAAACCTGGTATAGTATATCTCCATTCAACTCAGACTGAGGACAGATGGACAGAGCTAAAACCTGGTATAGTATATCTCCATTCAACTCAGACTGAGGACAGATGGACAGAGCTAAAACCTGGTATAGTATATCTCCATTCAACTCAGACTGAGGACAGATGGACAGAGCTAAAACCTGGTATAGTATATCTCCATTCAATTCAGACTGAGGAGAGATGGACAGAGCTTAAACCTGGTATAGTATATCTCCATTCAACTCAGACTGAGGACAGATGGACAGAGCTAAAACCTGGTATAGTATATCTCCATTCAACTCAGACTGAGGACAGATGGACAGAGCTCAAACCTGGTATAGTATATCTCCATTCAACTCAGACTGAGGACAGATGGACAGAGCTAAAACCTGGTACAGTATATTTCCATTCAACTCAGACTGAGGACAGATGGACAGAGCTAAAACCTGGTATAGTATATCTCCATTCAACTCAGACTGAGGACAGATGGACAGATCTAAAACCTGGTATAGTATATCTCCATTCAACTCAGACTGAGGACAGATGGACAGAGCTAAAACCTGGTATAGTATATCTCCATTCAACTCAGACTGAGTACAGATGGACAGAGCTAAAACCTGGTATAGTATATCTCCATTCAACTCAGACTGAGGACAGATGGACAGAGCTAAAACCTGGTATAGTATATCTCCATTCAACTCAGACTGAGGACAGATGGACAGAGCTAAAACCTGGTATAGTATATCTCCATTCAACTCGGACTGAGGACAGATGGACAGAGCTAAAACCTGGTATAGTATATCTCCATTCAATTCAGACTGAGGACAGATGGACAGAGCTAAAACCTGGTATAGTATATCTCCATTCAACTCAGACTGAGGACAGATGGACAGAGCTCAAACCTGGTATAGTATATCTCCATTCAACTCAGACTGAGGACAGATGGACAGAGCTAAAACCTGGTATAGTATATCTCCATTCAACTCAGACTGAGGACAGATGGACAGAGCTAACACCTGGTATAGTATATCTCCATTCAACTCAGACTGAGGACAGATGGACATACAAAACATATAATGAACTATTTTTTCTATCAACTTTAAAAAAATATACAACACTAAATCAAAAGGAAAATAAATAAAATAAAATAATATAAAATTTCATCATATGAAAAATTAACTTTAAATTAAAGTTCTTGTGTTGTAGCTTTTAAAATATCTCTCAAAGAAGTTATTTGATGTTAAATAAAGAATCAGCTCATATTCCCCATCAATTAAAATTGAGAACTTTTCAATAAATTGTCTGTCCTTTATATGAGAAAGAATCTGAAAATTTAGTATAAAATTCTGCCTAACAATTATTGGTACTTGACAAGAAGGTCATCTATAAGTTGTATCATTGAAAGTATCTATTACAACACATGAAAGATAAATATATCAGTCTGCAAAGCTTTCAGGCGTAATCAGATGATGAGGCTGTGTGAGATGTGATTATAAGAATTGATAGAAAGATTAGGAGTGTGAGCGAGGGCTGGCACTGGGTTAACAACTGGTTACAGTGACTGTTGGATGTGTTCTGATTGTATGCTGGCTGACACCCTCAGTGCTCTGTTAATTGATAAATCAGTGATTATCTGTGATCAAAGGGTTACAGAAACTCTAACTTGATTTTTATAAATTTGTGTATAATTTTAAAAATTTTGTATTCAAGTTATTCAAGCGTGCTGACTTCTCACGCCAGAGACCTGGTTCGAATTGCTGTCTCATGCTGTGTTGTGTCCAAGGGCAAGTTACTTCATTCACATTGCACTCAGTCCATCCAGCTGTTTAAATGGGTACCTGAACACAGGGAGTATGGACCTATACGGTCAGGCGGAGTCCTTAGTGGCAGCACCGAAAGTACAATTTCCTACAGGGTAATAATATGTGTAGCTCCTTGAGCAAGCATTAAATACATGGAAGAGTGTGTGACATAAATATCCACTATTATATTATTATTATTATTATTATTTTTATTATTATCAAATTAGCTCAGATCAGTTATTTTCATTGGTATTCATATTGTGGATAATTGTTTTGGAAATTTTAAAATTAAATTTTGATGTATTTTTTTTATATACTTGAAGAGATAATAGACAATATGAAAATCAAATTATACATCAGTAGACGAAATTGTTTCACTTCCTATAAAAACAAAAACTCGCAACAAAATATAAACCAGACGTTAAAATCACAAAAGAACACAAGATGTGTTTGAAATGATGTTTAATCTACACTGGCAGCAAGATTTGCTGTTTGAAAAAGTAACCACCCCTTCTCAACATCTGACAGATTGTCCAATATATAAACACTTAATATATAAAAAATCCCAAAAGCCAGACAGCTTGTTGAACAATTTATCAACTGGATCTCTCTGAAACTAAACATATGGGGAAGGCAGACAATTTCAATCACAAAAAGTAGAATCTTTAAAGCATGTATATTGCTTGGAAACACAAAACTGTTGATGTGTATCGGAGAGTACAACAAGGTAACAAAATAAGATAAATAGTCAAGTTCTTTAAATTCTGGGATTCATTTTTATTCAATATACTCCAGTTTAGTTTAGCCATCTGCTAAAACTTGAAATAAAAACAATCCCAGAAATAAAAAAAATGCAGCTATTTATTGATATTGTAACATGGCCTTTACTTGTAGGAGTTTTACACTAAAATTTTTCTATAGCTATTTCTGAGTGGAGAGGACTTAGTTACTGTAAGATGTTTGTTAGACTATTTCTGAGTGGAGAGGACTTAGTTACTGTAAGATGTTTGTTAGACTATTTCTGAGTGGAGAGGACTTAGTTACTGTAAGATGTTTGTTAGACTATTTCTGAGTGGAGAGGACTTAGTTACTGTAAGATGTTTTTTAGACTATTTCTGAGTGGAGAGGACTTAGTTACTGTAAGATGTTTGTTAGACTATTTCTGAGTGGAGAGGACTTAGTTACTGTAAGATGTTTGTTAGACTATTTCTGAGTGGAGAGGATTTAGTTACTGTAAAATGTTTGTTAGATTATTTCTGAGTGGAGAGGACTCAGTTACTGTAAGATGTTTGTTAGACTATTTCTGAGTGGAAAGGACTTAGTTACTGTAAGATGTTTGTTAGACTATTTCTGAGTGGAGAGGACTTAGTTACTGTAAGATGTTTGTTAGACTATTTCTGAGTGGAGAGGACTTAGTTACTGTAAGATGTTTGTTAGATTATTTCTGAGTGGAGAGGACTCAGTTACTGTAAGATGTTTGTTAGACTATTTCTGAGTGGAGAGGACTTAGTTACTGTAAGATGTTTGTTAGACTATTTCTGAGTGGAGAGGACTTAGTTACTGTAAGATGATTGTTAGACTATTTCTGAGTGGAGAGGACTTAGTTACTGTAAAATGTTTGTTAGACTATTTCTGAGTGGAGAGGACTTAGTTACTGTAAGATGTTTGTTAGACTATTTCTGAGTGGAGAGGACTTAGTTACTGTAAGATGTTTTTTAGACTATTTTTGAGTGGAGAGGACTTAGTTACTGTAAGATGTTTGTTAGATTATTTCTGAGTGGAGAGGACTTAGTTACTGTAAAATGTTTGTTAGACTATTTCTGAGTGGAGAGGACTTAGTTACTGTAAGATGTTTGTTAGACTATTTCTGAGTGGAGAGGACTTAGTTACTGTAAGATGTTTGTTAGACTATTTCTGAGTGGAGAGGACTTAGTTACTGTAAGATGTTTGTTAGACTATTTCTGAGTGGAGAGGACTTAGTTACTGTAAGATGTTTGTTAGACTATTTCTGAGTGGAGAGGATTTAGTTACTGTAAAATGTTTGTTAGATTATTTCTGAGTGGAGAGGACTCAGTTACTGTAAGATGTTTGTTAGACTATTTCTGAGTGGAGAGGACTTAGTTACTGTAAGATGTTTGTAAGACTATTTCTGAGTGGAGAGGACTTAGTTACTGTAAGATGTTTGTTAGACTATTTCTGAGTGGAGAGGACTTAGTTACTGTAAGATGTTTGTAAGACTATTTCTGAGTGGAGAGGACTTAGTTACTGTAAGATGTTTGTTAGACTATTTCTGAGTGGAGAGGACTTAGTTACTGTAAGATGTTTGTTAGACTATTTCTGAGTGGAGAGGATTTAGTTACTGTAAAATGTTTGTTAGATTATTTCTGAGTGGAGAGGACTCAGTTACTGTAAGATGTTTGTTAGACTATTTCTGAGTGGAGAGGACTTAGTTACTGTAAGATGTTTGTAAGACTATTTCTGAGTGGAGAGGACTTAGTTACTGTAAGATGTTTGTTAGACTATTTCTGAGTGGAGAGGATTTAGTTACTGTAAGATGTCTGTTAGATTATTTCTGAGTGGAGAGGATTTAGTTACTGTAAGATGTTTGTTAGACTATTTCTGAGTGGAGAGGACTTAGTTACTGTAAGATGTTTGTTAGACTATTTCTGAGTGGAGAGGACTTAGTTACTGTAAGATGTTTGTTAGAGTATTTCTGAGTGGAGAGGACTCAGTTACTGTAAGATGTTTGTTAGAGTATTTCTGAGTGGAGAGGACTTAGTTACTGTAAGATGTTTGTTAGACTATTTCTGAGTGGAGAGGACTCAGTTTCTGTAAGATGTTTGTTAGACTATTTCTGAGTGGAGAGGACTTAGTTACTGTAAAATGTTTGTTAGACTATTTCTGAGTGGAGAGGACTTAGTTACTGTAAGATGTTTGTTAGACTATTTCTGAGTGGAGAGGACTCAGTTTCTGTAAGATGTTTGTTAGACTATTTCTGAGTGGAGAGAACTTAGTTACTGTAAGATGTTTGTTAGACTATTTCTGAGTGGAGAGGACTTAGTTACTAGACTATTTCTGAGTGGAGAGGACTTAGTTACTAGACTATTTCTGAGTGGAGAGGACTTAGTTACTAGACTATTTCTGAGTGGAGAGGATTTAGTTACTGTAAAATGTTTGTTAGAGATGTACACATATCAAGACAATCATGAATTCTTTGAATGTATAATAGCAACAAAAAAGATTATACCGAACATGACCACTCATGACTATGAAATCTTACAATATTCCCTGTATGTATTTACAGAGTAAAAAATTCGATGTACTCCATCGATAATATCAAAAAGCCCCTAAAAACGACAATTGTACACTTGCTCTAGGCCACTATGACAGTGACACTAACATTGTGACTTCAAAATGGTTAACCATTATGACGTTATGGAACGGCATTCCAAATAAGCCTTCCGCATGAAGGAAGGACGGACGGGTGGATAGACGCCATGCTATAAGCCCATTGGGCCTTTCAAGCCTGAGGAGCTAAAAATAAACAAAAATCACGGTACAATTTGACATTTTCAAAGTATACTGAAAGCGTATAAGTACTTAGTCTATTCTTCAACATAACGATATAAGACAAAGGTACACTGTTGTAAAGATGTCATCCAGACCGTTCCATTATACAAGAGTGGCAGCAAGGACCAGACAGCCTAATATAACAAATGAACATCTCAAAGGATCCTTTCTAAATCATTTTTTTTTTAAATTAAATCTTTTTGAACTTTTCATGTCCGAAACATATAATTAAAATCTAAAGAAAGATGCTGTCAACATGTGGACATCGTTAATGCAACAGAGAAAATGATGACAGGCAACACTTCCTTTTTATTTCATTTTAAAAAAAAATTCATTTTAAAAATTTTAATGTAAGAGACGCAACATTAGTTTAAAGGTACTGTTGTTGCAACTCTAAATCTGGTGACGAGTTGGTATTGTTTGGGACCATACAGCTAGCTGATGATGGGACAGATCTAGGATTACTATTAATCAAGGACTATTGATCTTCGCGACTCTGATGTCTTATTGCTCGAGAGGGGAATGGAAAGGGTGGTGATAATGCCCCCAAATTCAAGTTTACTGTCACCACTTGCGACTCGTTCACATGCCTGCCCCGTGTTGGGACGACATAGACTTGCATTCCGGAAATGAGACTGCTTCAATATCAATTAAATGGGGCTGATACGTTTCATGTAGACAGGGTTTGAACTGTCCAAGCATGACATCTCATACCCCCTTTATCAGCTTTACGCTAAACTTTCCAGACAAATCCCTCTTTTCATGTTCAGGAGCAGTAAAAAAATTTAGGAGCAGACCTGAAAAAAAAGCTAATCAATTGAACGCAATGCGCAAGCATCATTCATTGCATTTGTAATTCTCCCGGCAATGCCGGCTTTAATGAAGGTGATAAATGCCGCTCCGTCAAAGCCCATCAAAAGAGAGCGATTCCAAAGAGGCTGGAGAAAAGAGATATTTTAAACAGCTACAAACCATAAATCAGAGATTTCCTATTACCAAGAGAAGAATGAGTTGCACTGACGTGGCTTCATGGTACCATCTGAGAGGAATCTCAATAGCTAATGATTTCACCATTCCTTACACCCAGAACCCACAGACAGGAAAACTACCATCTTACCATATTCATGGGTTTAATGGCGCACAAATCATCAATTGCACATTCTTTTAAAAAGTTTTACTGCGATATTGATTCATAAACATCAGACGGAAGCATGGTGATACTAAGCTTGAAATGAGCATCATACTTATACAAACGTACTCTTTGTGCTGTGAAGAAAACTGATGTCGCATTCAAATGGAAATATACCACTTGACATTATATTCAGATGATGAAATTCTTTTATTCTACAAATAGAATATAGATTATCAATACAAGGATTCTTGGATGAGCAACTCAATTATCAACACAGAAGTAGATTCATAAACATTTACAACATCATAGATATCTTACTATAATATTAAATACTTTTATTTCAGGAATAAACAATATGCTACAATAATAAATCTGATATTCACAATTACATTTGTCTTCAGTTAGTAAATATCCCTGGTCATATTTCCACAGTGTTATTCAAAACACAAAAATATTATGCCGTATTTCCCCTTATAGACACCAGGCCTCGAATAGAAGCCGGGGGTGTGACTGTTTGAAAGAAATAAACGCCAGGTCTCAATTAGACGCCAGGTCATAAAATGAGCAAAGCTTTTTAAAAATGCAGTATGTTGTGTTCATGTATGCCTCTTAAAAGGTAATATTAAATATTGATCCTGTGCAACAATGAATAAATATTCACCAAAACAAATTCATATTCAAGAAAGTTGGTCATAATTGCATTTTTATATGTTTGCAAGTAGGGTAATGAAATTGCCCAAAATAAATAGATCGATTGGATGACGGGGATAAAAGAGGTCTGAAAAAATATACACCGGGGTTGTCTATTAGAGGAAATACGGTACTACACTATTTGACATATTGAGCACCCTCTCCCTATAAGCGTCCCTCCAAATTGTTTTTATCTTATAAAAGACAACCAAAATAAGTTGTTACAACTATTATATTATTTTCATTTGGAGAAGAAATTGCAATAGGTATCCCATGGCTGGTATCATCGAAGAATAGCGTGCATCCCCTCCTTGCCATATGCTAACCATATCAACTTTTCACAGACGGGTTTCAGTTTCGCAATTCAGCTCTCACTTCTGCTGCAGTGAAGAATACAGGGTATTTCAAGTGGCTATCGAGTGTCCGTAACTTTCAGTCACCTCGCATTCAATGCGGCCACCATGTTTCAAGAAACAAGAAAATGTCAATTTAATAAGCACTCCCCTTGTACATTTTTTAGGGCCCAGGGCACTTAATATATTGAATACGGTATTAGATTCATGAAAGACTTCAAGTAACACGGTACAACCAGGTTACTTTAAGTTGAAACTAAATTCATCGGGAAATTCCTGCTTGTGCTCAAGGAAATATGATTCTAACTAATATAAATCAAATGGAGTGTTTAAATCATGGACAAATGAAACTTTTTTCCACAAAACTTAATTTGCACCACAAAAATTCACTATGGCCATACTGACATTTTATGATAAGTAAGAGTGATTTTATGTAGCAAAATAAACATACAACATTTTAAAACATATTTTTTACTGGGAAATCCAAATATGATATATATTCCTCTATTTGACATATCAAAGTTTTTTCCTTCAAAACCTCAATTTATAGAATTCCAATTAAAATTACATCGGTCGAGCTGAAGTGTTTTTTAAGCACAGCCTGTTAGCTGAAATTGACCTTCAATTTGCGTACAGGTTTGAAAGAAGTGGAGCGGAAGTGTTGGTCCATCAGATAGAGACTACAAGTGGAGGGCAGTCAGCTACAGGCTCCGACCCCACCACAAATTGAATGAACCGGCGCTCAACTCCACTGCTTCTTCTAACGCCTCGCTTTGCCCAGATCCGGTAAGCTTCAATCACCAGGCTAATTTTCTAATTACACTCCAGAGACAATGACTGGGAAAAGGCAGGAAGTATTTGTCTGCCCACGGCCTGCGATTAATCCAGCTATCAAGCAATCAAACTACATCCACCATTTTACCAGCAAACCCTTTCTTCTTCCTCCCATACTTCATCTCACAAGCAAACGTTTAATTTAGTCGGACTATCCCGCAATCCAAAATGGATTTTTTTGTCTTACATGAAAGACAAAAGTCCTATGGGTCTAGATTTAATTCCCATGTGGAATAATAAATGATTGTATTTCTGCCGTGTAAGGAGTATGGAAAACAAATAAAATCCTGGCTAGCATATTGATCAGAAGACCAGGGTGGAATTATTTAAGAGAGAAGATTTCGTTGTTTGTGCAGTGGGATGCAGAATGATAAATGCTAGAAATTAATTGACAGGACATATGTACAGTGGGACGCTGAACGCTTCGAGTTACAGTTATGAGTATTACCAGCTCATTGCCGGGAATAACTGTCATACACAGGTCCTCATTGGCTAGGGGGGAAATGCTATCACCAAATTGATGGTAATGACAAATAGCAAAGATCAAACCTATTTCCACATGATCGATGGACTGGTATGGGAGAGAGCCCGGAGAGTAGTTCACACAGAGTCTCTCACCGCTAGGCTCTTCACACTCAAACCCTCAGGACATTTACTCATATTTTCACCCTAAACCGCATCAACCATTCCACATTGATGCCTTTTACAGAATACTCCAAATTGCTCTTTGCGATCGTCCAATGCCATGTGGAGAACGGCAACAGCAGTAAAGGGGGCTAAGAGTAGAAGCATTTAGTTTCATTAATGTCTCCAGATTGCAGCTGGAGATAGAAAGAATAGACTTTGATGTGTGTTCCTCCATGCTTGTTTATTGATCTGATATCATTCACTCGTAGAGGATTTGAAGGGGACATCTATGAGTGAACACTGACCCCTGCCTCCCGGTTGTCACGGACAGTTGTCGAAGCTCTCACCCTCCAGTACCGTTGTGAAAGGGTGACAACATCTCGTGTAGGATCTGCCGCCAGCTGACAGGAAATCTCGGGTCGGCGGTGACGCTTCCTCACTTGATCCTTGATGTCATATGGCTTGAGGCGCACAGTCAGATTTCATCACACTGAATGGTCCTGGAAATAATCCCTCTCCGTCTGGATCTTATACTCAATAAGAAGATTCCCCGGAAAAAGTTGCTGTGTTATCGTGGCAACATATTAAAGCAAGGACAAGACAGATAAGTTTTACATGGACATTTCAGTATAGCTTGTATTGATTGACTGCAGTTATAGAAGTAGTGGATGGATATCCCCTGTATCTAGTGTACTCAAAGTACAGCACTTAAACTTCCGATGTTCTTGTCAGTAATAGTGACGGCAATATAGAGAGGTTGGCTGTCAAACTGGCAGATCCATCACTGCACTATCGGAGCTTTATTACTGGATAATATTTGCTTTAGGCATCATGGAGCACTTGACAATATTGGCAAAATCTTAAAGGGACAACCGTAGAAGTTCTAATTGGAAGAAGGTTGGCCGAGTGAGTCTGAGTCATTCAGCAGCGAATGTCCAGTGTACTGTGGTGACAAGTGCATCTAATTTGACCTCCACCTCTGCCCTGCAAATCGGATTTGCTGGAATTAAAGAAGCCTATTGATTATCAGATGAGTGTCCAACATGCACAGAGCTTATGTGTAGCCACTGATGGACTCACTGACTGGGTGTGTGAGAGCTAGAGACTGGACTGTGGGATTACACTGAGTTGGGTGTGGGACTGACCAGTCTGACAACAGAGTTAGGAGTTTGGACCCTGAGAGCTACAATTGGAATTCAATTTTAGTCTGAACGCAGAGCTGACAAGGAGTGACACTGAACTCAATTCTGATCAGAGCACTAAATTGACCAAGAGAGGCTTGATTCTAGTCTGAATTATACAGAAGCAAGAAGTGCAGGTTTAACTCAAGGATCTTAGATGAACAGTATAAAGCTGACCAAGTGAGATTGGACCAGAGCTTTATACTGGCTTTAGTATACTAAAGAGTATCAATTCAATATATGGAACTGATCAGGAGAAAGAATTCACCCTAGTCTGGCCATACAGTCACATGACTAAGTAGAAGAGAGACTGGATTCTAGTCTACCTGTGACTTTGGCACAGGATTCATCAGGAGAGAGACTGAGCTCAAGTCTTGTGAGAGAGGTAGGAGCTAGGACTAGGACTAGAGGAGCAAGGACTGGACTCAGTCCGAAGGAGGAGCATTGCTGACCCGAGGACGAGATCTACAGTGAGGTAAGGATCAGGTTAATGATACAGCTCTCTGCTGCCTGTCTCTTTCCTCTCTTCTAATTACGAGTCTTATTAACTTGACCTTGGGTCAGTTAACTTCAGAAGCCTGGAGTTTTATTACTGGTACATTGAGCCCTGACACTGAACTTCAGACACTCTCTAATTATTCATTTATATTCATTGATTCATGGTTTTTCAAGCATGATCTGCAAATTCAGTGTTTGAATACCTGATGAGATGGTGCTCATTACCATCGTAACAACAAGCTGAACATGAATAACCATTCCACGGACAACTGTTGCACACTGATCGAGATTACCATACAAAATTGTGTAGTTATTTCTTCTTAACTGTAAACAATATATGATTGTTCATCTAATGACATTTTGGAAACCAATCAGATATAAGATGAAATTTGGGTCCACTGAAGCAAAAAGTTTGAAAAGATCAGAAAGTCCAGACAAGCAAAAGGCACCTTTACATTTCTTATCTGATACAAGTACAATGTTTCATGAAAATATAATGAATACTCTGAGGTCTAGTCGAGAATTTTATTGTCTCGACTAATGAACAAGCATAGGCCATTTCCATATACAAACAGAACTTCAATATACTTGACAACATTTTTATATTCAATATCATTTGATTACAGAAAATGCAGTTACTTCTTTAATGAATTAATATTTCTTACTCATTCTCATTCTAAAGCTAGGACTGTCAGAGACAATTTGATCTTCAATTTGCTATTCCTTCAACATGTTGAGAATAATTCACTCATAACTTCATAACCCAATTCACAAACTGATATGGTAAACAAAATTAACATTGAGTAATATATGATCGACATTTAAAAAATCAAGGTTAATTTTCGATAGAGATCTTAAGACCATTCACCTCACACACTCCAAATTACAATAACAAGAATCTCACGTACATGAGATACTTTCAGCAAAACATCAGAAAAATGTGAACAGTGAATATTGAATATTGAATGGAATATCATGAATATTCCAATCTCATGACTAAGTCGCCACCACTCCCTATTTGAAGCACAGGAATGTTATTTCATAAGAAACTATTGAAAAAGAAATGTTGCACAATTGACTCGATTTTATTGAGTTTGCTGTTGAGAGAAGTTTATAGGAGAAAGGTTACCAGGCTCGGAATAGACACAATCTCAAGAAAACCTATATCCAATTTTGATGCTATTTGGCGATACTCATGTGTAAAGTCCTCCCGTACAATCTCAGATCTAGTTTACTCTGGCGTCTCCCTCTCTGTCCTCTCTCCATTGATAAGTCACAGCACACTTTGTACTCACACTTTCTAGTTAAAGGGAAAGTTCTATCAACGATATATCGGCAACATCCGCCATCTTGGATCCTTGAACCTTCGTGAAATGAAAACACGCTATATTTAACCCAATTTTAAACTTTTGTAATAATAAAACATATTCACTGATAGAATATTCATATAGTAACACACAATGTTTCATAAAACTAATAAACAATATGCTGTTTGCCCGTAGCGAAGTTTTTCACACTCGTAGGGCCGATGAATGGCTTCAATTCTCATTGATAAACAGCATTTGTTGAAAAATAAAAACAATGAGGACTAAAGCCATTCATTGGCGCTGCGATTGGGGAAAACTTCGCCACAGCATAATATCAAATTGTTTATTAGTTTTATGACATGTTATGTGTTACTATGTGAATACTCTATCAGTGTATGTCTTTTATTATGAAAAAGTTGTAAAATTAGGTATAATATAGCATGTTTTCGTTTTATGTAATGCAAACAAATCCAAGATGGTGACAGAACCCTCCCTTTAAGGGTACGAAACAAATTATAAACAAAAAAACATATGACAATTGATGTCTTCAACATTTTTCACATTTCAGCATTACCAACCACTACATCTGAATTGTACATTGTTGCAATATTAGTTTCACATTTAGGCGCAGTTACATTTTCTATGTTGATAAAAATTTTACTAGTGTAAAACTTTTTTAGTAATCTTTTGACAAAATCAAATTCAATACAAGTTATGAAAAACCAAATGTTAATAGATGTTTTCAACAAAGTATATTGTGCCAACCATTTTAACTTCAAAATATGAAGAAATCTAAAAGTATATTGTAATGTAAGTTTCAGATCTTAGGCTCAGATCTTAGGCATTATACATTCTCTAGGTTGATTTATTAATACTAGGGTGTTTGAGAAACTGTTCACAAAATATTTACCATGAAATAGCTTCAAAGAATTGTACAACTAAATGTGATGACATTAAAATGAAAACGATGAAGCAGTAAACTGGAGTCCATTCAACACATTTACCATGATACAGAAGCTGTGCAGTGCAGTATATATCACGTTCATCATATCAGAACATTACACACAATACAACAGTGAAGGCTGAAAGTGACACTTCACTGCTTCATTTCATGATTTGTATAGACCATCAGTTGATGTTGCCTAGCAGAGAGAATAGCAAAGTAGTAGCTGTATATATATATGTATATGTTATACAGAATTGTCCATGTGAGATAAATAAGCTAGTTAGTGTGACTCATTGTCATGTCATCAAAGTCGCACTACACATTATATTGTCCAGCCAAGCACAGAGAATAGCATAACAGTAGCTGTTTCCTTTGATATTGCCATAACACTGTTACTATTGTTACCATGTGATAGGTAGTCTTGTACAGGAGTCATCAGAAGATGATAATCCCACCAGTCTCACATAATTTTGAACTCCACAAACGAACCAATCTCTGAACAAAGTCTAAATCCAATACATTTATATGGAAACTAAAAAAAATATTTTTTTTCAGAAATATTAAAATATCAAAAGGCACCACTTCAGTAAATGGGTAATACACATGGAAAGTTTCAGAAAGATTTCATGAATGGTTTTTGAGTTCTTCTCTGGGAACGAAATGATGACGGTAAGACAGACAGGGCGACGCCTACATCCAAATGGATACAAAGTGTATATATAGTATACTGGTAAACAGATTTTTCTATGGTAGATGAGTTTATAAGCTTGTTAGTGGGACCCATTGTAATGACAGCAAAGTCCCAATACACATTATATTCATCTGCAAAATAGCCTACTAAGAAACTAATAAGTAATGACAATATGTTCTTGTTCCAGTAAAAGAGATCAGTAAGCCCAAAATAGTTCAGTACAATAAAAAAAAGTAGAACTAGAAAGTATACAATGAATGACAGTGTAAAATCAATCTGTGTAAAATCAATCTATCTAACATACGTATGAAAGGACAAGCTAGTTTATTTTAGATTTTGATTATGGTTAAGAAACGGCATAAACTCAGAATTTGTGTCACCATACACTAAAATTTAACAAATTGTGGCATCCTGGAGTTGCACTTGATAACATTGTAATTAAGAGCGCTAGATAAATGAGGTAGGCAACTTCTCACCACTCCCAAAATATCACAACTCCATCACATAATTTCATTTTTAACCCTTAACATGCGGGCGACGGAATAATCCGGGCGGGCTATAAGCGATTCGTAGGTACTCCAGTACGGGTCCCGGATCGCTTACTTAGAAGAATTCACGCCTGTCTATGTACTGGGCTAGCCTCCATACCGGGTCACGAGTCGATTGTGTCCGCGACCCGACCCATGAGAATGGCTGTATTTACGCATCGCGACCCGACATGAGAATAAAGCTTTGTTCAGTGTGTGGTCGGAATATCAAGCAAAATTCACACCAATTTGCGTGTGCATTGTTGACCCGTAACGCATCGATAATTAGCTTTACAAAAGGCCAATTATGTCGGGCTTAGCCCCCGAAGCATTAATTCGCTTGAGGCTATTTTCACCCACGTGTTTGTATTGCCTCGGGTTTGCCTCGCCCGAGACTGCTATCTGCCTCGCATCTCGCGAGACGGGGAAAAAAATCGCTAACTCGCCTTACTCCCGCACTTCATATCATGTGAGCGAATTGTTTGTTTTCAAAAAAAAATACGGCAAAATAAAGGGGAAACAATGGACTACATTCCCATATAAAATTAGAAAATCTCAAAAAAATAATAAAGACACAGCAAGCGCCGTGAAAAAGGTCATGTTTACACTTCATAAATTTTGAAACAATCGGCGATTTTCACAACTTCTAAAACATTTATCAAGGCTAAAATACTGAATGCATTTTCATAATTTTTATATCACAATAAACCGAAAAGAATAATCTTTTATTCTATATAAAATGCGCAGATTTATTCACAGAAATAAAGATACAATTTTACCTTTCTGAGAGGCATGTGAAACCAAACGGCACACAAACTAATCAACATATTTTCATCAGTTATGGTTCGAGGTTAGCGTTTATTTGAAAAGTCAAACAACATAACCATATTTGGGTTGACATGTGCTTATTTGTCAACTGGTTCGAGATTATGATTTCTTGGAAAAGTGCGATGAACGACCGTTTGCAATGCCGCATACATGTTGTAAGTATTGACGATTTTATAGGTGGGAATAAAGACAAACTTTACATAGCTATAGAATTATAACCAAAGGTCGCATTCTAATAATTTTTATATCATTGTGAAGCTAGACATCTTGTCTTCAATTCCGTATATAAATGGATTTTTTTTCGTTTCGTATTTATGATGTTACGAGGCCCGAATAAAAGACAATCTTTCGAAAGTAATAGAATAAAAACGAAAAAACATAGAAAATTCATTCAAAGTTTCGAGTGTGAATTAGCCATTTGTGTACGGGTTTCGCTACTTGAATTTGTATTGAACGCCCGTATATAGTCCTTATTCGCCATGTAGATGCGGTATATTTTGTAAAAACGATACCGGAATCGCCGCCTGGAAATTCCGCCAGCAGAGCTAGTTAGTGCCAAAGCCCAAACTACTGCTGCGAGCTGCGAGCCTGTAAATTCCGCCACAGGGGCTAAAAATGGTAAAATATATATACGCAACGTAAGGGTTAAGTATCAAAGACATAGCTTAAAATTTGTGCTCCAGAACCGTTTCAGATGCAGACCTATGGACAGACAGACACACAGATTGGTATATATATATACCGTGGATTATGTTGTAACTATGGAGCATAATGATGACAACGAGGATGTTATTTATTTGACCTAAGAATTCACTGACTATGCCACAAGGCTCAACTGACCAAACAAACATTAATCACTTTGAGGTCAATATGGCTAAGAACAAACATAGTACAGGCTTGTTCTTGAGCCTGTAAAGATATTAGTTGAAGTATTTCAAGGCAGTCAGTTTACCATCTTATTGACTATGAGGTTCCTGAGATACGTTTAGTACAAGGACTTAGCATGGCTGCATTAGGGGATATTGGAAGCCCTTATCTCTGACACACAGATAATCCTATACTACATATGTAAGTGAAGAAACTCAAAGGATATCCAGGAGGCCATTCCACCAACAGATCTTTGCCCTAGGATAAACCATATGCCTACTCTTTAACACTGGCCAAGACTGATCGCAGGGCTAAGATCCGTTGCTGGAAAGGCACCCGGAACTCTAGGACAGGTTAATTTACCTATCTATATTTATATAGAATAATACCAATGACATGGACCCAGTGATAAATTTACAAATATGACATACAGAGTCCAGAGACTCGCAACCACAAACTATTGTGAGTCCAAGCAGAAGAAAGTGAGTCCCAACAGAAGAAAGTGAGTCCCTCAATAAGTAAGCAAATACTAGATAAAAAATCCTTCGAGTCCAGGGGACTCGCAGTTTTAATTTTTATGAGTCCTTTCCAAATTGTATGAGTTTTGGATGCAGGACTCTGGGGTAAATGTATCACTGCATGGGGGACTAATGGAGAACATTAGGTACTGTATGACAGCAGTAGCTCCTCCACAACCATGTACATCTCTGAGATACTAGGCTACCAGTAAAAGGATCAGTACAAACTATGGTTAGCAGCATTCAAGGTCAGAGTTCTTCTACAACCATGTACATCTCTGAGATACAAGGCTACCAGTAAAAGGATCTGTACAAACTCTGGTTAGCAGCATTCAAGGTCAGAGTTCTTCTACACGATTATATATATATACACATCTCTGGAGTAATCTGGAGAGAGTAATTAGTGGAGTGTAATGTGTATAGAGTCCTACAATGCACCTGCTGTTTCTAGATAGATACTGCTTGTAGGTACATGTCTTCTTGTTTGTGTTCGGATAAGAGTGTAGAGTGAAGGCTCTTTGAGTTTTAATGAAATTTTCATAAACTATAAGAACCATTTAGATCCATTGGATCATTAGGCAAGAACCAGAAAACAATATGGAAGATAAGATCCATAAAAGTACTGGTAACAAAATCATAATTTCCATTGAACTAACAGACCATGGGGACCTATTTGATGGTGGTTACATGTCAAATTAATGTATCACCTTCCCTTTAAAAGATAATTAGTTCATCTGTAAGCTACTGAAGAGGAGTTCTCTATAGATGGAACAGTAGAGAAAACACAAATTCTCTATCAAATAGTCCTTTCATAAAATGATGACATACAATATTAGTTGAACATTTTGAAAATTTTGAATCAAGCATGGTAATATTAAAACCCTAACTTTTCTGACGAGGGTGCCTTAAACTGCCGATAGTGGACCCATCTTTATAGTTTGTATGGCCAATGATTCACTGATTTGAGGCGAGGGAAGTCATTAAATTCTCTGAATGGGATGTTTTTCCTCAAATATTGATTCCTTCAGTTGTCTCTTTAGATTGGAGAGTTGTAATCTAAACAGAATGATGTTGTACACTATGTACAGAGCAGCCCTCTAACCTGCAGCTATGTGAGTCAAATACAAATCATGCAATAAGATGATTTCATAGATGCAGGTCAGGGAACTATCCGATAGACGCAAACATCTTTTGAAAACATGCTCTCCAAAGATGCTGGGTTTATGGATCGGACAAAGAGTCATAAATGTGCCAAGATATTCTTATCAAATAGAATCCATATCCAGAGATGTAACATTCATATGGAATTCATTACTAAGCAATGACACAGTACAAAGTTTCTGATATCAAAAGATACGTACAATAATCCTATGGAATTTAATAGTGGGCAATGTTATAGGACAGAGTTTTTTAATCCATAGATTACAATATATTGATAAGCAATGTCATAGTACACAATGTTATACAGTGTGGAAGATACGTCAATTGACATTTCTCACTGTTGCAATGGAGTTCACTGCGAGACTGTTTTTGACGCATGCACCGATGAGCAGAAGTAGCAAGAAGCACAATTCAGATTTAAAAGTTGTTGCTTGACTGTTATGTCCAGACAGGATAAGAATGGCTGTGAAAGTAAAATAGTGAAGAAACGACCGTTAAGTGACGATAACACTGTCACTATCTCAGTTGTCGCTCATTTTCCCTACCTTTAATTTGTAAATTGCAATCAAGAAACTGTTCAAGAGACTAGAAACTTATCCAGACAGATGATATAGGTTGAGAGAAGTCATGTAGCCATGGTCAGACAAGTTGGAATATAGTTGTGCTGCATTAATCTACTTGAGATTGAGTGAGGTGGATTCCTTATCAAACACAGACTGGGACACACTATAAAGGTTAGGACAAGATTTACACTGGTCTGATGAGGGTGTTACTGCTGCAGGCTCCTTGATGAGGTCTAGTTTCATCTGGCGCACTCTGATCCTGTCCCATTCAGACCAACTTGGCGTGGTTTGAATTCCCATCCACCGTAATCATGATACTAATAGAGAGACTTTAACAATGATTGATGACTACTCTCGCCGACGTGTCAGCTTCTTTCAGAAATCTATCAAATGTGGGTAGTAATCTGTGTTTCTTTGTAATATCGGCAAGTGTATAAAGAACTATCTCACCCTGTCTGATTGCTATGTATGTAAATCAGAACCAATGCCCTCGTTATTGCTATCGTTTCACAGCTTCATGGAGTTCATTAAACCAAATCTCTCTTGACCATTAGAGGTTGTATCATACGGCCCTTCCATATAGAGATAAAGTATTCATAGATGATGAAGAAACATATATGCAATTGTTACTTAATGGAAATCTTTAATCGAATAGTTGAAGAAGTGTCAAAACTCTTGAATATTGATACCTATAGAACAAGAATGGATAAAACTTTTTTATGATAAATAACCATTGATAAGAATTGCAAAGAACAACTGTTGATCCCCTAGAATAGATGCAAGGTCATGTTCCACAAAATTTCAGCTTTGGGAGTACAGCACTTATTGATGAGAAGACGGCCTGATGAGCAAACAATTTTGATCTCATCCGACAGACCTCACCACAAAGGATACACTTTTAAAGTACCATAGGCCTTTACTGACTAATCAAAGTCATGGCCAATGTTTATGTTTTTGGAAATGTGTTTTATGCAAAGGTCGAAGTCAAAATGTCCAAAAACATTACCCCATCAGAATGGTCTTGCAACAAGAGACACAAGGGTCCTAAAAACTAATTCTATAAATTTTAATGCAGAGATCATAGAAATATCAAAACATTCAAACTAGAGGTGGAACAAAGAATTGAGAGATGCTTGAACAAGGAGATGATGCCTCATAACTTACCCTTCTCAGGTATGACCTTTAAACTAATTATCAAAAACCAATATATCTGACTTTTGAATGCAGATAATTAATCCTGGAATATAAAAAATCACAGAATAATAAACAATAATTTTTGCTTGATTTAACCATAAGCAGCAGTTTATGATTCATTTGACGCCAATTTTACTCTTCACAACAAATAAATATTCACAAGACATGTCATAAGGAAAATCTATTTGTATTTCTTATAAGTTGCCATGGCAAATTACCATTCTTGGTTCAAGTTTTGTTTGATTGATTTGTCTCATAAGATAACCATATTAGCACCAGACTATGGTGAAGGTCTAACCTCGTCAGAGAGAACAACGGAGTCGGGCGGCGGCCACGTTACCAACATGAGAGAACTCTGACTCAAAGCTGGAGGCAGGAGGCCCCGCAATGACCAGCTAGACGCTGCTTCAACATATAATTACATAACATCAAGGTCCAACCCCCGGTTACAGATGCAATGATAAGGAAATCAACGTTTGATCTGTCGGTCGGTAGCCCCAACATGCAAAGGGTAGCGTCAGTCGCTACAAAGAGCGAGAAGAGAGGGCAAGAATTGAATGACTTCCCACTCCTACTCTGCAGAATCTCTTGAAGCTTTTAATGTGTTTGCAATTTCATGTCTTGGAAATTGGAAATTATATCACAGTGCAAAGGGGATTTCATTCAATAGAAGTAATAATGCCCTCTAGATAAGGATGAAAGAAGGAAACCGAAGAGTCAAGCTGATAATCACAGTGTCTTCTTTTTAATTGGAAGCATCTTTCCAAAACACTGAACATAACTATGTTGTTAAAGCTGAAAACTTAATCAATGTATCACAATATTCTGATGGGCACAAGCAGGTCAAATGAGATTAGAATAAAATTAAGTTAAAACTTGTAGATCAGAAATATTCGAAAGGATCATTTCAAGTAGTAATTAGGCTTAAACAAGAAATTGTTTCTGACAATTATGACACATAGATCATATTTTGTATCAAGAATATACTTTTCTTTTCAAGCTGTGAAACAAATGTATATTTTTTTAAAAGACATTTTAAATGCTGGTTCTACACTGTCATTTTTTATTAGTCAACTTTTATACTTTTATGAATATTGTGCTATGGTATAGTTTTCAACACTGTTGCAACAAAGTGATGATCTATTGTTCTCATTCAAATCTTATCAGTAGGTTTATACAGCTTCAAAATTCCAAATAATACTTAAAGCTAAATAAAAAAAGAAGAAATGTTTCTCATGTGTTGGCACATCCCCTTTTTTGTTGGAGTGACAGCTTTTTATTTGCATATATAAAAATAAATTAAGACTTTGCTGCATCTTTTTTTAAACCCCCAAATCAATCTGTCTACAAAAACATTTGCATCTGCAAGAACGAATATGCTTCCATTTTGTATGCTTCTACTATTTCCAAGATATATTTTGATGGATAAAAATAGAAACTCCTTCCTTGTCACTATTTTTTCCAACAAAAGTAAAAGAAAGTCCTACTGCCCTCATCATTTTTGACAAAAATATAACCGAAAAACATTTAACTTTTTTATGCAGCCTAAACTATCCACTATCCACATCTCAAATTGAGAAGGAAAACATATCATCAGGGAAGATATGCAGAAGAAAAACATCTTTTTGGTGACTGCATGAGGTCAAATGAATGAAATAAGAATTACAGAAAAAATAATTCAAAGATAAGTCAGCTGCCAATTGTCACATTACAGATGCAAAAATTAAACAAGCCACTAAAGAATTAGAATAAGGAGAAACTGCTTGAAGTTGTAATCGTGATTCATTTATACATTATTTTCCATGCGGAATAACGTTAAATCTCTATGTGTCTCTATCTGTTTCTCTGTGTCTCTCTCATTGTCTCATTCTTCTTTCCATCTGTCTGCGTCTCTCATGATTTTTTTTTCACTTACCACAAACGTTCATAAATCCTACGTTGCAATAGATTGTGAGTGTTTTTGGGCAAGACTATCTCACACATCTGCATTAATCTTTAATCTTCTTTGCTCTCCCTCTCCTTTTTAACAAACCATTATTAAAGTTCTTTCTGCTGTTACTCTGTGCATGTTCTGCACGGTTCTGTTCTATTCCAATTCTGTTCACTCATCTTTCACACAATGTAATCAATACATTCAAGATATTCTCTGTATTTCTTCCCATTTTGCCTCTGGGGCTTCAGTTTTCTCAGGTTTGGAGTTTTTGTTTTTCTTAATTTCAATTTGAATTGTTGATTGGACAATTTCAGCTGACTTTTAACATTAATCATCATTTTTATTTCATTTATCTTATACAAATTCAGCTCAGTTTTCACCGAGTTTTGCCTGATATGAATTGATAGAGAAATGTAGGTTCGGCAGTTGATTTAACACTCATGAATGTGTTTAAAGTAAACGGTTTCAGGACAGCTAGACCGGTTAACAAAAAGTAATATTTACTTATCTCTTATAAATGCATTGGATGTTATTTCAGTGTCACGGCTACCAACTCAATCAATATGTAAATGTTTTCTGATTTCTCCGGTTTTAAAAAAGCTCACTCAGTCATGCTATGAATTTGAAATTGCCATTAGATAACTATTGGGAGGATGAGATGGCTGGATGGACATGCTTCCTCTTCTAATGATTAATTCATGAAGTCTTAACACTATCATTAGGATCACAAGAGCAGAAGGAGACAAATCTGGCACCAGAGTGAGACATGTAAGTGATTATGCAGGTATAAGAGTCTCCGTCCTGAGCTAGACTTACACTCCGAGAGAGATTCTCTATCAAATTGGACTCATTTTTCTTCTTTATCGTTTCAGAGTGGGAAGAAACAGCATCCATTCCATTAGGTGTGCAGCTTTGTCTACAGTGAGACTGATTGCGGCCGCTCGACACGACGGGACTCCCGCATGTGACAACTTAAGGAGAGCCTCGGTCCAATCAGATCCAGGAAAATCAATACACAAAGAAATCCTTTGTTGTACAATTGGTATTGGAAGAGATAGAGAGGAGGGCCTGATCGTGTGGCAACAGGCCGATGTGAGGCAAAGTTCTGACCAACTTGTGTCGCTACTCGTCTACCAACACGCAGAGTCGATGTCAGTGGGTACAACCAGATTAATTACTTGATTCTCCTCTTCCATGCCACGCTGGAGGTTGTGTCTTGTGAGTGCTGGAGATGTTCCCGGCTCTCCTATTGGAAGTTAATAATCTAATGAAGTGAATTTGGATTAACCAATGACATTCACTAATTAATGTAAAGAGTTTGTAGCTGAGGATCACAAATGACAGATAAACTAATTATAGCCTATTGACTTTCAGTGATCTTTGTGTGAGAGTGTTTTTTGTCTGTTCATCAAGCACAATAAGGATGCCATATTTTGAGTTGTATCCCAAGAATGACTTTCCATTCCTGATTCCACCACTGAAGCACTGTTTGACCACTCACTCTCTGTGTACCAATGGCCTCCAGCCTGCCAACACCACTCTGTATTGGATGGAGATCAGTGATTACTTCTGTTTTCTGGCCCTCCCTGTCATCATCTCCTTCGCGTTTGTGACGGAGGTCATCAGCGTGATTGTGTTATCGAAGCAGATCCGGATGTCCCTGGACACCTACCTGCTAGGTCTGTCTATAGCCACCATTCTGCTCATCTGCTGCACAGTACTATTGGTCCTACAGCACTACATAGGTTACCATCCCATCCTCACCTACATCCAGGGATACGCCATCAGCTGTCGGGACTGGTTCTGGTATACCACCATCTGGCTCATAGTGATGATGAGCTTTGAGCGGGCCCTCACCGTGTCTGCAACACGCTCAAGTACTTTGTGCACCTCTGCTCAGGCAGGTGTGGTGGTTGTGATGGTGTTCTGTGTGGGTTTAGTGAGCGCTCTCCCTCGATTCTGGGAGTATGCAGCCGCAGACATGTACGATCATTCCAATAATGTAACCGTGCTCATCTCTTCCAAAACAGATTCTACGAAGACTCCAGAGTACAACACAATGTATTTTTGGTATGTGAAAACTATAACCTTGTTCTTACCCTACTTCATGATGCTCGCAACCTCCATAACACTAAGCTGCAGGACCAAACGTTCCACCATGACGAGGCGGTACATGTCCGTCAAACACTCCAGCGGACTTACCCTCAACAGAAAGATAAAGGAAGAGATAGCGTTGTCCAAACTGTTGATCCTGATAGTCAGTGTGTATGTGATATTCACCACCCCGTTCTGCATGCTGGACCTGCTAGGGTTTGTGCTACCCGGCTGGATCAACCCGGATAGTCGGATGTTCGTGAGTCTGTACAACCTGTTCAGTGTGAGCTTCTTCCTGCACTACGCCCTCCACCTCATCCTCTACTTCTGCTACAACAAGCAGTTCAGACTCACACTCCTTGCTCTCTGCTGCTGCTGCTGTTGATACCCGGACTTCAATGTGGTGGAGATGTGTGCGTTGTACATGTAGGTAGAGTGCGTTCAGTAGCATGGACTTTCTTCTATCTTAACATTGAGAGATTGCAAGTGTTCAAGAACAAGTGAGAAAACAATCTGCTACTGAATACTGGGCAGGTTTACACAACACACACATTCACGGTCATCATATACACTCACACATCATTAGGCTGCATAAAAATAGTCAAATATTTTTCCGGCACATTTTTCAAAAGTGACGAGTGCGGTAGGACTTTCTCTATTTTTTGTTGGAAAAGTTTATGACGCGAGGGGAGTTAATTTTTTTCCCCATCTAAATATATCCTAGAAGTAGTAAAAGTATACAAAAAGGGAGCACATCTGTATCGCAGACCCATATTTTTGGTGATCAAATGAATTTTGGGGTTTGCTGAAAATTCTTAGTTTATTTAATTTATTTTTTCAAGTGACAATAAAAAGCTGTCACGCGCACTAGTAAAACGCCGATGCCCAAGAAAAATTTCAGTTTTTTTATTTAGCCTCATGGAAGTAAATGTATGAACAGCCCTTAGTGAACACATTCACTTGGCACAAGAATTCACTTCACATCACAAGAAGAACATGTACATGAGTATATAAATATGCCTACAACGTTCACAGGACTCTCACAGAACAGTTTAAGACTTGAACATGAAAAACAAGTATTGAACATAGTTTTCACAAGATTGAACTGTGAATATCAATTGTTATATTTTTTTTATTGTTCATTGTGAATAAAACTGCATTCTCCAAGAAAATGTCAAACTTTGTTCAATGTCCATGAAGTCATTTTATGAATTCATACAAATTCTTATCCTTGTTTTCTATTTTAGCTTTTAATCCTTTTAAACAATTAAGACTGTCTTAGGATTTTAACCTTTAAACTCAATATCATAAACTCACTCACATGTTAAATATACATGAAAAGCAATAACGTTTACACATTGAGAGACATAAAGAATTGAAAACCTACATCACTAAGTCTCAATAACAGTACACAAAATAAAGCATTACTCATGTTTCATATATTTTCTTATTTTTGAGAAAAACAATTAAATAACAATTTGTGAGGCTATCAAATTAAAACCCAAGACTACATATAGATACTAAACTCGGTCCCGTTTGATAACATGTTTATGAAATGAGTGAATGGTTTGGTATTTTAACGAGTGAAAGCGAGTTAAATACTGATGCTATTCACGAGTTTCATAAACATGTTATCAAACGGGACCGAGTTTAGTATTTCATTTATTACTCAATGATGTAAATCGAGCTGAATTGCAAGAAAGTCGTTGTTAGCAAATAGGTCATCCGCTAATAGCAGTCATGCGGCTAACATTGTGACGTCGACCAAAAAGGACTGTGACGTCACGCGCCGATTATGATGTTATGGCAGCACTCAGTGGTTTCACACATGTGTGTAACCAACTCATTGTTATCTAATGAGTGATCTCACAATGGTTGAGTAATAAAGTGCATTTATGAACCATAGAATACCAGCAGTATAATGGTTCATGACTGATCTACTGGATGACAACAGAAGGCAGCAGAAGACATTCGTGCTCGGGTTGTATGTAACTTAACGCATTGATACGGCCGGCAAAGTTTAGGATTTTATAAAATTGTCAACAATTTGTTGGCCTCATGGCCAATGGTCACAATTTCTGTCTTTGGGCCACTTTTGGGCAGAAACAGAGACAGGAAAAACTTCTATGTAAATATTTTAGAAAATTACAAAACAATGACAGGTTTAGAACACTACTGCTATTTCATATTGGTATATCTTTTCACAAAGATTATTTTGAAAATAGCCATGAATCTTTTTTTTAATGCATCAATGAATAAATTTTGTTCCACGTCAGAAAGGGTTTCCAGATTGAATGTCCAGGTTGAGTGTCGGTTGAGTGTCAGTTGAGTGTCCAGATTGAGCAGACGAGATCGAGTTTCCACAGCATACAAACTAACCCATACAAATAGAACGTACAGATTCAGAGAAGTGTTTAGATGGTGTCAAGGTGGAAATAGTATGTCAAGATAGAGCATCCAAGAGCATCCAGAAAGAGTATCTCAAGAAGTTTCAGCAAGGGCGTACCGATAGTGTGTACAGAGTGAGTGAGTGAGTTATTGTTTAACGCCGCTTCGGCAGTATTGCAGCCATTAGAAGTGTGTACAGAAAGAGACTAACTAGTTAAAGGGACAGTACAACACTCTGAGCAACATATTTCAAACTGATTTCATCATATATTAATTACTAACATGATAACATGACAAGGAATACCCTCTCTAATTTAGCCTCATAAAATACTCTTTAACTGCTTTAACAAATGATTAATCACAAACTGAACCATCAGAGTTTGAATGAATAAACTAAGATTTGCTGCCATTGAATAGTGAACGTTATCTCTGTAAAAGCTACTTCATCATCTCTTAAATATCATGCATGATTCTATGTAGAATTGACTTTGATTGGACCCTACAGTGATGAGACACTGCTTAAATTCCAGCAAATGATCAAGTGATAACTATTGCTACAGAGGTGCTGATAATGGCTACTACAGCAGTGGGGGTCGCCCTTTCAAAAAATATTGCATGGGCAAAATCCCTGGATCCGCCACTGTACAGAATGTGAGTGAGTTAGTTAGTTATTTTTTAACGTCACTTAGGCAATATCACAGCCATTAGCGGCGAGTACTACAGAATGTAACTTTCATTTCAATAAAGTGACATTAAGACAAGCATGATTGAAGAGAGTTCAATAAATATTTAAATTATTTTTAGAAGCATTTTAGAAGGTAAAATAATGAAAAGTCAGAAAACTATTTATTTTTAAGCAACTTCTCTTTCCCAATTTCTTACATAGCTACATACAGTAAATTGGTATCATATCCTTCTGAAGATGATTAAACAATTATTACAATTAAATATCATTAACAATTTTGCAAAACTAATCAAATTAGCAAATAGATATTTCAAATGTCAAAAGTAGGTCTTTAACTCAAAATAACTTGACAAATGTAACTGAACTCAAATTCGAGTGACATTTCATTTTTTTACATACCGAGTTGATCTAACTAGTGCATCTGCAGACTGACCGTACCAGTGATAAGCATCAACAAGCTAGTCTACAAACAACAAACTGTCACTTCTAGCGCCTGGCAGCGACTCTAATGCGGCTAGCTGGAAAGCTCACAAGGAATTTGCCGAGATCACACACACAATCAGATTACATGTAAAAAGAAACAGCCACAAAAAAATATCACGGCTCAAGGCTATTGAGTTATTTTTTGTTAGATGCCGGCTCTGGTCGATTGGTGTGAAAAAATTACTAATAAAATTACACAGCAGTCCTATTGGAGTTTTTCCAGTAAGCTGCGCCAGTTTTAATGTGTAACTTCTTGAAAAATACTTTTATTGATCTTAAAGATTTTTCATGGAAGAAATACACATTGTACCAACACAATACTCTTGTAATTTCTAAATCTGACAACAAAAAAAAGAAAGGTATTGCATATGTGTCAAAATGAATCACATTGGTGCTGTAAATAGTTTGTTTCATTGCTTTGGCAAGACTCCTGTATAACTAAAACATTTGAAAATCTAAATCTTCATAAAATTCATCAACAACCATTCTCTTAACTGCATGTTTTCAGAGGGTTTTTCTAAATCATAATATCCTAAGGATATTTGGAATGACATATAAAAGATATAATTAAGGTAAAAATGTCAACAAATTCTGGAGATGTGGAAGTAAAAGTTTTACAAACTAGTACCATTCTATAAAGGTAGCATCATTAGCTAATATTTTAAATTTGGAACAAATGTAAATGCTCTTGTCACACCACGACAACATGGTCACATATTCCCCGCAAAGCATGGTGTCAGGCTTCCTTATGTACAAAGCTCTAGCCATACTCTAAGAGCAGAGGGTACACTCGTCTGGTAAATTCTCAAGCAGATGTACACTGAACCCCATACGCCACACCGACCACATTAGTGAGAATGTGAGTCAGTAATTGGTGTAATCTCACACTGTGTTGACTCTTCAGACGGGCGAGTGTAATGGGTACTGTCAGGGAGAGAATTATCTAGTTTACAACACGCCGCCACCATCACCCTCACCAGACCACAAAATCATGTGGTGCACACTCACTTTATGGCAGTAATTAAATGTCCCAGATCAGTTCAACACAAATCATTTCAAATGTCACAAATCCCATGAGGACTTTAAAAAGCATGCACTCTCCATTCTTAGTTGAGAAGTGCTGTTGAGTTCCTCTTCCTCACACTTGTAGCAGGTGAAGATTGGTTTCAAAATGTAATCCATCAGTGTCACCAGTGAAGGGGAAAGATAGACTACTTATTCAACTAATGCTGCAATAGTTAACTTGGGAGATGAGCTCCTCCTATTCAGACCGTTGTGAAAGAAATTTGATTAACTTGATTGTTCAGACAATGTTTTATGGGAGTCTAATTTGGTGGATCATGTTCAAGGAATGATACATAAATATTGGAGTGATTAAACGATTAACTGAAAGAAAATTAACCCCAAAAAATAATTATGTCCCCTTATGTGCAAATAACATGTTCATACTTTAAAAGTTTCTCATTCAGTGTTAAATCTGCAATAATAAATTTCCTTTTTATAAAATACCAAATTAAACTGACTATAGCTATTACTTCTCGATCAAACATTTTAAACTTTCTTAGTCCACATGTTATACATGTATCTTCTTTATTTCCTATTGATCCTCCTGATAAGAGGTCCTCACTTCACCCAGGATATAGCTCAGTTGGTAGAGTGTCTGCTCATCACTTCACCCGGGATATAGCTCAGTTGGTAGAGCGTCTGCTCATCACTTCACCCGGGATATAGCTCAGTTGGTAGAGTGTCTGCTCTTCACTTCACCCGGGATATAGCTCAGTAGGTAGAGTGTCTGCTCATCACTTCACCCGGGATATAGCTCAGTTGGTAGAGTGTCTGCTCATCACTTCACCCGGGATATAGCTCAGTTGGTAGAGTGTCTGCTCATCACTTCACCCGGGATATAGCTCAGTTGGTAGAGTGTCTGCTCATCACTTCACCTGGGATATAGCTCAGTTGGTAGAGTGTCTGCTCATTACTTCACCCGGGATATAGCTCAGTTGGTAGAGTGTCTGCTCATCACTTCACCCGGGATATAGCTCAGTTGGTAGAGTGTCTGCTCATCACTTCACCTGGGATATAGCTCAGTAGGTAGAGTGTCTGCTCATCACCTCACCTGGGATATAGCTCAGTTGGTAGAGTGTCTGCTCATCACTTCACCCGGGATATAGCTCAGTTGGTAGAGTGTCTGCTCATCACTTCACCCGGGATATAGCTCAGTTGGTAGAGTGTCTGCTCATCACATCACCAGGGATATAGCTCAGTAGGTAGAGTGTCTGCTCATCACTTCACCCGGGATATAGCTCAGTTGGTAGAGTGTCTGCTCATCACTTCACCCGGGATATAGCTCAGTTGGTAGAGTGTCTGCTCATCACTTCACCTGGGATATAGCTAAGTAGGTAGAGTGTCTGCTCATCACTTCACCTGGGATATAGCTCAGTTGGTAGAGTGTCTGCTCATCACTTCACCCGGGATATAGCTCAGTTGGTAGAGTGTCTGCTCATCACTTCACCCGGGATATAGCTCAGTTGGTAGAGTGTCTGCTCATCACTTCACCCGGGATATAGCTCAGTTGGTAGAGTGTCTGCTCATCACATCACCCGGGATATAGCTCAGTTGGTAGAGTGTCTGCTCATCACTTCACCCGGGATATAGCTCAGTTGGTAGAGTATCTGCTCATCACATCACCCGGGATATAGCTCAGTTGGTAGAGTGTCTGCTCTTCACTTCACCCGGGATATAGCTCAGTTGGTAGAGTGTCTGCTCATCACTTCACCCGGGATATAGCTCAGTTGGTAGAGTGTCTGCTCATCACTTCACCCAGGATATAGCTCAGTTGGTAGAGTGTCTGCTCATCACATCACCCGGGATATAGCTCAGTTGGTAGAGTGTCTGCTCATCACTTCAGCAGGGATATAGCTCAGTTGGTAGAGTGTCTGCTCATCACTTCACCCGGGATATAGCTCAGTAGGTAGAGTGTCTGCTCATCACTTCACCCAGGATATAGCTCAGTTGGTAGAGTGTCTGCTCTTCACTTCACCTGGGATATAGCTCAGTTGGTAGAGTGTCTGCTCTTCACTTCACCTTGGATATAGCTCAGTTGGTAGAGTGTCTGCTCTTCACTTCACCTGGGATATAGCTCAGTTGGTAGAGTGTCTGCTCATCACTTCACCCGGGATATAGCTCAGTTGGTAGAGTGTCTGCTCTTCACTTCACCCGGGATATAGCTCAGTTGGTAGAGTGTCTGCTCATCACATCACCCGGGATATAGCTCAGTTGGTAGAGTGTCTGCTCATCACTTCACCCGGGATATAGCTCAGTTGGTAGAGTGTCTGCTCATCACATCACCCAGGATATAGCTCAGTTGGTAGAGTGTCTGCTCTTCACTTCACCCGGGATATAGCTCAGTTGGTAGAGTGTCTGCTCATCACTTCACTCAGGCTATAGCTCAGTTGGTAAAGTGTCTGCTAATCACCGAGAAGACTGGGTTCAATTCACGACCATGTCATAGCAACAGACTATAGAAGATGAGAGTGTTGCTTCCTTACATGGTGCCAAGCATAGCACTGTCGCTGCACCATGACTGCCTGCTGACAAAATCACAAGATTTTCTAAAATAAAAATTATGAGGACAATTAAGAGCTTGAGATTGTGTTACTCCAAGTGACTAACATTATTCATTGGCTCTTTCTATTTTCTACTGTTCTTTCGAATCAATCAATTAATAAGATCTTAATCTATCCAGCTTCCCAAACTCATTGAAGATTCTCCCGAGGGTTTTCACTGTACTGACACCTACATTATACATGATTTATATGGTTTGCTGTCTAGTGCATTAACGGGGTCATGGGACTATTTGCCAATCTGTAGATATCTAATCCATCAAGTATGTTCAATACATGGGAATATATCTTCATAAGAGACCAAAATGCACTCCTTTGCAAGTCGACTAGAAACACTGTTAGATAGAAGGAAGGAACAGTCTTGCTTCTCCATAGAACAAACTGTAGGGGAAGATCATCACACTATTCAATATATAATTATAAATCATTATCATATCCTTACCATAGTGCCAATAAATGTATACAGATGACCTGATGTGGAAGAATGTTACATTGTTATTGGATTGTCCTTTGGATAAATTGGTCTATAGGGTCAAATTGGAGTAACTTAAACTGATGTACAGGTTGATTGTCAGAAGAGGAAGCAATTGTAAACTTTCAGACTAAACGATGGGATATACACATACTTAGAAAAGGAGTCAAACCCACTGTCAAGGGGAAATGTAATTGAGACTGATGTATATATACACATACTTAGAAAAGGAGTCAAACCCACTGTCAAGGGGAAATGTAATTGAGATTGATGTATATATACACATACTTAGGAAAGGAGTCAAACCCACTGTCAAGGGGGAAATGTAAATGAGATTGATGTATATATACACATACTTAGGAAAGGAGTCAAACCCACTGTCAAGGGGGAAATGTAATTGAGATTGATGTATATATACACATACTTAGGAAAGGAGTCAAACCCACTGTCAAGGGGGAAATGTAAATGAGATTGATGTATATATACACATACTTAGGAAAGGAGTCAAACCCACTGTCAAGGGAGAAATGTAAATGAGATTGATGTATATATACACATACTTAGGAAAGGAGTCAAACCCACTGTCAAGGGGAAATGTAATTGAGATTGATGTATATATACACATACTTAGGAAAGGAGTCAAACCCACTGTCAAGGGGGAAATGTAAATGAGATTGATGTATATATACACATACTTAGGAAAGGAGTCAAACCCACTGTCAAGGGAGAAATGTAAATGAGATTGATGTATATATACACATACTTAGGAAAGGAGTCAAACCCACTGTCAAGGGGGAAATGTAAATGAGATTGATGTATATATACACATACTTAGGAAAGGAGTCAAACCCACTGTCAAGGGAGAAATGTAAATGAGATTGATGTATATATACACATACTTAGGAAAGGAGTCAAACCCACTGTCAAGGGGAAATGTAATTGAGATTGATGTATATATACACATACTTAGGAAAGGAGTCAAACCCACTGTCAAGGGGAAATGTAATTGAGACTGATGTATATATACACATACTTAGGAAAGGAGTCAAACCCACTGTCAAGGGGAAATGTAATTGAGATTGATGTATATATACACATACTTAGGAAAGGAGTCAAACCCACTGTCAAGGGGGAAATGTAATTGAGATTGATGTATATATACACATACTTAGGAAAGGAGTCAAACCCACTGTCAAGGGAGAAATGTAAATGAGATTGATGTATATATACACATACTTAGGAAAGGAGTCAAACCCACTGTCAAGGGGAAATGTAATTGAGACTGATGTATATATACACATACTTAGGAAAGGAGTCAAACCCACTGTCAAGGGGAAATGTAATTGAGACTGATGTATATATACACATACTTAGGAAAGGAGTCAAACCCACTGTCAAGGGGGAATGTAAATGAGATTGATGTATATATACACATACTTAGGAAAGGAGTCAAACGCACTGTCAAGGGGGAAATGTAAATGAGATTGATGTATATATACACATACTTAGGAAAGGAGTCAAACCCACTGTCAAGGGAGAAATGTAAATGAGATTGATGTATATATACACATACTTAGGAAAGGAGTCAAACCCACTGTCAAGGGGAAATGTAATTGAGACTGATGTATATATACACATACTTAGGAAAGGAGTCAAACCCACTGTCAAGGGGAAATGTAATTGAGACTGATGTATATATACACATACTTAGGAAAGGAGTCAAACCCACTGTCAAGGGGAAATGTAAATGAGATTGATGTATATATACACATACTTAGGAAAGGAGTCAAACCCACTGTCAAGGGAGAAATGTAAATGAGATTGATGTATATATACACATACTTAGGAAAGGAGTCAAACCCACTGTCAAGGGGAAATGTAATTGAGACTGATGTATATATACACATACTTAGGAAAGGAGTCAAACCCACTGTCAAGGGGAAATGTAATTGAGACTGATGTATATATACACATACTTAGGAAAGGAGTCAAACCCACTGTCAAGGGGAAATGTAAATGAGATTGATGTATATATACACATACTTAGGAAAGGAGTCAAACCCACTGTCAAGGGGAAATGTAAATGAGATTGATGTATATATACACATACTAAGGAACGGAGTCAAACCCACTGTCAAGGGGAAATGTAATTGAGACTGATGTATATATACACATACTTAGGAAAGGAGTCAAACCCACTGTCAAGGGGAAATGTAAATGAGATTGATGTATATATACACATACTTAGGAAAGGAGTCAAACCCACTGTCAAGGGGAAATGTAAATGAGATTGATGTATATATACACATACTAAGGAACGGAGTCAAACCCACTGTCAAGGGGAAATGTAAATGAGATTGATGTATATATACACATACTTAGGAAAGGAGTCAAACCCACTGTCAAGGGGAAATGTAAATGAGATTGATGTAAATATACACATACTTAGGAAAGGAGTCAAACGCACTGTCAAGGGGAAAATGTAAATGAGATTGATGTATAGTAAAATGTAGGATTTATTGAAAACTATGATACTGGGACAATATTCTATTCCTATTCATACTCCAAGATTGATCACTTTGTTGATAGCTAGGTTTACCCATAATCGTAGCTGTAAGTATAAAGCTATGTACAATCATATCCCTTCGGAAAGGGGTCAATCCACAATGTAAAGAAGATGGACATTGTCCACAGGGAGACTACTGAACAATATGAGACCGACAATATTGACATTCCAGCAGAAAGGTGAAGCTACAATGTAAAGTAGACAGATAACAGTAGAGTAGATGGTTACAAGAGGCCTGTTGAGTAAGGTATGAGATTACATCCATATTCCTACAGAGAAGGTCGACCCCACAGTGCAAAGTGGACATAGACAAGGCATAAATCAAGGAACACTCTACTGTTTTGGTACTAGACACTTGTAATGTATTGATTTGGGGAGCTGTTAAGCTAAAAGCTGGTGGATTGGGGGAGCAGTGTGTACCCTCCTCCAATTGATCAACTCTTCCTGACAGTAATCTATTGCTGGAGTATACAACCTTGCATACAAGAGATAAACTCACCCTCACAGCGACACATTCTCTCAATATACACATCACAGTCGGTCGTTTTGCTTAACAGATTACAACATTCTTGAAGTTCAACTCTTTTTTACGTCATTTTATGTACCACTAAATCAGAAAAAGTCATCTATCATTTTAACTTGAAGGGATACCATTGATTTTTATGCATTTCAATCCATTAAAAATGTGAAAAGTATTACAATGTAAATTGTAATAGACACATGACTAACTGAATTAACCAGCCTGTTCCAAAGGGAAATTGCACGACAGAGAATGCACTGAATGATATAGGTTGTTATCAATCATTTGAACACTTTTACTCTGTGGGAGGTTTGACATTTCATGGAATCATTTGTTTCAACATAGTGATTAAAAGTCCTGATGTTCAAGAATGGACGACTAATTCTGTAGATGTATTAAAAAAAACAAGGAAATCATTATTGGGTAGTAAGAATCAATCATTGATACATAATTTATTAGAAGAAAATATAAATCTGACTCATGTAAAGAACATGTAAAGAAAACCTCTTGAGCATAGTTGCATCTTTACCAAATGAAAACATTATTATTTTAATTTGACAGAAATTCTGCAAACATTAAATTTTATAGATTTTTAAAAAAACATTGAAATGTACACAAATTAAGTTTTTTTGTCTTTATTAAACCTTAAATAAGTATATGCACAGCAAAGAGACAGTTAAATTGCAATGAAACATCCTGACATCTTATATATTTGAACATGTGACAAATTGATAGTTATCAGTAAAGGTCAGTCTAAAGGCGTTTCTGTCCAGTCTTGGATGCAGCTTAGCAGTCATGCTATAAGGTGTGTACTAGATTGATGACATCTTGTGGTTTACTTATACGTGGTTTTCACTATGTATACACTGCTATAACAAACTCTTGGTGGTCATTTTATAAGAGACCTCTTGAAAGCGAAACACTGAAGATTCCAGACAAATGTCAATTTCAAAGATGTTATGAAATCATTATGTTATAAATCATGTGTCTCATACTCACATTTTCCTATTACCACAAAACTAACTAACAGAGAAACTTGCACAGCAAAACGTAATTTTTGTTACACTTATAGACAAGTTAAGTCTATTATTTAAAGGAGAGGCTATAACTAAAAGATTCAACGCATTACCCACGGGTATGATCACATCACAGTATAGCCTGAACAAAGGCATCATTGACTCAAAAGGCACTTAGACTAATGAGAATTGCCTCTTCTCTTTACTAATGGACTTTCATTCCAACATAAAGCTGGCACTAAATCTGCTGACCCCGATCCTTCCTGTTCGTGGAGGCATGTGCTTCCTTACGTGTAACTTCTCAAACTACTTAAGTGGACTGGCGTTATCCAGTAGCACAATAATGATGCAATGATTGCCGCCCTGTCCAGATGAAGCAGGAGTGGTGTAGATGAAGTACTCTTGAATAAACCAGGGATACATCTACTGAACCCAGATGACTGCAGTCAGAGACCGTCTGCTGTCTTCTCTATGTAGATACACACTTCAATGGATATATAAACATTTCTCTGGCACGAGGATGCTAGACTTATTTGTTTTTATCAATGGACAATATTGATCTTGCAAAATGAATGCTTTTACAATTCTGTGAACCTTTGACTTTTTTTTTTCTATTACTTTCCTTTAATGCTATAAAGTACAGTTGTATCAAACAAAGGGAGCCTAAACAAAGATAAGCCATTATGCATCATAAAAAAGCTCAGATTATCAGAAAAAAGGAAAGTACAAGTGATTGCAAATGTAATGCACTTAGACTGATAATGAGCTGAAAGCTTTGCTTGTAAAGCATGCCAAAGAGTTCTGAAGCTCTTCAAAAAGCAAAAGCTTGTGACAGCGAATAAAAATATTGTGATGGTGAAAATTGAAGCCATTATACATCCTTCATATCGTTTTATTCTTACTCAGCACATTCTGCTCACGAAACATTAGATCTTTTTATATCAAGAACCAGCATCTTTAAAGTCATTGAAAACTTCATTGGAACTAGTACATGGGAAAGTTAACACTCAATCCACAGAGACTGCAAGTGAAACTGTGACCACTGTTAGCTATTACAATGGAATTACTGTTGAAAATGGGTCTTGAGTTAACGACCTGCAAGTTATGACTTTAACCAGAAAATATTTTTGACCTGCAGTTTCAGGAATAGAAAAAAGGTAACTCTTGTCTGAACCTACACTGTTCCACTGATCCACATTACAAATGGTTATTGTATGTTATAATGTTTGGAGAACAAGACATAAAATTAGGAAAGGACTCTTAAAAACTAAAACAAGGGTTTTTGTCTAGTATTTGCTTATTAATTATTTTAACTTTTTTCTGCTGGGACCCACAATAGCTTGTGGTAGCTAGTCTCTGGAGTAGGTATGTCATATTTGTAAATTTATCACTGCATATGGTATTATTGTATGGTAACAAGCTGATTCTGTAGGAGATTGGAGAAAATGATCGACTCCATGCACACATGCATGATTGAGATGACTTCATTTCTTCGTCGTCTTGAATGATTCTATATTCATAATGAATCATTGGTTGTTTCATTCAATAAAATACTATTGAATTCTCCTGTAGGAGGACATGGTATAAATGAAACGAATATCATCTGCTCATCAGAATCAATAATTCATACATTAATATGGAATCTGCCAACATGGTGAAAAATCTCCTGTGAAAGATTTCTCATAACCTACTTGTTTCCGTGAAGCAGAATGATTTGCCATCAGTGTGCGCAACTAAATTGATAAGTGAAAATACAAGAAATTGGTGAAAAAGAAACCAATATGGCCACAAATTGAATTTGATATGCAAGATTTGGTTTAGTCAGCACACTGGCTCCTGTCAATGTCTTTTTCCTCTTCTTTTGAGCTTTAAATTGAGATCCATCAGAAACGATAACACTACCACTTGCAAGATAGCATTCAAATTAGAAGACAAAAAAGTTAATGCAACCATTTGCTTGATGTTCTGGTAGAATAAGTTTGTAAAAAAATGTTTCAATCAACAATACATATTCCCTCAGGAACTTGAATTTGGCTTAAGAAGGTATAATTTCCCAAAACCAAAGTTTCTGTCGCATTAGATTCTTAACCCATAACCCTTAACCCTTAAAGGTACATCCATTGTGTTGTTTGGGGTCACATATGGCAAACATTATAGATGGTCTTATTTCATCGAGAAGTACCAACTGTTACCGAAAACTACCATTTTAATGATACTCGACTTAGTATATTGACGATATGAAGGTAAAAGTATCGATTTCTGATCGAAAACCGGACAATGCACAGCGTGTGGCGCGCGCCAATGAGTCAAATATAATTTTGGAATCTTATTTAAACCAAAATTTAAAGACAAAATAACAAATTTGGGTTGATAATGTTCAATAGGTCATATAACTACATGTACTTTGCATGTAAATAGGACGTGCACTTTCGGTTTCTGCACATGCATAATGATGTTACTCAATTTTAATTGGAAACTAGTAATTATGATATGTTTGGCGATTAGGGATGAAGATGCAAGCTGAGTGAATCTGTTTGTATTGTAAACAGCATGCACATATGATGTGTTGGAACGTATTAAAGCCAAATCAAATTTTATGAAACACAATGGATGCACCTTTAAGCAAGTGTTCCTTGCCACCAACAAAATGCTACTGCTTTACAAAAAAAAATTTCAGTCAATAAAATACACTTACTTTTATAATTTTAATAGTTATACATGATTTCCACCATTTTATTGCCAAAACGGAGCCAGACAAAGTTACTCATGGATTTGAATGATCTTAAACTATTTGTTTCTTGCCCTGTTATGGGTTAAAGCCCTGAAATGCCATGTCAGGTAGATGCAAGAGAGTATAATATAGCATTTCAGTTCCAGAAGTTGCTGGCATGCCCTTTGCGATTCACTGCCAGATTTAATCTAAAGTAATTCTATCTGATTCATATCAGTTAAATTCCCAGACCAATTAAGAGCTTTCACACTATTAGCATCAAGTGACATACACATTGAACAAGAATGATGGAAAGTCACAATTTATTGTTGAACTATGAATTCGTTCCCCAACCCATACTTTCATGTACCTGCTATGACAATGAACATATTCCCTTGGGCCTTTATTCTTGAAACGTTTGTAGCCTTGAGAATTCTTAATTTTGATCGTAGCCCATGCATTAAGAATGGACTTAAGAAGTTTGTAGGTCTACGATCGGTTCGAGAATAAGGCCCGCTCTTTATATGAACATTGTGGGTCCCACGTACCATATTCAAATTTCTGAGGTCATTGATTGTTATCGGGTGAAGCCTCTTGAAATCGTGTAAGATGCCATTACGAGTTATGACCAACACACCTTGCTAGGGTCCTTTGCTTTTATTTATTTATTCATATCATTTAAATTCCCAGACCAATTAAGAGCTTTCACACTATATGCATCAAGTGACATATACATTGAAAAAGAATGATGGAAATATACCGCAGGACCCATATTTTCATGTAACTGCAGTGACAATGAACATATTCCCCAGTCTATATGAACATTGTGGGCCCCAGGTACCATATTCATATCTCTCGTGAGATGCCATTACGAATTATGATCGACACAATCGCTAGGGCTCTTTGCCCTTATTTACACATGTCATTGACAGTAAAGAACACAATTTGTCCTGGGTCAAGTTCTAAACTGGGCAAAGTTGCTTGCTGACCATAAAAAGTAATGTTAGAACCTGTATTGTTTTAATCTAATCTGAATCAGATTTAACTTACCACTCTTACCTCTCTGATCTGAGAAAGGTGACCTTTTACTTGAGTCGATCAGTAACAAGGCTAGAAAACCATCGGATCCACTTGAGTTGACATACAAAACACCACATTCAATGCCATAACTAAGAAGGCCTCTGATTGGCTGAATTTATTGAAGGTGAAAGGTTACAGTAAAGGTCATCTGACATGACCTCTGCTGGGCAGAACTCAGATCTACGACCGAGGTAAGAGTGATACGTTCAATCTGATATTTATAAATGAGATTGGAATAGTTTAAGATGACACAATTTATTCCCATGATAGATCATGTGCACAGAACTCTGTTCTGTTCTCGAAAAAAAAATCTTTAATAATCCTTTATGTTGTGAAATCATTATTTCCTGCGTGCTGCACTCAGGTGTTGATTTCCTTTGGGGACATAGCATCTTCATCAAACATATTTGAGATTGTTGTGTCATTTGAATTCAAATCCATAATAGGATAGACGTTAATTCCAAACTTTACATCATTAATTTAGATGAACGATTAAAAGTTAACTTTGCATTACCACAAATTAAAAGTCATATAAAAGTCATGCAATGAGTGTAAATTGCCTTTAAAAGAAATTTGATTAAAAAGATATAATGTGTTTCATGAACGGTTTGTCATAATTGTGCAATGATACAAAGATGAAATAGTTCTGTAGATATTTTGTATGTAGCTTGTGATGTTGATTAAATATCATCTTGAAAGTTTATACAAAACAAAACAGTTATCTAGTCATTTACAAGGTCATACAAATCTACAGGAGTCTCAATCTTTCTTATGAGAAACTTTGTGTAAGACATGTAGACAATCCAAAGAATCATGAGAGATTGTGTTTTTAACTGTAAGATGAAGGTTCCCATGTAGAAAAATTTGATGCCAGCTGCAGCCTTGAAATTGTCAAGGTCAGGAAAATCAACTGGGCACTCCAACCTTCCAATGAAAAATGTTTGTGTAATATTGGAAGAAAGAGATAATCTGTCTGACAGTTTAAACATACAAGTTACGCTGTGACTTAAAGGAGGTTAGGGTCTGACAAATCTATTGGAACCTTATACTTACTGTGGTGAACTTATCATTCACCATCAGTAGGAGGTTAGGGTCTGAAAAATCTATTGGAACCTTATACTTACTGTGGTGAACTTATCATTCACCATCAGTAGGAGGTTAGGGTCTGAAAAATCTATTGGAACCTTATACTTACTGTGGTGAACTTATCATTCACCATCAGTAGGAGGTTAGGGTCTGAAACATCTATTGGAACCTTATACTTACTGTGGTGAACTTATCATTCACCATCAGTAGGAGGTTAGGGTCTGAAACATCTATTGGAACCTTATACTTACTGTGGTGAACTTATCATTCACCATCAGTATGGAGTTTCCAGAGATCACCGTAAACAGAATTTTCAATAACCTTCAGTTGTAATTTGAAGTGGTGGAAATCTCATATTCACATCTTGATTCCTGTGTAATCAGCAGCTTAACAAATTGTGACTTGCTGAATTGACATTCTTGTCATGATTAACTTTTCATCCAAGTTTGTTCAAATGAGTATATGGTAAATTTCACTTAGTTCTGTAATGTTTTTTTACATCAAAATTATTGTCAAGGATAAAGAACCAACACTTCACATAAGGTAGAATACAAATATTGCAACATTTGGTATCATTCAATGTTTTTTTTTTATAAAAGTGTCAGGAATAAAATCAATTTAAAAAAAAACCATTTACATTTAAAACTAGTTAATCTAGAAACTATTCAAAAGGAAAAATACACATTCTTTTTCAGTCTTACGCAGAGGAAAGAGAAACATCCTTTCATTTAAAGTAAAGCTCTTGCAATTTATCAAATAAAACATTTGAAAGCTGCCAATTGTTTGTGCAGTGTATATTTATCTCTGCAACTGAAGAGTTTGTGCAGTGTATATTTATCTCTGCAACTGAAGAGTTTGTGCAGTTTACATTTATCTCTGCAACTGAAGAGCTCAGACTCCTAGTATAATCTATCAATCTGACTCAACTACAACAGGAAACTACACAAGTGTGTAATAAACCCAGTTCAGATATTCATAACAACACTAGGCTGCAATCTCAGGAACATTTAGCTTTGTAATGGCAGACATCAAGCTCCTGAATCATTATTTGACAACCTCCGTTCTTTTTTACCAACTAATTTTTTTCATGAAATAAAGGGAAGCTTATTATAAAATATGACAGTGAATGTGTTAATTTATTTGATAAGTTGTCACTGCATGTTAAATATACAGACAAAGAAATTAAGAAACCAGATTGGGGGCAACAAGAATCTTGGATGTGATTTCTTAATTCTCTGTTCTTCAGTAATCTTGCTAACAGTAACAAAATCAAAATGGAGGTTCACAATTTCAAGATTAGAACATACATAATAGAAGTACTTTAGTACATTGCAAACCCGATACACTTCCTATACCCACAAATGTCTTTGCAAAAAAACAAATTCAAGTGTCTTTATCATAATGTTTTCACAAACAAAACAAACTATCTAATACCTTGAAGGCAAAAACATTTCAAATGAGCAAAAACAGCGACTCTTTGATGGTACAATAATGACAAATTGCACATCTGATACAGTTTCTGAAGAATCCTTGGCACATTTAACCTTTCCTACACACAGAGAGCGTATCCAACGCCTGAAGTGAAAGCAGAAAGAGATTGACCACACTGTGGCAAGCCTCTGATATTCCTCGGTCACCTTTTTTCCCCTCTTTGATTTATCCAAGAATTAAAGGTCAGCAAGAAGAAGGCCTCTACACAGCTATTGCCATGGACCACACAAATCTTCCACATGGTGCTGTCTTCAGTCACTCGGGTCTGCAAGCCCCTGGCAAATGTTACTCAAGTGGAGACGGCTTTGACATATGGGCCTAATCAGGGAGAAAACTGGCAACTCCGAATCAAACTTGAAACAAGGGCAACTTAGAGCAAGTGTCGTTCAAGCACCCTTTGGTAGGAAACATGTTTGAAAAACATTGCTAATCTTACTTCAGGTGGATTTATTTACCAGAATTCAGAATAGGAACTGACATGAAATAGATTGTATTTATTTATTCAAATTATAATTTTTCTATTAAACAAAAAGACCTTTTGTTCCATGAACTTTAAGATGTTAAAACTGTCACTATTTGAGTCTGTGTTCCTGCCATGAAGTTTAGACTATACATCCTCAAGGTAACAAATCTTTTAAGATTATTTCCCTGAAAAGTCAGATACTTAATGTCATCTTTTGAGAGATCACTATTTCAAGCCATCTTCCATCTGCCAAACCTGAGCTAAAAACATTCCCATCACTGACAATAAGTCAATCTCAACCAGTTTTGGTCATCAATCAATTAAACTTCACCAACACAAATGTAACGTAAATAATCACATGAGGACTTGAGCATGAGTTCAAACACAGCCCTAATCTACTGGCAGTTAGTGACAGGCAATCATCGATCTGGGTGAATATCTTCATTACCCTGCAGTATTATCAACTTCTGCTCTTCAATGTGAAAAAAATAATGTCGAAATGGATGTTAAGTTTATTTTGATTGGTTCCTTTCCTCAGGATAATTAAACCTTTCAATCTATTGATTATATCTTTACCTTAATTTTGAAATTTTGTTTAATCCACAGGAATTTTATATTTTCAGAAATAATTCTTATAGGATAAAGATTTATTTGGTTCATAGAACCTTCTCATTGACAAGTACAAGATACCAAATTAGCAATAAATTTTTGATATATCATTTAAAGCAGTATACATTATGAGTATAAAGCGATGAAAGTTGATATAGTAATATGAAATATACAAGTAAATGACACAATTTTCAAATAACCACTGACTTTGTGAGCTGTACAGCTGATAGCAACATAAGGCCTATGTTTACTAAAATTGTTAAACATCTTTACAAAAACTGTATTGAGAACTGACAACAGCTCTTTCACTAAGGCATAAAAGCAATGAAATTCAAACTATGAATATCAAAATAACAATTTATAAAACAGAATGTAAAAGCATCACTGACTTTCTGAACTGAACAATTGAAACATAAGAACAGGAAGATTTTCTGGATAACTTTTGTAATGTGAAAATACACGTCTCATTCCACCTGAGGAATCAGTAAGTATACACTCTGAAACGGGTATTTTCACTTTAGAGAAATGGTTATCCCGAAAAGTTTCCCTTCTTATGTATGCCACTTCTAAATGCTCTTCAATTACTTAAAGGTGCATCCATTGTGTTTCATAAAATTTTATTTGGCTTTAATACGTTCCAACAAAGCATATGTGGTGTTTACAATACAAATAAATTCAATCAGCTTGCATATTCATCCCCAATCGCCAAACATATCATAATTACTAGTTTCCAATTAAAACCGAGTAACATCATTATGCATGTGCAGAAACCGAAAGTGCACGTCCTATTTACATGTACAGTGGTTATATGACCTATTGAACATTATCAACCCAAATTTGTTATTTTGTCTGGTTTAAATAAGATTCCAAAATTACGTTTGACTCATTGGCGCGCGCCACACGCTGTGTATTGTCCGGTTTTCGATCAGAAATCGATACTTTTACCTTCATATCGTCAATATACTAAGCCGAGTATCATAAACATTGTAGTTTTCGGTAATAGTTGGTACTTCTCGATAAAATAAGACCATTTATAACGTTTGGCATATTTGACCCCCAACAACACAATGGATGTACCTTTAAAGGGAAAGTTCTATCACCGATCTATCGGCAGCATCCGCCATCTTGGATTTTTTACATTTCTTGAAATGAAAACACGCTATAAATTTACCCAATTTTAATTTTTTTATAATAATAAAACATATACACTGATAGAAAATTCAGATAGTAACAAATGACGTATCATAAAACTAATAAACACTATGCTGTTTGGCCGTAGCGAAGTTTTCCCCACTCGCAGTGCCGATGAATGGCTTCAATTCTCATTGTTTTATTTTTCAACAAATGTGCACTTGTCTTTATCAAGTTGTGAAATGTAAAGTCATCAAAGTTTAAACTTCATTAATAATCCAATTTAGCTTGACGATGTTTTAATCATTATAATAGCATATATGTGTAAATGGGAATATCCTCTAGAATTTCGTTTCCATAAAAAATACCCCGATAGAACCCTCCTTTTAATTGAAAGATACACCACACAAGACCTATAACACTATGTTCACAGTTTAACCTCTTCAAACTGTTCAATGGCTAAGTAAAATGTTGATTTGACACCTGCCAAAGGTTCTTTCACACAAGCAATCCCAAGAGCTTGAGGCCTAGTGACAGGTGGAGAACACTGCACACACCGGCTGTGACACATCAATTGTCAGCAATATGTGGAGGGTACAAGCTCAAATAGAAGACACTTCACTCACACCTGCAGGCTTCAACACTTGGAACCAATGTTCTTGAATATTCCACGGTCAGGATCATTGGTGAAGTGTACTGACAATGCCCTAGTGATGATTGACCTTAATTTACTTGTCTGTTTCTGAAGTAACACTTTCAAGATCTTAATCCAAGGAGACAATCTAATAGATTTTTCTCGGTTATAGATAAATGGTTTTGAGTACTTAAAGACTCCCCTGAGTTTACAACTCTGGTTTTGATTCACCTAAATGGACTTGTTTGTTTCCAAGTACCAAATGGGAATTTTCTATCCTCTGGCACCAATGTGGCACAACTAACTGACTTCCATATAAATGACACAGAGCAATGAACAAGCCCATGAGAATACAACAGGTTTTCATTGACCCAGATAAACTTGTTTGTTTCTTGAATGACCAAATGCTAATGTTTTAACCCTTGGTGCGAATGTGGTAAAACGGGCTGACTTGCATATGGCAGAGTACTGAACAAGCCCCTGAGTACACAAAACTAGGACTGGTTGACCTAAATAAACTTGTTTAATTAATTGAGAAGTAAATTCCATATCTCTAACATAGGTTGACTGCTATGTGACAATATTTTTCAAAATCAATATTTAATTACTAAGTTTAATTGTTTTGGGGTCACATATAAGTTTAAGTAAGGGTCAACTGGTTTTGAACTCCAACTTGTGTCAGTGACAAGATTTGTAATTAAATGGAGTTAGCTCAATTTCCGCTAGCAAGCTGTTCATGAGAATTTGAGATGTTTCACTAACAATGTTTGTGGATCTGGAAGCTTCTATCAGTGTCTATGACTTTATAGAAGCAGTTTGAGTATAAATAGGGCTGTTTATTGAAAAGACTGGCATACTATACTTTGGACACTATATGATTACACATGGATTTCTTTAATTTCTTGTAGTACCTGTCAATACTGACAACAGGATCGCTCTCTTCATCAACAAGATTCAAGGCATAATATTTGGTGACTACATTAAGATATCTGTAGAGCTATATCAATATATATATGTATTTGGACCTTATGTATCCCCTTTGTTTTTCATGACAATTTTGAGTAGTATAACACTTGTTTGTTTTCAATTGCTGGTTTCCTCTGGAGACTTTATTATCTAACTGACTAATTGTTACAAGACAATAGAAGAACATATAAATAATGGTTTCAAACTAACCTAAATAAAGGTGGTCTTAAGCAGATTCCTTACGGTCTCCATTAATTGAAACATCAGAGCAAACCTCTCGATGCCAATGAGGTTCTAATGAATGATGAGCAATACCAAGAAGCCCAATGAGTATACAGCACTGTATGTGTTTGTAGTTTGTATTAAACTATGAGAACTGGACTAGATAAACATGTTTGTGTACCTCCAACCATTGGTAATGTGGGAGACTATTGTAAGATGTTTGGATGTATCAAAGCACCCCCTGTGTATAGAACACTTAATTGTGATGACTGACCTCAAGTCCTTGGCGAGTAGAACACTTTGAGAACTGGCTAATTGGCGATAACTTGTCAAATTCTGTAACTAACAACACATCTGTGATGAACAGTTTATAACCGTTTGTACAAATTGGATACAACATTCTGATCTACAGATAAATTGTGAAGAGTAAAATAGTCCCCGGAGTAATGTGAGTGGAGGTACACTGGCTAAGCTGATGGGAGTACTGCACTTTACCAGACGCTAATGATAATCAACTGCACTACCAATCCTTACGCTAGACAAACTAGCCCGAAAAGATCGTCGACATGGATCCAAGGGTTAAAAGAGAGTCTACAGGCATCCTAGGGCTAAAGAAGACAGTCTTACAGAAATCCAAGAGCTAAAGAGATGAGCATGGTAATATGGTAAAAATGCATTATATCCCTGGTGATAACTCATTTTTAAAATCATATTTTCATTCTCACCTCTCTATTCTATTGGGCGCATCAGATCACAACTCTTGGCATCAATGGGACCAAACATTCTGATGTCAAGATATAGACTGTGTAATTCTGACAAGGCGATTCAATGGGTTTTCAGTAAATATGATAAGATCAACTGCCAAGGAAAGACAAAAGTCAAAGTATAACCAAATCATTACCACTTCAATATTATGAATAAAGTCAATTCTATGGATATTCAGCATATATCTTTATTCTGTACAGGTGACAATTGCTTGTCAAAGGTGTTAGAATCTATATTGAAATGTTGCCAAAATTTACATAATAAACTCATCATCACCCAAAGTTCTAGAATAACAATCAAATAAATCATAATATTAAACAATGCTACAGCTGATTTGTACCCAAATGATCATAAAATCCTCAGATTTATAAAATGCATAAATATATAATTTCATGTCAATTTTTCTAACAGTCCTTTGGAACACATCTTAAACCTCAAAAAGTAACTGAACAGATATTTCATTTTATAATAAACAAGACTTTCAAACATGATATTGAAATAACTCTTACATTTCTGAAAGATAGTGTTTCCGCCAAGGCTAAAAATCAACAGTATCAACCATAGTGACAGTGTCTACAGACACGTTATCATCCAATCACTCAAATCACCAAGTTGATAGCATTACCAATGGTTGGATGTTATCATGAAGATATATTGTCTTAATCCATATTTCAAAAGGAAACCTGCAACTGAAAAAAAGGCTCTCATTCCCTGATGATGGCTATTTCAGATCAAAAGTCTTTTCCTGTCAGATGTGATCACAATCCTATTATTTGGCTCCCAAGTCGGTTTGAAGTTAATTAAAAAGGGAGCTAGCTCCAGTTTGATATGTTAAGTCAAGACAAGACACAAATCCCACTCTCCAGATCTCTCTTTTTTCTCTCCATTCAGCTCTCTTGCAGCCAATACCACACCGTCATCCAATAAAACAAACCCTGATATTTTAGTTGGCTTATAAACTCCCAATTCTGTTGTTGTTGCAGTATTGTGATCGGCGCTGTAATTATATGTGACATTTTAATCAATCTCATAAAAACATGTCACCAATTTGAAGCATTTTCTTGTTTGTCAATGATTTCTTAACCAAAATGACAGTTGCTAAGCTTAACAGGATAGCATGGGACATTTTCAATTAATTACACAAATTGTTTTGGATGATGTTGTAATTGAGCCAACTCAATGGGATAGGATGTTGATATTTATACTCCATGACAGAAAAAAATCACTTGTCTTCAAGCATGAAAAATATGATTTTACATATTGTGTACTTGTGTGAGCATATGATCAGTTAATAAAGAACATTCTGTAATCAATAATGACAGTTCCTAAAACCTTGAGGTTTAAATGAAATTAGACCCAATCGATCCGTAACATTGAGAATGCAATGAAAGAGTATGCAATATGTGTAAAATACTGTGAAAATTACCATAGTTCAATTAAGTGATTTATCATCCTCAATGGCTAGTGTCAAATTGATGAAGATCTTGAATGAAAAGAACGGTTCAGTACTCATTACTTAGAAATTTCAAATTTTAAAGGCAAATTGAAATTGAGAGTTGGTTGAAAAGTTATCAAACGCATTCATAACAGGAACGTGATATGCAGCCTAAAGATTTGATAAAATTATTTCATGAATGGAAATTGGTTTTGAAATAGGAGGTAAAAGTTTCAGCAAATTATCTTCCGAAAATAGTGTCTCTTATAAAAAGTTATTGAGTCATTTCGGTAAGGCATACATATATGCATGAAGGGCAAATGTTATATATGCATGAAGGGCAAATGTTATATATGCATAAAGGGCAAATGTTGCACGACTTACATCCCTATATATGTTACTTCTACACCAAATTTAAATTTCTCAGTCATATACAGTTTTGCTCTTGAAAGATTTCAGTCGAACAGACACAAGGGTTGACATATGACCCAGACTATGTTGTCGCGGGGACATAAAAAGTTTCCCACAAATTCTGTCACTTTCAGTACAGGTGAGTAAATTGTCAATACTTGCACCAGTACGAGCTTATCGGACCTGGAGACGCCTCTCAAACCTGCTGAATCTGGATCTTGCATCCACATCAAGGGGTAATTGACTTCATCTAAAAGAGCAATTCAATCTCCACTTTCCAATGAATTGAATTAAGATGAAAGAGAGAAAATCCAACAAGTTACCTTGTGTTATAGATCCTTTGATGTGTGGAACTTGTCTACTAAATCAATCAATACAGTCTGGGACATGGCAGAAAGGTAGACTATGGAGATCTTTCTATGGCACATAGCCTAACTAAAAGGTAGTCTGTCATTCTCCTCACTTCATCACGTAGTTTCTCATGTTGGGAAGAATAGCATGGGAAATGTGTGTCAATGAATGAAGAAAAGCCTAAAGCTTTTGACAAAGTTGAGTGTGGATATGCACTTTGTGGCTGGCTTCAAACAGGAGTCAAATGTATGGAACGATGAAATTTCTGAAAAAGGACTTTTTTATATTTTTTTTAAATTTTCATGAAACTTTTCTGAATGAATACTCATAAGAATATGTAGTACGGTAGTTTTTGCATCTTTCATAAATTAACCAAGTAAACTGGATTTTTAACGGTCAAAGTCCAAGGGATTATTTTTAGAAGCATTTTAGGAATTTGTTAATGAATGAACTTAATGGATTAGAGGACCTTTTATTGATAGTAAAATTCATTTTAATCATCACTAACTTGTTTTATACATGTGACAGTATTGCTACACAAAATGTTCCACCCATTGCAATAAATAATTTCACTACATTCAAAGAACTTCCTTCAACAACAGTTCCTTATTGTCAACCAAATTGAAATCTATCTATTAAACTAAAGTTGATGTGTGTACCACAACAGGAAGGAATTGCAGATTAACCACAAATTATTTCAGATAGAACATCACAAATAGTCTGGAGGACAGGAAACAAAATCTGTATGATAATGATCTTGATGTCACAGAACAGTAGAGAAGTCTGGAGAATTACAAAGAAGGAGAAATCTGTCTCTGCTGTGGTCTCAACGGTGTATATTATTCTACTATTACTTGTCTTGCACAAGCGGACGGAGATGAAGACAAATCTGAATTTTAAATTGAGAAGAGAAACAGAGATAATTTGAAGGAGAAATGTAAATTGGTTGTGGTGTAGGTAAGGTTCCTGTGTCTGATTGTAAGCAAGAAAGTCTGTCTGTTTGTGTGGACTCTGGTAGATCTTCTTTATAGCGGACACAATATTGGTTGAAATACAATATTTACTGGAACATAACCTGGGTTTAGAATACAACTCATGGGGTGATGAGGTAAATACAACCCGGGTCTCTGATAGAATTTAAGGCCTACCATATTTCTCGATTACAACCAGGGCTTTCAATAGAACCCGGAGGTAAGGAGACGCTGAACGAAATAGAATCCTGTGGTTGTATTTGAGGAAATATGGTATGCTGTAAGTAGACTGCAATTCAGTTATTTATTTACATATTGGTTCTTGAACCTATCGATTTATGCTGTGGGCAACACAGTTAGGGCATTGAACAACTAGACTGTAAAATATGACAGAATGTGTTTTTTAAAATGTCATTATATTAATGTCGGATTGAGTGAGTAAGTTATTGTTTAACGCTATTTCGGCAGTATTGCAGCCATTAGCGGCGAGATATTTATTTATTTGCCTAATTTAAAAAGGGTTGCAAAAGCAAAAAAGGTACGTCACAAAGGACGTAAAAACACCAGCAAATTATCACAAATTTTTAAAAGCTGATTTTGAATGTATAAAAGTCATAATTCAATTTATCAACAAGAGAATTAGTGAGCACAGCTCACTCATGATACCCCCGCTTTTAACATTGGTCAAAGAGAAATGTTTGAAAATAGCAAAAGGGCATCAATTTTTAACTTTTGTATGAACAGACCATTATATTTAAGTATTATTAAAGCAGAGTAAGTATTATACTTGTAATCATGTTTTAGAAGTAAAAGTTGAAAAATTTAAAAAATGGCATTAAATATGCAAATGAGGGTATGAAATATACAAATATGCAAATGAGGGCATGAAATATAAAAATGACAGATGTACACATCAGTGGTTTCGTAACATTTGAACAATTAGTGTCTGAGTTATGAGTGGAACAATTTTTTTAATGGCGAAGATGAAAAACGGAGAAAATTTGCATAAATTCTGCAAATGAGGGTATGAAACATACAAAAGGCAGATGTACACATCGTGATGATTATATGTATCAAGTTACAAGACATTTGAACAATTAGTATTTGAGTCATGAGTGGAACAAAAACTGTGAATGGCAAAGTCGAAAAACGGAGAAAATTTGCATAAATTATGCAAATGAGAATATGAAACATACAAAAGGCAGATGTACACATCATGGTGATTGTACATATCAAGTTTCGTAACATTTGAACAACTGGTTTCAGAGTTATGAATGGAACAAAAACCGGACGGTTGGACAGACGGACGCACTGACTGCTATATACCCCCGACTACTTCGTAGCGGGGGTATAAAAAGGTTTACTGCCTTTAAAAAGTCTAAAATTCTATGCTTTTTTTTTTAAATGTTCTCATATCAATGTCCCAAGACACAGTACGTTATGATATGTGAGTGAGTGAGTGAGTGAGTGAGTGAGTGAGTGAGTGAGTGAGTGAGTGAGTGAGTGAGTGAGTGAGTGAGTGAGGGTTTAACGCTGCTTTCAAGATTATTTCACTTATATCACAGCTGCTATTATGACAGGGAGAAAGCTCGCAACGCCATGTGGTTATGCATTGCGGTGAAACCTGCGAGCAATGGCTGGAACTAGCAAACCATGGGTGGTACTACGCTGAAATTCATGGGGCATTGCACCCAAACCTTACTGTGTGTAGAACAGTTCTCTACTGCAGACAAAGTTGCCGTGCCCCTGGCGGTTATAATATGTAAGAAAGAGTATGTTATTGTGGATTGACCTCACATTTTATAAAACAGTTATTAACATTTAAACCTGTGACAAATACAATGTGTATTAGTACAGTACATTAATACAATGAGACAAGAAAAAAGTGAGCATGGCTCACATACCCCCGCCATCCGCTATCCGTCCATTGAGAATTACAGATGTGAAGGTTACTATGTTTAAAAAACAGCTTCAAGCATCATAATATTGTCCAAAATAATTTTAGGAACTGACTGTTATTACAAAATTTCATTCACCCAGATGTAATATTTTTCAGGTAACAATTACAGATTCAAGGGCTTCATAACTCCGTAAAAAATAATTTTTCGGAACTGGACTGTGAACTTGATGAAGAGTATCATCTGGACTACCTCCATATTAAATTTCATTCACCTAGATGTAATAGTTTCCGAGAAAACTTGTCCCCATTGGAGCATCACAGTTCTTTTGGTACTAAGTTCAATTTCGGATTCAAGGGCCATAACTCCGTCAAAAATAATATTTCATAACTGGTTTTCGAACTCGATGAAGTGTATCATCTGGACTACCTTCATATTAAATTTCATTCACCTAGATGTAATAGTTTCCGAGAAAACTTGTCCCCATTGGAGCATCACAGTTCTTCTGGTACTAAGTTCAATTTCGGATTCAAGGGCCATAACTCCGTAAAAAATAATATTTCAGAACTGGTTTTCGAACTCAATAAAGAGTATGGTCATGAGTACTCACAACCAAAATTTCATTCACCTAGGTTGAACAGTATCCGAGAAAACTTGTCCCCATTGAACACAATAAAACTAAGTAAAAAAAGTGACGTTTCCATGGAAACGACAAAAAATATCAATCTCAGGAAATTGAAAATTGTCTGTGCGCGATCGGAAGAACATGGTTAACATCTGTACAAAGTTTGGTTGATGTACCTTTGACGGTTTTTGAGAAAATTGACCGGACGGAAGGAAGGACAGACAGAAGGACGAACATGACCGCTATATACCCCGCTTACTTCGTAGCGGGGGTATAATTATGCAATATCCATTGACATGATGATAAATGTAAATTGGTTGACACAAAAAGTGTAGTATAATTGGACGTACTATGTTAACATCCTTAATTTAATCTGTAATGGTTCCTTGCTTTATACAATGTTGGTATTCTGTATTCTGTATTCTGTATAACATCACAGTGCCGATATGATCAGGAGATTTGACACTTTATTTACTGATACAGATCCCTGATGCTCCTCTCTCTTGAAGACTGCCGGGAATTGCTTCATACATATTCTATAAAGCTGTGCACCTTGTAGAATTAGATTTGTGCATGCAGACCAGATTGTATACCAAGATCAAGATTTTTTAGTCTACGTCATTTAGCAGGGATTGGGAAAGGTACATTGTACATTGGATGAAAAAATGGTCCATTCAAATTTGAAATTTTTTGAAATTGCAACAAAGAGGATTTCCTTAAAAATTCCATAAATGACAAAAATGGCCGATTGGCAAAGGTGTCTCTCCCAATTTCTGATTAAGGTACGCTGTCATTGGTGTTATAGAACCATGTAAACATTTGAAAATTACACATATAATATCTTAGCCAAAGACAGGCATGAAAACATACTTGAAACAGTTGAAAATGAGATTTTGTAGGCTTGTAACAGTGTTTAATCCAATGGCAGTGTCTTGGTGAGAAATTTGGGACTATTTCTTCAATTCATGGCAAACAGGTAAGGTGAGGTGATTTGGAGTTTCATTGCAGGGAGAAAGCCTGCAATACCATTGTGGCTATGTATTGCGGTGAAACCCTGTGGGAATTTTAATGGGAAATAATAATAAACTCTTCCCGAGACATAGAGGGATGGCAAATACTTATAGGAGATAAAGCTTGATGTCTGCTATTACAAAGCTAAATGTTCCTGAGATTGCAGCCTAGTGTTGTTATGAATATCTGAACTGGGTTTATTACACACTTGGGTAGTTTCCTGGTGTAGTTGAGTCAGATTGATAGATTATACTAGGAGTATGAGCTCTTCAGTTGCAGAGATAAATATACACTGCCCAAACTCTTCAGTTGCAAAGATAAATATACACTGCACAAACTCTTCAGTTGCAGAGATAAATATACACCACACAAATAACAAGAAAAAAGTGAGCATGGCTCACATACCCCCGTCATCCGCTATCCGTCCATTGAGAATTATAGATGTGACGGTTACTATGTTTAAAAAAAAGCTTCAAGCATCATAATATTGTCCAAAATAATTTTAGGAACTGACTGTTATTACAAAATTTAATTCACCCAGATGTAATATTTTTCAGGTAACTTAATTTTTCCCATTAGGGCATCACACCGGTAATTTGTACCAAGTTCAATTACAGATTCAAGGGCTTTGAAATAATATTGCGACTGGACTGTGAACTCGATAAAGAGTATCATCTGGACTACCTACATGTAAAATTTCATTCACCTAGATGTAATAGTTTCCGAGAAAACTTGTCCCAATTGCAGCATCACAGCTCTTTTGTTACAAAGTTCAATTTCGGATTCAAGGGCCATAACTCCGAAAAAAATAATATTTCGGAACTGGTTTTCGAACTCGATGAAGAGTATCATCTGGACTACCTCCATATTAAATTTCATTCACCTAGATGTAATAGTTTCCGAGAAAACTTGTCCCCATTGGAGCATCACAGTTCTTTTGGTTCTAAGTTCAATTTCGGATTCAAGGGCCATAACTCTGTAAAAAATAATATTTCGGAACTGGTTTTCGAACTCAATGAAGAGTATCATCTGGACTACCTCCATATTAAATTTCATTCACCTAGATGTAATAGTTTCTGAGAAAACTTGTCCCCATTGGAGCATCACAGATCTTTTGGTACTAAGTTCAATTTCGGATTCAAGGGCCATAACTCCATAAAAAATAATATTTCGGAACTGGTTTTCGAACTAGATAAAGAGTATCATCTGGACTACCTCCATATTAAATTTCATTCACCTAGATGTAATACTTTCTGAGAAAACTTGTCCCCATTGGTGCATCACAATTCTTCTGGTACGAAGTTCAATTTCGGATTCAAGGGCCATAACTCCGTAAAAAATAATATTTCGGAACTGGTTTTCGAACTCCATGAAGAGTATCATCTGGACTACCTCCATATTAAATTTCATTTACATAGATGTAACAGTTTCTGAGAAAACTTGTCCCCATTGGAGCATCACAGTTCTTCTGGTACGAAGTTCAATTTCGGTTTCAAGGGCCATAACTCTGTAAAAAATAATATTTCGGAACTGGTTTTCGAACTCGATAAAGAATATGGTCATGAGTACTCACAACCAAAATTTCATTCACCTAGGTTGAACAGTATCCGAGAAAACTTGTCCCCATTGAACACAATAAAACTAAGTAAAAAAAGTGACGTTTCCATGGAAACGACAAAAAATATCAATCTCAGGAAATTGAAAATTGTCTGTGCGCGATCGGAAGAACATGGTTAACATCTGTACAAAGTTTGGTTGATGTACCTTTGACGGTTTTTGAGAAAATTGACCGGACGGAAGGACGGACGGAAGGACGGACGGAATGACTGCTATATACCCCCGCTTACTTCGTAACGGGGGTATAATTATCAGCTTTCACTTTTGATAACATTTATAATGCTCTCTGCATAGATTTAAAAGCCAATTTTCCCAAATAACGATATTCTCTGTTCATTACACAATACATTTGGGTTATTAACCTCTTTCAATGAAACTATGTGTGGTAAATTGACAATGTATAACAACTTCTTCGTTTCATAGATTTCCCTCCTTCATTCATATTCAATATCCTTGCAATGTTTATGTATAACTAGTAAATTTTTCAAAACAATAAACACAAAAGAGATCAGTCGTATCAAAGTAAAGATTTTCTGAATATATCTTACTTAAGAACATTATCAAATCATAAGGAAATGTTTCAATCCTTCATCTCATTCAGAAAATAATTACAGATTTAATGAGGTGTTCTTAATCATAAGTGACAGCATATTATTCAATGGCACACGAAAAGTATTTCTGAAGCAGAGAAATCCTTGATCTTCACAGAATACTTTGAACAAAATGGGCATCTATAACAGAATTTTCATTACCATTGAGATATGGAATTTTGGTAAAGTAGTACATGTATTTGACCTTTGTCCAGTTTGCATAATTATCAGATTTGGATACCAAGTTTATTAGATTATTTTATTGCATCCATAACAGCTCATATTATATGATGAAATCAGGGCTTGCCATGGACACTGGCTAAAGATAATACACTCGTCCAAACTATTTCAGAACTTGCATATAAAGAGTTAATTTCATGAATCTTTTCAAGTCCAGAGTTCAATAGTTGCCATCTTGTATAAGTCAAACCCATGGTCTTCTTCACAAACAATATGTGCCTGGCTGGAGTCAAAATATTCACATAGATTCCATCACCAGTACCAGGCCCCAGTGTGTTTGTGCTACCAGGAAATTATCTCCACTTCCACTTCCACCTTCAACAATATTATCTTATAGAGGTTCACCATTATGTTTTTGGTATGTAAATTGAAACATTGGGATCCAACACTCACGTCTGCTGACTTTACAATGAAGCCTGGAGAAATCTCCTTGTTGCTTTACAGTTTTTATAGCTGGTTTATCCACTCAATCATGTTGGAGCTGACAACTGAAAGTTGATATTTACATTCTCGTAATGTAAGACCAAAACCTAAAGTTACAACACGATATAAAACTTTTATCTTTTAATTGAGTTGAGACGTATTGTTGGAAGTTCAACAAGTAATAGAACTTTAGATTCAGTTTTGAATAACAAGATGTGCAAGAGGATTGAGAGAATTAGTAGAGATATTTGTGGCAGCCATTTTAACTCAGGTATTAAGATTTGAATGATTTGAACAAGAAATTACTAGAGAAAAACTGAAAAGTTGGAAGGATGAAAGCTCGTTTGTTGAATCAGTCTGTGTTCGGGCATAGATATTTGCAGATGTTTTCTTCCATCTGATTTTGACAATATTCCTGAACAAATTGTCAAAATCATTCAGTTCACAAATAATAACCCAAACTTCCTTGACTTCAATAATCAACATGCAACTGAAGGTCACCATTATTGTCAAGTGTTAGCAAGTGTCACTTACATGCCTTGATATCACATTGGAACAAAATCCATCTATTATCTAGATCTCGTAAAATTCCTTGCCATGACCTTGCAAATTATTTGAAGGTTAGTGTGTCAGCAAATGAGACCAACATCCTTGATCACAAATTTTACCCAAATCAATCCATTGGTTTTGGAACATTGCAATAATCCTCACTGTGAACATCAAAAGAAACTCAATGAATGTATGTCAGGGAAGCCCGCCAATACAGCTTGGCACCAATTTAAGTGCTTTTTCAGTTATCTTGCTGACACCAATTTGTGACAGAGCGATGAACAGAGGCTAAAACTAAACCCCTTGATTTATTCTCCCAAGTTAAAAGAAGAAACGTTATGTGTTTTCAATTCCAGATGGTTATCAAGTATTTAAAGCAAAAGCAAATTCACATGTGAATTCTCTGATAGATCTCAGTTTGTTCCAATTCCATTGCATGAAAGCTAAAAACATCTGGAAATTTGCCAATACACAACGTTAACTTGGAATAAAATATCTCCAAACTTCTGACAATGTTGAATTGTATATTTTTACCAATTAAGTAAGATAATGGGAAAGTTATGTATGAGGTTGACAAAAAAATTTCATTGAAAAAGAAGAGAAATTTGTCAAAAGCAATGAACAAATAGATAGCTCCTTAGATGTGAAATTGATTTCCTCTGTCAAGCTTACTGTGAGATGAGTTTCTCTCACAGAACAATTTCAAATCTTTCAACTGAATCACCTAAATGTTACAATGTTTGTTTTTGGCAGTGTCTCAATCACAACTCATGTTCATGTTACCAACTTGACACAAATTCAGATTGCAAAATAGAGCCATGAGATCTGTAGTTCATCAGGATCTAAATTATTCATTAATCCACATTGGTCAAGGCATGTCAACACAAACTTTGCATTCTAAGGAAGAAGTGATAAGTAAGTTTTAAAGGTGTGACCTCTATCGTTGTATCTCTATAAGAGGCATGTAGTTCACTCAAGGGACCAGCCTCCCAAAAGCACGGAATCTTGAAATATGACACCCCAATAAACAGAAACCTCTAAGGCCAGATGACCTAAAAAAAGGGTTCATAATCTTGAATGGTATTGTTTGGTAGATACTGGCAGGTTAATAAGCTACAGATCACAAAAATGTGTTCTTTATGTCATATACTTGTAAACTAGGGCTGTAACATTAATTGGAATTTACTTCATCAAAATAATTTCTTCTTTTTCTATTCTGTGTTTTGAAAGTATTCTCTAATATGTCATGTTAAACTAAATACCCCGGTATAGCAGTTTGAAATTTTGAAAATAAAGTTAATTCAATACATTGCAAAATCATCGCAACAAAATTTGGTGCAATATTCGGTCCTATTGTATACAAAATAGAATGAACTGTACAATCACAATGGCTGATTCATTACAATAACAATAACACTCGGAGGACAGCAGATTTCCTCTCAATGATCAGGTCACAACGACACTAAACTTCAGGTCATGATCATCTGTCTCTAACCAAAATTGGAAAACAAAATGTCAAAATTGTTATCACTCCAGCAACATGTTACAAAGTATGTTCCATCAAGAAAACAGATTTCACGTTATTGATACCAATTGTCACGTGATACGGCCCTATCCTATTAAGTTTGCTCGAATTACAAAATCGTTCAAAACAAATTGTGTAATTAATTGAAAATGTTCCGTGATATTCAGTAAGGCTTGGCAACTGTCATTTTGGCTCAGAAATCATTTTGAGAAAAATAAATATTTCATCCTGATTGCACAAACCTGCACATAAAGTCAGAAATACACAAAATGCTTGAAATCTGTTTTCGTGAGATTGATTAAAATGTCACAGATAATTACAGCTCCTATCACAATATTGTAATAAAAATAGCATTGGGAGTTTATAAGCCAAATAAAATATCAGGGTTTGTTTTATTGGATGACGGTGTGGTATTGACTGCAGGAGAACTGAATGGAGAGAAAAAAGAGAGTTTTGGAGAGAAACAAACTCGGAGAGACATCGCCTGTTACTTGGAGGAGATTTGTGTCTTGTCTTGACTTAACATATCAAACTGGAACTAGCTCATTTTTTAATTAACTTCAAACCGACTTGGGAGCCAAATAATAGGATTGCGATCACATCTGACAGAAAAAAATGTTGAAAGAAATAGGAAAGAGGAATACTAGGATTTAAACCATGAAAAGCTTAAAGTTTAAAAAACATCTTTTGAAAAAAAACCATGAAAGTATTACAATAAGAAACAAGATAGATCGGCTTAAATTTCGTAGAAAACATGGCAGCATTAACCTCAGGGCTTTAGTCTTGCATCAGAACAGTTTCCTTGCTGGCTGCAAAATTATAGAAGCTCTATTGTATGAAAATGGTAAAAAGATTTATTTTGTTCATCTCTCGTTTTACTCTACTGCAGTATGTAGGACATGCCTCCGAGAAGTTTATTTTATTGAAAGAGACAATTTGTTCATGTAAAATTCTTGTTCAAATACTACACCTTCTACAAGTTTAAGCTTTCAGTAAACGTCTGAAAAATATATTTTAGGTTTAAAAAATCTCACAATTTCAGATAATGATTTCTTAAAACTGATATTAATTGACTTTTTCAAGAGGATTTTGTCGTATTTTCATTCACTGACATTATCTTTCAGAACAAATCTTGTAAATTTGAGTGTAAAACTTTGGTTTGCTTGTTTGCCTCTAGCAAGAAAACTGGCATCAGTCTAAAGTTTCAATCAACAGATTCTGTAGACTGCAGAGTGCATGACATAACTGATTTGGTTCAACTTGACATTTATAAGATAACCGTCATTCTGATGTAGTTTACTGCAGTGTGTAAGTGTGAAGAATAACCAACATGGCTTAACAAGTGCACACAAATGTTACAATGGTTACATGAAATATGAGTTTGTGTTTTACTAATTGAAGGGGTCATTTCTAAAAGGGGCACAAGTCACTTTTCATTAGTTTTGAGTAAAGAAGCGAAATGTGACTTTTCAAAACGTTTCTTGAATAAAGGCATAAGTGATATTTAAATGGTTTCTAATATTGTTTTATACTCCAAAATAATAGAATGAATGCTTTTTATCACATAGGAAGCCCTTAAAACATTGAAAATGTTGTCCTCGATGAGTTCCTTAATTCTAAAAGGTGTCTATGTCCATGTCAGCAACTGAACACCACTCGCACTAAATTTGATAAAATAATATTAACTAGGTTTTCAGCAGTTAACACTTTACTGAAACATGAAATAACAATAAAAACATATTCAAACAACAAAAAACATATGAAAATGTTCTGTTTCAATAATAAAGGATGGATTTATGATTTGTGACTAGAAGACAAGAACCTGTTTGATATGGAATGATAATCTCTATACCATTCACTTGTCGAGTTATCACTGATCACATCTTGAGCAAATAATACCATATCATACATTACATTATGATGAAAAAAATGTTAAATGGACTTGTACCCCTTTTGGATCTGTGATATTGAAACGTAAAAACGTTATTTCTTGTGCTAAAATTAGATACATGTATGATGTTGACCAATCAAAATGTCTGGAAAGGTCACCTGATTCTAACCATGTGCTTAGCTCAATTTGACCTAAAATGTGACTTCATGCACCTTGTAGTGAGTGGATGCTTTATAGTTTAATGCCGCTTGGCCAATATTGCTGCCATTAGCAACAAACCTGTATTTGAAGTTGAGTCAGGTTTTTTAACAATATTGTTACCAGATCCTATGCAATATTAGTAAGAAGAGCAAAAATATATAGTATATATGCATTTCATAATGTTACTATAAAACCTAACTTCCCTCCCCAGAGGATAACTCGCACCAGTCTCCATCACTGGCTAATTTAAACCTTGCTGCATTTCCCTAACTTTCTTGTGCTAATATAAAGCTCACTATTCAGTTCAGGTGCAGTGCCCTGCTATGCTAAGGAAGTTGCATAAAATCTACACCATGACAAAATAACAAGTATACATGTTACTTTGAAAGAAGAAAAGGAGAACATTTTATTAAATGAAAATAGTATTCTAGAACCAATTCCAGCAGGTAAAGAAAGTCACATTATTTTACAGGTTTATACATTATCTTCCTTCTGTATAAGCAATGATTTTAATGTTGTTGACACTGATGTTGTTGATTCTAATATCACTTTCATAATAAGAACACTTTTTCAAACATTGCCTTTTTAAAAGAAATGTCATACCTTGGCCATGAAGGTCTACTCTATTTTCATGATTTTTGTTGACCGATGAAATTATAACACGTACTTGATAGTGAAAATTTTGAGTAACAAAGATATCTAAACTCAAAGGAAATGTTTTCTTCTGACGTACAGAACGTACAGAGGAACGTAACTTATCGCTCGTGGTTGCAAGTGTAAGGTAAGCTTTATTTTTTTATGATAAATTTTGTGAAACATTTCTTACAATTTATTTGTTATTTTTCTCACAGTTTTGATGAAAGCTAGGCTGAATTCAGAAGCTGTTTCGACATGATGAAACAGAATGGTAGTCAAGATGACCAAGCAGACTCACAGATGGAACATTGAAAGTTGGGAAGAGAACAAATGCCAATGCTCTCACAAGGTCTGCCTCTAGTGTTAAACACTTGTTGATGTACTGCACAGTAGGTGAAGCAAGCTAAATTCTCAGAAGTACCAACTGAATTAATTGAAGTCAAGTCAAGTACAGAACAGAAAATCTATGTACTGTGGAACCACAGACACAGATAAGCAACAATCAGAGAGAAGTGAAGCACAAGACTCGCTCTTCGTATCTTCATTATTGTCACTCCATAGATTGCTCTTTACACCGATGGGCAAATATTTACATAACGGATCTTGACACTTTGAAAAGATAATAAAACTTTTTTCTCTTACTCGATAGTGATGGAGTCAGATTGGCAGGAAAATCAATGTAGCAAACACACTGCTTCCTCTGTCTATGATACTGAGCTTTATTAAACCTTAACATAGCATCAATCTTTGTTCCTAAGTTTACTTAATTTTATCAAAAAAAGTCTAATACTTTATGTCACTGATAATGGATGGCCGAACCTAATGGACAAAAAGTCTGGCTGATGGTTCCTTTTAACCATGTGAACAAAGCAACCTTTAACTGACGTGTTTTGTGAAAGAAGGCCTCCTTTTATAAAGCAACCTTTACTAAGGAACACCTTATCTACCATTCTGTAGCATTGCACTAAGGCTACCTTAGTGACTTACAAACACTTAGTGCTAAAAGGCACTGAACTAGAAGGCAGCAGCTGTAAACACGACAGAAGCACATGTAAGCAGCTGTATGCAGAGTTTGTTCAGTGAACTAGTTCATTAAGTCAGATATCGAGCTGCACCAGGTGTTCTCCAACTTCATCAAACTTCTCAAACTACCTGCAGTACACTCAGGCTAATGGCTTACCTGTCTGTTGTATTGTAAGAGACGCGGAGACTTCTAACCTCACTTGCTTTACAAAAATAGTTTCTGCATAAGCTAATAGTTAGATATTTCTCAAATTGAAATTTGGAACAAATCAATACAATCAAAAAGGTTTGTAATTCCACTTTCAGAAGGTGGGGTCCCTAAAAGTTGGTGATCTATTTCTTGAACAACGAGAACAATTTTGATGGATAAACAACTTCTACGTAGACATAGATCGACACAGATCATAATGTCATTGTCTCTTAGACTACTAGACTTCTTTTAAATATCTACAGCACATGAAAACAGCACTGCAGCTGATCACAAGAAGATGGAAGATGTTTAACCATGTTGGCCTGTAATAAGAAAAACTACTAACAGCGAGGGTATGAAATTAGGATAAAAGCATGCTAGAATTGATAGGCAATATATAATCTAATATTACATAACAGGACATCAATCACTATCATCTTCAGACAACATTATAGACACATTTATAATTTCACTTAAAGGCGAGGTGAGGTGAGTTGGGGTTTAACGCCGCTTTCAAGAGTATTTCATAATTTCAATTAAAAGTTAAAGAGAGAGTCAATGTTAACGTATTGGATACGTTACTAAAGTACGCAACTAACCGGAAGCTGAGCTCCGGATGCATGTCGGGAATGTAAGGCACTTGACATGTGGCGTGAAGGACGAGTGGTCGTCCCCAATGTGATGAAGGAATAAAGACATGAATTGACAGTGGCGCATTATCTTTTCATGGTAGCAGAGCTGTGGTTGGCGTTCTCTAATTACAAGGCGTGTGTGATAGACTGTGTTGAAAACTGTGAGTAGACAGGTTGATAAACAATGGCGGCCAGTAACTATCGAATTCCACCGGCATTTTCTGAGAGTAAACCATATGTGAGATGGGTGGAAGAAATGTGGCAGGCAGTTTGTTTTGTACATAATTTGTTAATAAACTTGTTTTTCATATCATGTGTTTCTTATATGTTTTTATATATACTTTTAGCCGTGTATTATAATCATTTAGTTAGCAATAAGAAGAGTAATCTTTAGTATGCAGGTTTATATTAAGTAAGGGAGGTTAGGTAAGTCTATGTTACTAGCAAGCTGTTTCAGGTGTTCTTACCCAATCCCTTTGATCTCATTGGCTAATTCAAATCACCGCACCTGACCTTGTCAATTTCACGTGCATGCCAACTCAGCACTTCTCACTGATCACTAGACCGAGCAACAGACAAACGATGATCGAATAAATCAGGTTAGTTATAAACAATCACTAATCTAGTATTTATTACGTGTAGATTATTTAGGATAACTTATCTATGTTAAGTTATAGCTTAAATATATCTTGGATTATCGACATTATTTCATCTTTGATGATTTGGTATCTAGTCGCCATCTTGTAGTCATAAATTCAATCTTTTACTAAATATATAAATCAGGGTAAATTAAAGTATCAATCTTATTGCTAAAACATTTCTCTCTTTTACTTTCTCTGTATGAATGTTGAATGAATGAGTATCGGTAAGCTATTATCTTATTTATTTTTACTTATTAATAAGTGTGTGAGCGCAATTGTTGTTTATATTTGCATTGTGTGTTATGTCCGCCGATTACTTATTAGTACTTATTTAATTAAGGATGGAATCTGGATGTGTGCTAATCCTTGGCGATCGGACATAACGCCCCAGCGCCACACGCCGGGTAAGCTGTTTTAAATATGCAGATGTTTGATGTATTTTGTAAATATGTTTACCACACATATCGTGTGATATATGTGTATATGTGGTGATCTCGATATTATTAATATTATGGTAAAACGTAATATGTTGCAACAGAATAAAGTATTCTGTGATGTAAAGATTTATTGTCATTACGTTTTCACGAGGGATTACCTCCCTTAGTGACTTGTACCTGTTTTAACATTCTTACATTTATCATCCTCTGATAATTCCTAATTGGAGTTCTGGTGTATGAAGTATAATAAGTACATTTACATGACGTGTAACTGTGAAGTAAATGATTATATTTCTGTAGTTTGCAATTATAATTAATTGTGAATGCGTCTGTATGATTTGACAGATTGTATATTGTTTTATGTATGTATTTCAGGGTGTCTTTACTTGTCCGATCTACGGCAATAAACCTCTCACACCCGTGACCCGTGTCTGGATTCTTTTCAACCCCACTCACACCCGGTTACAAAAATGGAGCCCCCAGTGAGGATTTGCCAGGAAGACAGCCAGGACTAGCGTCTGTGTCCACCAGAGTTCGACAGTGTCAGTGATCGTCACCTCTAGCTACGTCTTGTTGCTTGTATCACGGAGGATCCCAGGATCAGAGACACTCATATACAGGCATGTGATCACACTCTATGACATTCCAGGAATATCCATTGTGACTGTAATTGTGAACTGAAGCCATATCATATTGACTTTTTCTTGGATAACTTTAAATATCATATTATTGACTTTTCTTGAATAATTTCAAATTCAGTGTTTACATTTTGTGCTTTTGAATTATCTCCCTTTGTTATTCATTATGTAACTGAACTTCTTGTGGTACCTATTGTTCATAATACACATTTCGCTTTTACATGTAATTTGAATTTGCTGCAGCCATGTAATCTTTGTTCATACTTTGCTGTGTAATTGAGTCTGCGTCACTTAGCATTTCGTTTAAATTTTCTAGTTAAGCTTTGATTCATAAGCTATGACGTAGTTCTCTAACTTTGTTTACATTTGGTAATTTTGGTGATCACCCGGGCGTTTGTTTACATTGTACTGTTTCATATTTAATTATTCATTTAGGCCTACGTTTAGTTTAGTTTAGCTTAAGATTAGTTTACTTTAACTTGGATTAATTTCATCTATAAGTTAAGAATGTCTTAGTTAGTTAGTTATAATTAGTTCACTTCAATAAAAGTTAAAATTTAGTTAGTAAATTACTTTAATAGTTATTATTATTTAGTTATGCTTGAGTAAATGTGCGTTTGAATCTTTCTTGCTTTCTCTATCAACTTTAATAGTTAATTTTAATAATTTAAAGTTAGGTGTAAATAAAGGTTAACCATGTGAGTGTTTATTTTCTGACTGTCTTACGACCGACTGCCTTATAGTACTTTGCACTTGCACTCATATATCCTTGCATTTACTAACATGCCTTAGTTTATTCCTTTGCATATTTTGTCTTTATTCATTGGGGTTTAATATACTTATTTTAGGTAGTGTGTAATTTATTTGATTTAGTGTTCAAGTATAGTTTAATTTCAACCGTAAGTTTGTATTTACTCATTCATTAGGATTTACAATATCCCAAAAATACTCACTTACATATCATTCCCCAGTTCCCTTTGCGTTTCAGATATCAAAATGTCATAAACCCTACATTCGCCCTTTTGTGTTTCAGTTTGCAACATGTCCTAAACAATACATAGTCCCTTTGTGTTTCAGTTTGCAACATGTCCTAAACAATACATAGTCCCTTCGTGTTTCAGGTTGCAAAATGTCCTAAATTTATCCACACTTCCCCTTTGAGTATTGTATATATATATTAATATTAGTATTACTAAAGTTAATTAAGTTAAATTTGTTTGATTATATCCATACATGCCATCTTAATTTCAATCTCCCGGTTTCTTCACAAATCACTATAATCAACATACATTGTTTATTCTACGGATTCAAGAATCAAGAGTGTTCATCATGTTCAGTGTAGTCTCTCCTAGACTTGTATTTAGTATAAGTCTCTTCTAGACTTGTGTTTAGTGAAAGTCCCTCCTGGACTTGTGTTTGTGAAAGTCCCTCCTGGACTTGTGTTTGTGAAAGTCCCTCCTGGACTTATTGTGTTCCAAGTTAAGTCCCTCCTGGACTTGTTCCGGTCCGACTTGACACAGTGAGTTTATTCCCTTTTGTATTCATGCGATTTCATCAGTGATTGTGATTTATACAGGTTCCTTCTGAACATAGTACCTATACTTATATCAGCTCTTGGACCACATCTGTACCTTCACTATGAATCTCGGACAGGAAGAAATGAAGTCTCTTATGACTGTTTTTGAGAAGATGGGTATGACACCCGAGTTGGAAACTCCGGAAGCTTTCAAAGCTTGGATTGGCAAAGTGGCCAAACAGGAATCTCCAGAGATCAAGGCTGAACCTCACTCTATCGAATCGGCACCAACGCCTTCAGTGTTACCATCAGCGTCCACAACGTATAGCCACTTTCAAAAGCTACCGTTCTTCAGTGGAGAGATAGGCAAGGACACCCCATATGACCTATGGAAGTATGAGGTAGACTGTCTTCTACAGTCGAAAACGCACTCCCTTGATGTGATTCTTCAGGCAGTCAGGAAATCTCTTCGCGGTGAAGCTGCTCTCTGTGCGATGAAGCTAGGACATACTGCTTCGGTTCCAGACATCATTCACAAGTTACGAAGTGCCTTTGGGACTTTGAGACGCAAGGAGACCCTCATGTCACAATTCTATGGGACCAAGCAAGGAGACAGTGAAGATGTATCATCCTGGGGGTGTAGACTTGAGAACCTGATGTATCAGATCACGCAGCAACGTCACATACCCGAGGAGGAACAGGATGAAATGTTAAGGAGCAAGATGTGGGATGGACTTCACCCAGCCTTGAAGAGCCTCGCTGCCCATAAATATGACTCGATCTTGAACTTCGATGAGTTGCGTTTGTGCTTGAGAGAGGTTGAGTTTGAGCTAAAGAAGGAACAACCCCTAGTCTCAGGATCGAAGAAGCCAGCGTCAGTGAAGATGGTATCCAACCTGGAACCTTCATTGGCTACTACTTCAGCAGAAGTTCTTGATCTCAAGGCTATGATGTTAGAGATCAAGTCAGAATTGGCGGAACTTAAGGAACAAAGGACCTCAGCTCAAGTATTCCTTCAACAGCCATCAGCACATGCACCTAAGGAGCAGAACCAACGAAAGTGGAAGAAACACGGCAAATGGAATGGACGTCCGCAGCAAACATCCATACAGCCGCCTGTGCCTCAGCAGCCTTTCTTTCATCCTTCTGTGCCTCCACAAGTTCCTCCACCTAGTTTTGCCCACCTGCCAGCACCTACTGTGCAACAGCAGATCCCACCCTTTCAGCAGCAGGGACAACATGAACACGTGGAACCAATCTACTGCTACAGATGTGGATACCCAGGGCACATAGCTGTAGGATGCAGAGTCAGACTGGACCATTTGAGGAAACCTTTAAACTAGGACAAGTCTATGGGAAAGGGTCACCCCTAGGCTGTAATGACAGACCCAGACAGACAGCTATTCCTGATGGACTAGTAGGCGATTCCACAGAGGTTGTGATTCAGATTGAAGACATACCAGTGCAGGCCCTACTAGATACCGGAGCTACTGTTTCCATAATGTCAGAGACATTTTTCCGGACACATCTCAATTCTTTGCCACTTGAGCCTATAGGGAATATCTTAGATATTGAATGTGCAGGTGGGGAACAACTTCCATACTTAGGCTATATCAGGGTCAACATCAACATCAATGGTGGAGGTGTCAACACTGAAGAACCTGTGTCATGTCTCATGCTTGTGGTACCAGATACGAGGTACAACGCCAAGGTACCAGCACTTCTTGGAACCAACGTGCTTCGCTATCTCTTGGAACAGTGCAAGCAACGACATGGAGTTAGATATCTTCAGACAGCTGACTTACATACACCATGGTATCTTGCCTACAGGAGCATTACTTATCGTGACAAAGAATTGGAGAAGAGAGATCACTGCCTTGGTTTTGTACGTAGCATCAATGATAAGAACTTCATCATCCCACCAAATACTACTACTGTCATCAAAGGACACTTGGCAAAGGGATTCAAGCTACCTGTCACCTGTGCACTTCTTCAACCCACTGCTGGTACTTTGTTCCCAAAGGACTTGGACATAGCACCGTCGATTATCACATACGACTACAACAATCCAGAAGCTTTTGAGGTACATGTCTCGAATGTTACAACCAACACAGTAGTTGTCCCTCCCAGAGTATTGTTGTGTGAGATACAGCATGTGTCTATACCTGAACCAGCCCATGGAGAACCACTCAGTCAAGATGACATCACCAACCTCGTGGACATTGACAAGTCTGGTTTGACTCAAGAACAGTTACAACAAGGCCTTGATGTCATCAACAGATACAACAACATCTTCTCCAAGAATGACAATGACATAGGATGTAGTAACCTTGTTCGCCACAGGATTGAGATTGTTGATGAAATGCCCTTTAAGATCCAGCACGCTCTAGGCAGGGATCACTGCCATTTACTGCATCTCCCTGTCGTCTAAAGGCAGCAAACCCTGCCATGTCGCGTGCAGAAAGCCTTGACCCCTGACCTCTTATAAAACAAGACAATTACAGATGTCCAACGAGTGATCTGTCGATTTAAAATGCAACAGAAGGATTCTACACTAAAAATCCATTCCACTGATATGTCATACTTATAATAAAATTCGTTATTCATCTTCCACGAGTCCGTGGAAAAATTCAGTCGATGCGAGAGAAAACTTCCGGTGAAAATTGTCACATGTGAAGAAGTTTGAGAGAGGACGGATTCCAAACAATGATAAATAAAGTAAATATGATGCAGTGACAATTCATAATTGTGTTTTTTCAATTTGCACAATAACCAATCTTAGTCAGTCTGAGTCATAATAATATTGTTGCAATGTTTTATCAAGGAAAATTCTAACTGTCAACAGTGATTTTCTTCCATCTCGCTGAAGTTAGAAACCGTTAGAAACTTGCAACGTCTTTTTCATATCCCTAACGATTAAAAAATCATTGAAATGCGATAATGATCATCGAGTGCAAGGAAAGACATGAAACATACTATTATTTCTTCTGTTAAATCAAGAAATGGTAGTAACAATATTTAGATTTACCTACAATTCTTGTTGATAAACAACACGGGACAACACGACGCCATTACGAACTTCATGGCCGATTCCGATCAGAGGTGCCGAGGTACAATATCCTTTGCATGACACGAGATCGAAATATTATGACACACACAGGTTGCATTGTCATATTTCTTTATAAAATATATTCAGATGAATCTTTTTGAGCTGGAAAATTACTGGATACTTGAAATTAAACTCATTGACCCGTTGTACTCGCTGCCTGAACAATGTAAACACAGTTACTGTCAAAGCTATTATGGGGAAAACTAATTGTTATGATAGCAATACCTTTACGGTCATATTTGGTCATATAACAAGTAAACATATGTGTTTATATACCGATTTATGTTTTATTTATAAACAACTATTAGTAATTTTATAATGTGTCTTGCTTGTTCGATTGTTTGCAAATATGTATTGCAAATTGCATGAAGGTTGTTACTGTAGGTAAACTGCATCGCAAGATTACAACAGTTCGATTGCATATATTATTTTTTTAAAAGCTGACACCTTGATAAAAAAAATAAAATAAATAATACCACTATACAATTTGTTTTTGTAAAAGGAAAAACCGATATCCTATGAAACATAATTTTCTTGGAATAAAATAAATAATTATAGATGTCTGTCTAATATTTGTCGATAGGCTTGTAACATCTCACGGAATGCGATGAACTTCGGGTTGTGAACATTACCGTGTGACATGTGAATTTCTTCATTAAAAATAGACCTCCTAATGCATAAAAAGGCCAAATATAAAATATGCATATATGGAAAATGTTCACTTCACTAAATCTGGAAGATATTGTAACTTCGTCTTTTCAACTTCGTAGACCAAGCACGTGATTTTGATTGACAGATGTGGGCGTGGAAACGTGAGTGACAAGTGGGCGTGGTTTTCGTAGCATCGTGCTGTCATTGACCGAGGAAAATCGTGAAAATCAAGTGATTGGCAGGCTATCAGTAATCGTTTATGTTGAGTGCCAAATATGGAATTTTATAAATAGGTATTCCCGCCAAATAATTTAATATTACGATAAACTTTCAGCCATTTTAATCTTGCATTTGTTTGTTGCAGGTTATCTACGCTATTGTGAGGAAAAGCTGTATTTTTGTGGGCACTAATTGAGAAGTTTTTTGCAGGAATCGCTTCGTGAAGGATTTGTCTTTCATAGTATTGATAAATATTTCTCTTTTGCAGATTGAAATTAATAATCTTTATAAATCTTAATTAGTCCTATATTGATATCATAATTCTTGTATCTAGTCTACGTTGACATTTGATTATATAATATCAGTAATAATATTTTTGTCAATTAATTTCGGTACTGTACTGTAACATGGACGAATTTGTGGAAATTTTTGGAAATGCGGATTCGGAGAGCGACGATGAATTTTACGGTTTTGAAGAATTTGTTGAAGATGATGCTGCAATTGATAGTGACGACGATGTTGATGAGATACTTCTGGAAGACCCTACTGTCGATGCTATGAAGATGGACTGGCTGGTCGACTTCGACGAGGACACAGGCCCCAGGGAAGTACCAGAGGACGTGAGTGAAATAGGGTGTTTTGAGTTGTTTTTTTCAGATGAAGTCCTAGACTTGCTCGTGAGGGAGACCAACCGTTACGCACGTGAGTATATTGCTGACAAGGGAGAGGACATGGCACCCTACGCCAGAGCAAGAACATGGAAGGAGGTGAGTAATGCCGACATGCGTGCATTTCTTTCCATACTTATGGTAATGGGTTTGTCTAAGAAGCCCTCTTATGAATCCTACTGGTCAAGTGACCCTCTGCTTGAATGCAAGGGTTTTAAAGCAATAATGTCTCGTGACAGATTTTTACAAATCCATATGTTCTTTCACCTAAATAACAATGCTCTTGATTTCCCCAAGGAGGATGAACGACACGACAAGCTGTTCAAGATTCGCCCCCTGATGGATCTTCTTGTTTCGAACTGGCAGAGGTTCTACTACCCAGGTAGAGAGGTAGCAGTAGACGAGAGCATGATCGCTTTCAAGGGTAGGACTGCTATCAAGCAGTACATGCCAAGTAAGCCCAATAAGTGGGGTATTAAGGCCTGGTGTTTGGCAGACAGCAGGAATGGTTATGTGTGGAACTGGGATGTCTACACTGGTAAGCCTGCAGGTGGCAGGGAGTATGGGTTAGCTCATACAGTTGTTAAAAATATGTGTGATCCGCTATATCTAACCGGCCACCATGTGTATATGGACAACTTCTTCTCGTCCCCTAAATTGTTTAAGGAGTTGGCTGAAAATGGAATGGGAGCGTGTGGTACCCTGAGGACAAACCGACAAGAAGTCCCGCAGCCGGTGAAGGATGCCAGACCTAGAGCCGGAGACGACCCCTCCCTGTACCGTGACGACAAGCTGCTCTTCATCACCTGGGCTGACAGAAGGAAGGTAAATGTCCTAACCACTATACATAATGGTACCTGTTTCAGGAAGGAGGTTAGAACCCGAACGCCGCCTTACCGCCGTCAAGTCAGCAAGCCGAAGGCCATCCAGTTATACAGCCAGTACATGGGGGGTGTGGACCGAGCAGACAAACAGCTCCAGTACTACCAGGTGCTTCACCGGTGCTGTAAGTGGTGGAAGAAGGTGTTTTTGTATTTGCTTGAAATTTGTTTTAGCAATGCAGTTATCATCTTCAAGGCTAAACATCCTGACAGGAGATTCCATGCTGAGAGATTCAGGCTCATCCTCGCTACAGGACTTCTGTTCGGCTACGAGAGACGGGGTGGAGGACGACCAGGGAGACCATCAGCCAGCCTTGAGCGACCCCTGAGACTTACTGAGCGCCATTTCTTGGGGAAGGTAAAAAAGACACCAACTGGTAGGTTTGCATATTCAGATTGTGTGGTTTGTTCTGACAGACAAGACAAGCGTCACACAAGCGCCTACCTCTGCAAGAGCTGCCAGGTCCCCCTATGTCCAGTGCCCTGCTTCGAGAGGTACCACACCCTCGTCAACTACAAGGTGAAGTGCTCAACCGACCTTCACGAGTAGGTGCAACCAGTAGGTATTGCTACAACTAGGTTCTAAGCTAGTGTACGAGACGTCTTTCCTCGACACTAACATTTAATAAAAGAATGTTAATGGATCAATATTGCATTTCATCTAACATCTTCTTTCCAGAGTATTTATTTCTTTCACTGTCTTTAAATGCAAAATTTTCAATTTCAGGTTCTTCAAGTTTGACATAACCAGCCTTTTTCAGTATGTGTGATTCCTGTTTGCTAACATGATTGTTTTATTACAGCATGAAATGGGTTAATGTTAATGGTAAAAGTGTAACTCGTTCAGTCTACTGGATTGGGTCTATGTTTATTTATTACAATAAATAATATAAAACTCTTTGTGTTCAGTTTTATTTATTAAATATATAATTGGATTTCTTTGTCGTCAGTTTGTTAGTCTCTCTGTAGAATGAGTGTGGAAAATTCATTATTCAACATTAGGAGATAAGTGTGGTCATGGCGACCTGCGGTCTCTGCTTGACTTGTTGATGGTGACATCCTTTCCTCCTAACAGCTTTCATTCCAGAGTATTTATTTCTTTCATTATCATTGCAATGCATGACTTTCAATTTCAGGTCAATACTATATTTTCAGTATGTGTTTTCACTGATTGACAAATTGATATTTTTATTTCAGCAAAATTGACATCTTTGTTTTCATTTCAGGTCTAATAGTGTAAGATATAACCAGCTTTTTTTTCAATATATGCAATTCCTGACCGTTAACATGACACTAACATGAATTTCATATTTCAGCTAATTTAACATCTCTGCCAGGCTCAACAAATAAAGTTATAATTACTGGTCACATTGGTCAATGCAAAAGACTATGGTTTAGAGTGATTTTCCCCAAATATATTTATTAAGCAAAACCTTCATTATTTATTATTATTTATAAGTAAATTAACTTAACTAATATTTTGAATACAGATGATTGTTCAATATAAAAACATATAGCATGCATAGTTATTTTTTGTATAGCAAGTTAGCCTAATACAATATTAGCAATTTTACTTACAAAATGTGTAATTAAACATGAGCTAAGTTATGTAGGTGACATCTGAAAAAGTTAATAGTAAGTTTGGCCAATTGACAACAGTATTTGTCATATTTGTATTTGTCGAGCCCTGCTCTAACAGAGTTGAGATAAACTCATCCTCAAGCAGGGGCGTATCTAAGGCATTTTGTATATGTGTTTTAACAAGGCTGAATATTTTAAATAGTCAAGGATTTCCCTCAGATGATATTATATTAGAAGTCAGTTCTATTGTTATATATGCTAATCATTAATAAAATCATTAGCCACCTGCTTTGAGCAACAGTTACCTTCATGGTGAGCATCTGTAAATAGATAACTTGTCTATTCATTATTAGAGGTTAAGTGCACCAAATATGATTAATGTATTGTATAAAGCAAAATTTAATTGAGTTACATATATAATATTTATGTCTATGTGCCTTATAGACTTAATCCTAAATGTGAACGTTGGAAAATAATATTATTTAACTGTTTTAAAAATTAATGTGTATATCTAAACAATTGCCTTTATTGTCATTATGGCAGCTACGCCCCTGTGATAAGAGGATACATGATCAAAACTTATTTTCTGAATTTCTTTCAATAATTAATTATGTCATTCATATATATGAAATTATAAAAATAAAATTAAACATGAGTAAAAATATAAATATTTTATTTTCGTATAATCAAAATTAACGATTTGAATTTGTTCAGATAATTTTACTTTATATTAATATCTTTGTAAACAAATTACTTAATAAATTAAGAATGTGTGTTTGGTTATCGTGATCTCGACGTAACTGACACGCTTCCTCTCGTCACTGTCATTCGCGCACCTGTCACGTCTGCCCACATCTGTCGTCTGCCGCTCGTATTGATGAAATCGAAGTACTCGCTGTGTTAATGTGTGTGCAACGATTAATGATGGAATGCCATTATTGGAGGTAAGATACTGAACTTCTTTTACGAAAGACTGGACTCGATATTTGTCTTGAAGTAACTTCCGTCTTGCTTCCAAAGGGGAGTAATCATGGTATGACTTCCGTGTCGACGTCACATCCGGGGGTGATCTCATTTTCGTTTGCCATCATTTTAATAAATATACGTAGAAAAGGTACAAATTTGGCCACATTATCGCCTGAACACTTCTTTAAAATGTTGCAATTATTTATTTATTCAAAATGAATGTAATGAATGACGAGTTGAACATTTTCCAGTAAGATTACATTTTTTGAAACTTGCCCCTTGAGCGCGCACAATTTTTTCAGCTACATTTTGTCCGTTTTTTTCAGTGTATATCGTTGATACAATATTTACGTCAATGATTTAAAAAACATAAACTGTAAAACTTTAAGTTCTCTTTTATCTACGACATGAACCAATTTTATTTTTAAACCAATTATTTTCAAGAAATTACTCCCATTCATTCAAGTTAGCGAAGTCCGCCATATTGCATTGAAAATGACCATTTTGGTGACATGAGCACGAGAAATGTCTTGCCATTCGAAAACTATAATTCCAACTGTGATAAAAAGTTACCAATATCGCTGACATGTAATGTTTATAAATGTGTTTACGTATCAGCTTTTTCATTACTATGGATGTTGAGAAAATCGCACTTGAATAAGTTTGACAAAAGTCAACAAATCATTAAAAAAAAATTACGTTTTAATTTTAAAGCGATGAGATTCGATGTTAGATAATTTACCGGCGTGTTTATTAGAGCAATCATATAACAATGAAATCAAGTGTGAAGATTCAGTTACATCACAGCTCTCGTAAAATCTGAATTTATGGTGTATTTTTTGTTTTCATATTTTGTTTGATAAGAATTTATAAATCCGCTCAGATTTTAAAAAACGAGATTTTGTTGAAAAACTAATACTTTACACTTACACCGCTCATTTCGTTATTATTTCTTGGAGTATTTATATAAAAATTACATATTTCTTTAGCCTGGTCATTTTTCCATAAGTGTGTGAAATTTTGCACAGAATACTTGTTTACTTTTTGATAAATTTCAATTTTCGTAACGGTGTTCATTTTACGGCGCTTCAGCTGAAAATAATCCAGATGACAGTGGGTGTTAGCCTAAAACAATCCAGCAGGCTAAAGGTTAAGCAGAGACATCGTCGCATTCCTCCTGCAATGTATGATGAAGTCCGGAACCATCTTCAGACACTTCTATCAGCTGGAGTTATCAGGAAGTCGCACAGCCCCTGGGCCTCCAACGTAGTATTAGCTAAGAAGAAAGATGGACGCCTGCGGCTGTGTGTTGACTTTCGCCAGCTGAATGAACGAACGATTAAAGATTCCTATGCTCTGCCCAGGATTGAAGAACTGTTGGATTGTCTCGGTGGAAATATGTTCTTTTCAGTCCTGGATATGAAGTCAGGTTATCACCAGGTAGAAATCGATGAAGCACATAAACAGAGAACAGCCTTCACCGTTGGACCACTCGGATTCTTCGAATATAACAGAATGCCGTTTGGACTGTCAAATGCGCCTGCAACGTACCAACGGTTAATGGAGCAATGCCTTGAAGGTCTGCATCTTAACATATGTTTAATCTATCTCGATGACCTTATAATCTTTTCACGTACCTATGAGGAGCACCTTACTCGCCTCAAGCAAGTATTTGAGCGTATTCAAGACTCAGGATTGAAGCTTGCAACCCAAAAGTGTAAGTTCTTCCAGAGGAAAGTTCGGTATGTTGGCTATATAGTCTCGGAAAACGGCATCGAAGCAGACCCCGAAAAGATCAATAAGGTACAGGAATGGCCAACGCCAAAAACACCAGAGGAAGTGCGAAAATTTCTTGGATTCGCCGGTTATTATCGGAAATTTATCAAGGACTTTTCCAAGGTTGCCAAGCCATTGTCTGAACTTATGCCTAAGTCTGCCTCGAAGAAATCAAAGCCATCTAAGGACGCCAATTGGATATGGGGAGAAGAACAAGAACGTGCATTTAACGAGCTAAAACGTCGTCTCTCCATGCCACCAATCCTTGGATATGCCGACTGCACTAAGCCCTTTGAGCTACACACCGACGCCAGTGGTCATGGATTAGGAGCTGTCCTCTATCAAGAACAGGGTGGACACCCACGTGTTGTTGCCTACGCCAGCAGAGGTCTTGGTAGCTCTGAGAAAAACTACTCAGCACACAAACTGGAGTTTCTGTGTCTCAAGTGGGCGATCACAGAGAAATTCCATGACTATTTGTGGGGTAACAGCTTTGTGGTTGTCACCGACAATAACCCACTGACGTATGTCTTAACCAGTGCCAAGCTTGATGCCACAGGACACCGTTGGCTTGCTGCTCTCTCCAGCTACAACTTCAGCATCAAGTACCGCCCAGGGAAAGCCAATGCGGATGCTGACGCTCTGTCAAGGTTGCCAGTCGAGGAGGATACAGACTGCATAGAACGGATTTCAACAGATTCTGTCTCAGCTATATGTCAGTCTGTACACGTCGACAACCTAGTTGAAAGTTTGTGTCTCTCTTTGGATGTTGTTGAAGACGAGGACCTCGACTTAACTGACGACAGTTGTGATCGAAATGCAAGGGATTGGAGGAAAGCACAAGCCAAAGACAACCTGCTAGCAGACATCATTTTGAACTTGAGGAATGGAACACGCCCAGACAGGAGCAAGTATTCTAAGGATTCCTCAATGTCGACTCTGTTGAAGAACTACACACAGTTCAAGCTCAAGCGTGGAGTGCTCTATAGAGTAACAAGTGTCAGTGGAACAGACAGGGAACAGCTTGTTTTACCTTCAAGAGTGAGAACTGCAGCACTGAAGAGTCTCCACGATAATGTCGGTCATCCAGGCAGGGATAGGACTATCTCATTACTTAGAGACAGGTTTTACTGGCCTGGGATGGGCAATGACGTTGAGATGCATCTACAGAACTGTCAGCGCTGTCTGAGAAGGAAAACAGCAACCAACATACGAGCTCCACTCAACAGCATCAAGACATCAGAGCCTCTAGAGTTAGTCTGCATGGACTTCTTGTCACTCGAACCATCCAAAGGAGGAATTGAAAACGTCTTAGTGATCACTGATCATTTCACTCGATATGCGCAGGCCTATCCCACCAGGAACATGACTGCTAGGACAACAGCTGAGACGTTTTTCAACCACTTTGTTGTTCACTATGGTCTGCCCAAGAGAATACACTCTGATCAAGGTGCCAACTTCACAGGGAAACTAATGGAGGAACTCTGTCGATTGCTTAAAATCGAAAAGTCCAGAACGACGCCTTATCATCCGATGGGGAATGGGATGACGGAACGGTTTAACCGCACCCTGTGTGATATGCTTGGGACTCTGGAACCTGAACAGAAGAAGAATTGGAAGGCACATGTAGGACCTCTCGTTCATGCCTACAACTGTACTCGCCATGAGTCTACATCACAAGCACCATTCTTCTTAATGTTCGGAAGGCATCCAAGACTCCCGATAGACCTTGCTTTTGGACTTGATATCGAGACCCATGACAGGAAGTCAACTACAGAATATGTGAAGCACCTGAAGCAACGTCTTAAGGAAGCATACGATCTAGCTACAACAGCAGCAGACAAGTCTCGAAACAAACAGAAGTACCAATACGACAAGAGAGCAAGAGCTGCTATGTTGGAACCAGGAGATCGCGTTCTCGTTAAGATTTTGGCCTTTGACGGTAGGCATAAGTTGGCTGATAAGTGGGAAGAGGATTTGTATATAGTGCTTCGCCAACCCAATCCATCCATTCCAGTCTTTGAAGTTGGTAAGGAGAATGGTGAGGGAAGGAAGAGAGTTCTACACAGAAACCTACTTCTGCCAGTTAGTTCCATGCCCCCGGAAGTGCCAATCAAGGAACCAACCCAAAAGAGACATGTTCTACCACCTGTGCCCAAACCTAGGAGAACAAAGCCAGAGATAATTACAGAGAATCTGTCAGATGAGGAATCAGTTGTGTGCTACACCCGTCCTTCAGGATCTTCAGTTTCCACCGAGAGTTCAGTGGAGCGGCCAACTGAAGAGGAGTCTGCTGAGATTGCAGGAGGAGATGGGACTCCTACTGAAGAAGGGGGGGAAGGAGAGCCAACTGATGCTGCTGATCTCCAGGATGAGCAGGACCAAGACAGATCCGAGGCAACAGGTGGAGACGAAGCTGGCAGAGATGAGCATCCCGATGTTCAGCCGGAAGAGGACTTTGATGACACTTCCCAGCCGCGGCGGTCTACCAGGACCAGGACACAGCCGAATTGGATGAGAAGTGGAGATTACGTTCTCTCTGCCAACGCTATTGCAACTGATACCGGACAACCAGAGTGGCTCGCCCGAGCAAACTACCTCAGCTCCCTCATAGCTGATGACAGGTTCCGGGATCAGCGTCACAGACTGTCGGACATACTTTTTGACATCCTCAGTGCCAAAGGGAAATGACGAGACGTCATTTGTTTAAGGAGGGAAGTATGTGGCAGGCAGTTTGTTTTGTACATAATTTGTTAATAAACTTGTTTTTCATATCATGTGTTTCTTATATGTTTTTATATATACTTTTAGCCGTGTATTATAATCATTTAGTTAGCAATAAGAAGAGTAATCTTTAGTATGCAGGTTTATATTAAGTAAGGGAGGTTAGGTAAGTCTATGTTACTAGCAAGCTGTTTCAGGTGTTCTTACCCAATCCCTTTGATCTCATTGGCTAATTCAAATCACCGCACCTGACCTTGTCAATTTCACGTGCATGCCAACTCAGCACTTCTCACTGATCACTAGACCGAGCAACAGACAAACGATGATCGAATAAATCAGGTTAGTTATAAACAATCACTAATCTAGTATTTATTACGTGTAGATTATTTAGGATAACTTATCTATGTTAAGTTATAGCTTAAATATATCTTGGATTATCGACATTATTTCATCTTTGATGATTTGGTATCTAGTCGCCATCTTGTAGTCATAAATTCAATCTTTTACTAAATATATAAATCAGGGTAAATTAAAGTATCAATCTTATTGCTAAAACATTTCTCTCTTTTACTTTCTCTGTATGAATGTTGAATGAATGAGTATCGGTAAGCTATTATCTTATTTATTTTTACTTATTAATAAGTGTGTGAGCGCAATTGTTGTTTATATTTGCATTGTGTGTTATGTCCGCCGATTACTTATTAGTACTTATTTAATTAAGGATGGAATCTGGATGTGTGCTAATCCTTGGCGATCGGACATAACGCCCCAGCGCCACACGCCGGGTAAGCTGTTTTAAATATGCAGATGTTTGATGTATTTTGTAAATATGTTTACCACACATATCGTGTGATATATGTGTATATGTGGTGATCTCGATATTATTAATATTATGGTAAAACGTAATATGTTGCAACAGAATAAAGTATTCTGTGATGTAAAGATTTATTGTCATTACGTTTTCACGAGGGATTACCTCCCTTAGTGACTTGTACCTGTTTTAACATTCTTACATTTATCATCCTCTGATAATTCCTAATTGGAGTTCTGGTGTATGAAGTATAATAAGTACATTTACATGACGTGTAACTGTGAAGTAAATGATTATATTTCTGTAGTTTGCAATTATAATTAATTGTGAATGCGTCTGTATGATTTGACAGATTGTATATTGTTTTATGTATGTATTTCAGGGTGTCTTTACTTGTCCGATCTACGGCAATAAACCTCTCACACCCGTGACCCGTGTCTGGATTCTTTTCAACCCCACTCACACCCGGTTACAGAAATACGAGTGTGGCAAACAGTGACTGATTTAGATGATAAGAAGCAAGGGCCAGCTATTGCTCTTTCGTTGCCAGAAACTGAGGGTGGTGTGAGAGATAAAGTTTTCTCGGAAATTGGTGTTGACAAGCTGAACTGTAACACAGGTGCAGATACGTTGATAGCATTTCTTGATACAATTTACAAGAAGGATGAGTTAGCGGCGGCTTATGAAATGTACACTGAATTTGATAGATACAGAAGAACAAATGAACAAATGGAAATGTATGTGACTGAATTTGAAAAGTTGTATAATAGATCAAAGAAATTTGGAATGACTTTGCCTGAATCAGTGTTGGCATTTAAACTGTTGGATGGAGCATGTCTTGAGCATAAGGACAGACAACTTGTTTTGACTGGTGTTAACTATAATGAGAAAGAACTGCTATTCAAACAAATGACTTTGTCGCTGAAGAAATTTTTTGGAAGACAATCTATGCCTGCTGTTTCAGATTCATCAGGTAATGCACCATGTAATATCAAAGTGGAGCCTGCATACTATGCAGCAGAGGAAGAAGCTTACTACACAAACAGATTCCGAGGAAGAAGGCGAAACTTCCCACATCGAGGTACATTTAAGAGACGAGCATTCTCTCAAGACAGCAGATCAAGGCGAGTCACCAATCCAACAGGTTATGATGGTCAACCACTCAAGTGTAAAATCTGTGAGTCCAAATTTCACTTTGCAAGAACTTGCCCTGATTCTTATGAGAACATGGAGCGAAGAGATAAGGAAGATGAAATCACCCTGTTCACTGGGAGTAAAGCGGAAGAGATGCAAGTTTTACTTGGTGAATCTATCAATGCTGCTGTGTTGGACAGTGGTTGCAGCTCTAATGTAACTGGTGAAACGTGGATGAGAACATACTTGGACACATTAGATGAAGGAAAATTAGAGCAAGTGAAGAAAAGTGAGAGTACCACAACATTCAAATTTGGTGATGGGAAAAGATTACAAAGTAAAGGTAAAGTGACATTTCCATGTCAAATAGCAGGAAAACAATGTAATCTAACTACTGATGTGATAGAAAGTGACATTCCTCTATTATTATCCAAACCATCAATGAAATCTGCCAAAATGATAATTGATTTGGAGAATGACACAGCGAACATTTTTGGACAACATGTAGATCTTCAGTGCACGTCATCGGGACACTACTGCATCCCTCTTGGAGATCAAAGACTTCCAGTAAACAAAACACTTGAAGTATTCTACTCAATGGATGATAAAACAGAAGAGGAGAAAAGAAAAATTCTTCTAAAACTTCATAAGCAGTTTGCACATCCAACCTCGAAGAGACTTACAATGTTGCTAAAAGATGCAGGAGCATTTGATGAGAGTTGTCAGAGAATTATAGAAGAAATTTCAACAAATTGTGACACATGCAAGAGATATAAGAAGACACCTGCCAGACCTGTGGTGTGTCTTCCTTTAGCAAATGAACTAAATGAAGTTGTAGCTATGGACCTGAAAGAATGGAAGAGTGGTGTGTACTTCCTGCATCTTATTGACTTGGCAACAAGATTCAGCTTAGCGGCAGTGATAAAAGATAAGAAACCATCGACAATTATCAACAAGGTTATGACACTCTGGATTGGAAGCGGTATGGGACCTCCAAGGAGATTTCTGGCTGATAACGGAGGTGAATTTGCAAATGAAGAATACCGGGATATGGCTGAAAATCTGAATGTTGAAGTGTGGAATTCAGCTGGAATGAGCCCTTGGCAAAATGGCATATGTGAAAGAAATCATGCTGTGGTAGATGACTGTGTGAAAAAGATTTTAGCTGATAACCCTGATTTGGATCTAGAAGTTGCTTTAGTGTGGGCAGTGAATGCAAAAAACTCACTTCATATGGTACATGGTTGGAGTCCTTACCAGCTTGTTTTTGGGTTTAATCCAAACCTGCCATCTGTACTGAATAGCAAACCACCAGCCCTGGAAGGAAGAACAATCAGTCAAAGATTTGCTGATCATCTGAATGCCTTGTATGCCGGTAGACAAGCTTTTATACAAGCCGAATCTTCAGAGAGAATACGCAGAGCACTTAGACATCAAATAAGAGCTTCAGGCACTGTTTTCCAGACCGGTGACAGTGTGTATTACAAGAGAGATGACCAGTGGAAGGGACCAGGAAAAGTACTGGGGCAAGATGGAAAGGTTGTGTTTGTTAGGCACGGAAGTGTTTATGTACGTGTACATCCATGCAGGCTCATAAAAGCTGGTGAAGAATTTAAAACATGTGATGAAACTCCTTCTGTAGAAAGCCTTGCTTCAAATGGAACCAAACAACCTGAAGTTGAGGACATCGACGAGCGCCCTGAAGATACCCTATCTACTCAGATTGAACCTGAGATCACTCAGAACACTCAAGATCATATATCTATGTTGAAACTTCCAAAACCAAAACAAGTGATTAGGTACAAACTGAAAGGAACAGACAGCTGGATTGAGTCAGACGTCATCAGCAGAGGTGGAAAAGTAACTGGAAAGAATCGTTCTTGGTTCAATTTGTGTGACAAAAATAGTGCAGAGATTAAAGCAATTGATTTTCAAAATCAGGTGGATCAGTGGCACACTGTTGATAGTTGTGAAAGTATTGCTGACAACTTGCTTTCTACTCAAGAAGAGGAAGTAAACGTTGTAACTGATAACAGATCTGACACTCATGCAGTTCGAGAGGCGAAGAGAGTTGAATTGGAAAATTGGAGGAATTTCAAAGTGTATGATGAAGTTACGGATCACGGACAGCCTAGAATATCAACAAGGTGGGTCATTACAGAGAAACAAGTGGAGGGTCACACAGTTACAAAGGCCAGATTGGTTGCTCGAGGGTTTGAGGAACAGGAAACTGTACAGACAGATTCACCTACTGCAGGTAAAGAGACATTAAGATCAGTAATTGCAGTGTCAGGTGCCTGCGGCTGGCAATGTAGGACGATAGACATTAAGGCAGCCTTCTTACAAGGGAATACAATCAACAGAGAAATGTTTCTTGTGCCACCCACAGAGGCAGATGGAGAAATCGAAGGCAGCTTATGGAAGTTAAATAAATGTGTGTATGGCCTGAGTGATGCATCACGCTCTTGGTACTTCAGTGTTCGAGATGAGCTTCTCAAGTATGGCTGTCAGCAATCTCAAATCGACCCTGCCTTGTTCTATCTACGTGAGGATCATTCCTTGTTGGGTTTGTTTTTGATGCATGTTGATGACTTCATATGGTCAGGTACCTCCCAATTCAAGGATAATGTTATTGATAAGCTACAACATACGTTCAGAGTTGGTAGCCAGGAGAGTGGTATGTTCAGGTACATTGGTCTGTCCATTAAGCATGATGAAGACTCCATCTCCATGGATCAGTACTTGTATATCAACAGTCTACAGCCCATCCCACTACATGGAAACCGTGCCTCACAGAAAACTGCACCCTTGAACAAAGATGAAACAACAAAGTTTCGTAGTGCTGTTGGACAAATCATGTGGCTTGTTAATCAGACAAGACCAGATATTGCTTTCGATGCACTGGAACTCAGCATGGCGATGAAAGAACCAAAGATCGAAGATATAGTGAAAATAAACAAAGTGATTAAGAAACTGAAACTAAATAACTGTCATGTTAATTTTCCAAAGTTGGGAGAATTCAACAATCTACGTCTCTCTCTGTTCTGTGATGCATCATATGCAAACTTGGGAGATGGTGTTTCTAGTGCATCTGGTCATGTCGTTTTTCTTACAGGTGAAAATGATCTTAGTTGCCCTATTGCCTGGAAATCGTGTAAGATCCGGAGAATTGTCAAGAGTTCACTAGCTGCAGAGACATTGTCAATGGTGGAAGGATTAGACACAACATTATATATTGGGCATCTCCTCAGTGAAATAATGTTTGGAAATTCAGAACAGAATGTCATACCTGTTGACTGTTTCACAGACAACAAATCGTTACATGACAATATCCATTCAACAAAACTAGTCAGTGAAAAGAGACTGAGAATAGACATAGCTTCAATTAAACAAATGGTACAAAGAAATCAAATCTCTAGTGTCTCCTGGATTGAAACCAGTCATCAGATATCAGACTGTTTGACCAAACGTGGGGCCTCATGTGAGAAACTGATGGACGTTCTTAAACGAGGAAAATTGAGACTATAAATAATATGAACAATTTCCTCCTTGTGCTCAACTGGGCACTCTGTATACAAAGACTCTAAGCTCAAGTGGAGAATGCTTCAATCTTTTACAACAAACTCTTTTATATCTTTGTATATATGTTTTATTCTATTTTTAAGCATTCAATAACATAACAAACAAAAAAATGTTCATTAACATATTTTCACATTAATCTCTATTCAAAATTCATGTAATACTATTTTTAACAATTTTTAATTTTCCTTTTTAATTTCATTAAAGAAAGGGGAATATGTTAACGTATTGGATACGTTACTAAAGTACGCAACTAACCGGAAGCTGAGCTCCGGATGCATGTCGGGAATGTAAGGCACTTGACATGTGGCGTGAAGGACGAGTGGTCGTCCCCAATGTGATGAAGGAATAAAGACATGAATTGACAGTGGCGCATTATCTTTTCAGTCAATGTAAATGGTAGAGGAAGATGCAGCAACATGGAACCCATCACTCTAATCCAGTACTGGTGCTAACAAAAGTCGGTAATTCAATCTCAAAAAGTCTTTAACATCCAGAGAGATTGGCACGTTTTGATTGTTCAATTTTGTTGTTAACATTCTCTGCTTATTTTAATGTTTACATTCTTTGATCTATCTGATAATGATTTATTTTACATCTTCTATCACCTCTTAGAGCTTGTATATGGGGAAGCAATTCACACACTTTTCCTACTGCACTTACGTGCATTTTCATTCTTTCAGTTCTGTGGAAACACAAACACATTAATAAATTTCATTTGCAGACAAAATTATAATATCACTACCGTATTCGCCGTAATAGAAGCCCTGGGCGTTTAAAAAATTGGAAAAAGGGGGCGTTTATTAAAATGACTTTAAAAATCGTAAAAAGGGGGCGTTTATTAAAAAATGTCTGTTGATGTACAAAAGAAAAAGAAACATCACTCTTATTTGAGAGTTTTAATCAAAATAAGTGTATCAAATAGATGTAAAGAAGAGTTAAATGTCGCAGTTTATTATTTGTATCAAATGCCAACCGGTACTGATACACAATTTGCAATGGAAATTTAAACTAATATAAACTCACGAAGATATATCGAGTGATTGAATCCGCCATCTTGTCGCGTCATTACTCTTATCCAATGAAACGTTAGTTTGCTAGGTATCTAAATATAACCACCAATGAACGGCAGCATAAACACAATCAGCTGATAAGCACATGGTGCAGAAGGATTATGTAAACACTATTTCCGGGTCAAGAAGATATTGTCGTCATTAGAAGCAAAGACAATATCACATCTAATTATTTGTTAGAAGCAAGAGACATAAGAGGTTGATAGCAAGATTGAAAACTCTTCTTCAGTGAAACATCAGTAAGGTAAGTCGATACAAAAGGGGGGCGTTTATTAGGGGTCATTTTCCGCAAGTTAAAAATGGCTTAGGGGGGCGTTTATTAGGAGAGGGCGTTTATTAGGATGAATACGGTACATCTTTTCCATATTCAAGTTCATTTATATCTCAGCAAATATTAGAAAATAGAATGAGAGAAACCAATGTAATCTTTCATAAATTTTTTGTTTAAGGAAAATTAATTCCCTGCCCATTTTATGACCACAAGAGCTCCATGTGCAATAACATAAGATTGTCAAGTGTTTGGGGACTGCACTGAAAACTTCAATGTAAGAAAATTCTCATATTCAATACTGAAATTTTGCCAGCAAACGTTTTTCCCCCATTATAAAGTTTTATTATCATCATGCGCAAATCACCTGTCATAACAAATGTTTTAGTGCTAATCAATGCCTAATATGGGAAGTAAGACTGCAAAATGGGTTTTCATACACGTCACGTCTCTGTTAATTAACTTGTCACTACGACAAGCTCTTATTTTTTATTGCCAGTAAATAAGGGGATGGGATTTTCGTAGTTCTCCCAGATACACACTGCTTCAAAATGTTTTTATTGTCAGCAGTTTCCGTTGATTAAACGGACTTTAATTCTAAGAAAACAGTTTCAAAATTACAGAATTACAACAGCATGTGGTAAACTGATTGAGAAGAATATTTGATGATTCAAGGAAAAATATTGCCTATAAATCAATAATGATCTCAATATAATGATGTACTTGGCACAGTATCAAACTATTTCAACAGATATCTACTGAAAATCAATATTTACCGAAATAACTAGGTAAATACAAAATTACTTCATTACATAGTTTGGCAATTATGATCCCTAAGAGTTAAACCACAGTCTGATTAACCCTTACGTTGCGTATATATATTTTACCATTTTTAGCCCCTGTGGCGGAATTTACAGGCTCGCAGCTCGCAGCAGTAGTTTGAGCTTATTCACTAACGAGCTCTGCTGGCGGAATTTCCAGGCGGCGATTCCGGTACCGTTTTTACGAAATATACCGCATCTACATGGCGAATAAGGACTATATACGGGCGTTCAATACAAATTCAAGTAGCGACACCCGTACACAAATGGCTAATTCACACCCGAAACTTTGAATGAATTTTCTATGTTTTTTCGTTTTTATTCTATTACTTTCGAAAGATTGTCTTTAATTCGGGCCTCGTAACATCATAAATACGAAACGAAAAAAATTCCATTTATATACGGAATTGAAGACAAGATGTCTAGCTTCACAATGATATAAAAATTATTAGAATGCGACCTTTGGTTATAATTCTATAGCTATGTAAAGCTTGTCTTTATTTCCACCTATAAAATCGTCAATACTTACAACATGTATGCGGCATTGCAAACGGTCGTTCATCGCACTTTTCCAAGAAATCATAATCTCGAACCAGTTGACAAATAAGCACATGTCAACCCAAATATGGTTATGTTGTTTGACTTTTCAAATAAACGCTAACCTCGAACCATAACTGATGAAAATATGTTGATTAGTTTGTGTGCCGTTTGGTTTCACATGCCTCTCAGAAAGGTAAAATTGTATCTTTATTTCTGTGAATAAATCTGCGCATTTTATATAGAATAAAAGATTATTCTTTTCGGTTTATTGTGATATAAAAATTATGAAAATGCATTCAGTATTTTAGCCGTGATAAATGTTTTAGAAGTTGTGAAAATCGCCGATTGTTTCAAAATTTATGAAGTGTAAACATGACCTTTTTCACGGCGCTTGCTGTGTCTTTATTATTTTTTTGAGATATTCTAATTTTATATGGGAATGTAGTCCATTGTTTCCCCTTTATTTTGCCGTATTTTTTTTTGAAAACAAACTATTCGCTCACATGATATGAAGTGCGGTAGTAAGGCGAGTTAGCGATTTTTTCCCCCGTCTCGCGAGATGCGAGGCAGATAGCAGTCTCGGGCGAGGCAAACCCGAGGCAATACAAACACGTGGGTGAAAATAGCCTCAAGCGAATTAATGCTTCGGGGGCTAAGCCCGACAAAATTGGCCTTTTGTAAAGCTAATTATCAATGCGTTACGGGTCAACAATGCACACGCAATTTGGTGTGAATTTTACTTGATATTTCGACCGGACATTCACACAGACTTGTTATCGTGGCTATCTGCGAGATGTATGTAAACAAGTTTTCATGTGGCGATATACGGACACACTTCGTCTCGCATTTCGCCTGGGGGGCAAATAGAATTATTACTGACCCGGTAAATGCACTAAGTCCAACGTACGGGTCTCGCCAAGGGTTCTAACATTTTTCTCTATGAGCCTCCCGGATAATTCCGTCGCCCGCATGTTAAGGGTTAAAATCGACCTTGTTCCGAGAAATAAAATTTGCAAAATTTTCATCTGCCGGGATACGAACAGGTTCTGTAGATTCCTCGCCACAAGGTCTGAGAACACCCCGTATAGGCGTGTGTTCAGAACCAGTTTAGCGCAGCCAAAACCCAGTCAAATAGCTGACCAATCACATCATAGTATTTAAACGGTTGCTGTTTTGAAAGCATTCGGAACAGACAAAAGGATAGCTGTTTGGAGTTATCTGCCCCTAGTTTCTCGCACCGAAAGCATTTGTTGGGCATCTTTTGATTGGCTAGCTGAATTGCGCCCGAACACGCTAGTGTACGGGGTGCTTTCAGACGGTTTGGCGTGGAAACCCACGAACGATACGACTTCGTATCCCGCTAGATGCACTATTTTGCAATTTTTATTCCACGGAAAACCGTCGATTTTAATCAGACTGAGTTAAACCAGAAAAGGATCGAGGATTGATCAACAAATTTTAAGCAGAAAATATTTTCTAGAAATCACTTTCAAATGGTTCATTCATGATCTATATATATATTCATGGATTTATGCTCATGTAGTATGTACCACTGTTGGTGGAATTGAGTTACTAAAAACCTTGAACCTTGAACCTTGAACCTATAACAACTTGAAATATTCAACCACTAAAAATATGAACAAAACTAATTGTTGAATTGCTGAATTGCTGTTGAATAAGCAGAAAAGATTTTCTAGATATCACTTTCAAATGGTTCATTCAGGATCTATAACAACTTGAAAGATTTAAGTACTATAAACATGTAAAAAAATAATTGATAAATTATTAAAAAAAAATTCTTACCTTCTTTATTGATGACAAAATATCAGGTCATTGTTTGTAATGGAAGGAAACTTTTGTGAACAAAGATTTCAATATCATATACAGCTGATTGGTACCCACTCACATAATCATAACATCCTCCAATTAAATCAGAAGGCATAAATATTTAAATTTCATGTTATTTTTTGTAATAGTTATTTAGAATATATCTTAAACCTAAGAAACCTACAAACATCATCCAATCACTCAAATCACGAAGTTGATAGCATTATCAATGGTTGGATGTTATCATGAAGACATATTGTCTTAATCCATATTTCAAAAGGAGACCTGCAATTGAAAAAAAGGATCTCATTCCCTGATGATGGCTATTTCAGATCAAAAGTCTTTTCCTGTCAGATGTGATCACAATCCTATTATTTGGCTCCCAAGTTGGTTTGAAGTTAATTAAAAAGTGAGCTAGCTCCAGTTTGATATGTTAAGTCAAGACAAGACACAAATCTCAATCTCCAGATCTCTCCTTTTTCTCTCCATTCAGTTCTCTTGCAGTCGATACCACACCGTCATCCAATAAAACGAATCCTGATATTTTAGTTGGCTTATAAACTCCCAATTCTGTTGTTGTTGCAGTATTGTGATCGGCGCTGTAATTATATGTGACATTTTAATCAATCTCATAAAAACATGTCACCGATTTGAAGCATTTTCTTTATGTTTGTCAATGATTTCTTAACCAAAATGACAGTTGCTAAGCTTAACAGGATAATATGGGACATTTTCAATTAATTACACAAATTGTTTTGGATGATGTTGTAATTGAGCCAACTCAATGGGATAGGATGTTGATATTTATACTCCATGACAGAAAAAAATCAGTTGTCTTCAAGCATGAAAAATATGATTTTACATATTGTGTACTTGTGTGAGCATATGATCAGTTAATAAAGAACATTCTATAATCAATAATGACAGTTCCTAAAACCTGGAGGTTTAAATGAAATTAGACCCAATCGATCCGTAACATTGAGAATGCAATGAAAGAGTATGCAATATGTGTAAAATACTGTGAAAATTACCATAGTTCAATTAAGTGATTTATCATCCTCAATGGCTAGTGTCAAATTGATGAAGATCTTGAATGAAAAGAACGGTTCAGTACTCATTACTTAGAAATTTCAAATTTTAAAGGCAAATTGAAATTGAGAGTTGGTTGAACAGTTATCAAACGCATTCATAACAGGAACGTGATATGCAGCCTAAACATTTGATAAAATTATTTCATGAATGGAAATTGGTTTTTTGGTAAGGCATACATATATGCATGAAGGGCAAATGTTATATATGCATGAAGGGCAAGTGTTATATATGCATGAAGGGCAAATGTTGCACGACTTACATCCCTATATATGTTACTTCTACACCAAATTTAAATTTCTCAGTCATATAAAGTTTTGCTCTTGAAAGATTTCAGACGAACAGACACAAGGGTTGACATATGACCCAGACTATGTTGTCGCGGGGACATAAAAAGTTTCCACAAATTCTGTCACTTTCAGTACAGGTGAGTAAATTGTCAATACTTGCACCAGTACAAGCTTATCAGACCTGGAGACGCCTCTCAAACCTGCTGAATCCGGATCTTGTATCCACATCAAGGGGTAATTGACTTCATCTAAAAGAGCAATTCAATCTCCACTTTCCAATGAATAGAATTAAGATGAAAGAGAGAAAATCCAACAGGTTACCTTGTGTTCTAGATCCTTTGATGTGTGGAACTTGTCTACTAAATCAATCAATACAGTCTGGGACATGGCAGAAAGGTAGACTATGGAGATCTTTCTATGGCACATAGCCTAACTAAAAGGTAGTCTGTCTTTCTCCTCACTTCATCACGTAGTTTCTCATGTTGGGAAGAATAGCATGGGAAATGTGTGTCGATGAATGAAGAAAAGCCTAAAGCTTTTGACAAAGTTGAGTGTGGATATGCACTTTGTGGCTGGCTTCAAACAGGAGTCAAATGTATGGAACGATGAAATTTCTGAAAAAAGGACTTTTTTATGTTTTTTTTAAATCTTCATGAAACTTTTCTGAATGAATACTCATAAGAATATGTAGTACGGTAGTTTTTGCATCTTTCATAAATTAACCAAGTAAACTGGATTTTTAACGGTCAAAGTCTAAGGGATTATTTTTAGGAGCATTTTAGGAATTTGTTAATGCCTGAACTTAATGGATTAGAGGACCTTTTATTGATAGTAAAATTCATTTTAATCATCACTAACTTGTTTTATACATGTGACAGTATTGCTACACAAAATGTTCCACCCATTGCAATAAATAATCCCACTACATTCAAAGAACTTCCTTCAACAACAGTTCCTTATTGTCAACCAAATTGAAATCTATCTTGTGAACCATTAAGGCCTTGTGTACTAAACTAAAGTTGATGTGTGTACCACAACAGGAAGGAATTGCAGATTAACAACAACTTATTTCAGATAGAACATCACAAATAGTCTGGAGGACAGGAAACAAAATCTGTATGATAATGATCTTGATGTCACAGAACAGTAGAGAAGTCTGGAGAATTACAAAGAAGGAGAAAGCTGTCTCTGCTGTGGTCTCAACGGTGTATATTATTCTTCTATTACTTGTCTTGCACAAGCGGACGGAGATGAGGACAAATCTGAATTTTAAATTGAGAAGAGAAACAGATAATTTGAAGGAGAAATGTAAATTGGTTGTGGTGTAAGGTTCCTGTGTCTGATTGTATGCAAGAAAGTCTGTCTGTTTGTGTGGACTCTGGTAAATTTTCTTTATAGCGGACAACATATTGTGGAGCACAGTGGTGTAGTGGTTAGCATACTTGCTTGTCACGCCAACGGCCCGGGTTCGAATCCCGGTGGAGACACCAAACATTTGTGACCTGGGTCTTATACTGTGTTGTGCCCCTGGGCAAGGCACTTCATCCACATTGCACTCAGTCCACCCAGCTGTTTAAATGGGTACCTGAACACGGGAGGTACGGACCTATATGGTCGCGCGGAGCGCTTAGTAGCTGCACCGAAAGTACAATTCCTTCAGGGTAATAATTGTACCGCCATTGAGCAGTGCTTGCACTGGATAATAGGCGTTAAAATGTATATTATTATTATTATTATTATTGGTTGAAATACCATATTTACTGGAACATAACCTGGGTTTAGAATAAAACTCATGGGGTGATGAGGTAAATACAACCCGGGTCTCTGATAGAATTTAAGGCTTACCATATTTCTTGATCACAGCCAGGGCCTCGAATAGAACCCCGGGGGTAAGGAGGTGCTGAACATATAGAACCCAGGGGGTAAGGAGGTGCTGAACATATAGAACCCCGGGGGTAAGGAGGTGCTGAACATATAGAACCCCGGGGGTAAGGAGGTGCTGAACATATAGAACCCCGGGGGTAAGGAGGTGCTGAACATATAGAACCCAGGGGGTAAGGAGGTGCTGAACATATAGAACCCCGGGGGTAAGGAGGTGCTGAACATATAGAACCCAGGGGGTAAGGAGGTGCTGAACATATAGAACCCAGGAGGTAAGGAGGTGCTGAACATATAGAACCCCGGGGGTAAGGAGGTGCTGAACATATAGAACCCCGGGGGTAAGGAGGTGCTGAACATATAGAACCCCGGGGGTAAGGAGGTGCTGAACATATAGAACCCCGGGGGTAAGGAGGTGCTGAACATATAGAACCCAGGAGGTAAGGAGGTGCTGAACATATAGAACCAAGGGGGTAAGGAGGTGCTGAACATATAGAACCCCGGGGGTAAGGAGGTGCTGAACATATAGAACCCAGGGGGTAAGGAGGTGCTGAACATATAGAACCCAGGAGGTAAGGAGGTGCTGAACATATAGAACCCCGGGGGTAAGGAGGTGCTGAACATATAGAACCCAGGAGGTAAGGAGGTGCTGAACATATAGAACCCAGGGGGTAAGGAGGTGCTGAACATATAGAACCCCGGGGGTAAGGAGGTGCTGAACATATAGAACCCAGGGGGTAAGGAGATGCTGAACATATAGAACCCAGGAGGTAAGGAGGTGCTGAACATATAGAACCCAGGGGGTAAGGAGGTGCTGAACATAAAGAACCCAGGGGGTAAGGAGGTGCTGAACATATAGAACCCTGGGGGTAAGGAGGTGCTGAACATATAGAACCCAGGGGGTAAGGAGGTGCTGAACATATAGAACCCCGGGGGTAAGGAGGTGCTGAACATATAGAACCCAAGGGATAAGGAGGTGCTGAACATATAGAACCCTGGGGGTAAGGAGGTGCTGAACATATAGAACCCCGGGGGTAAGGAGGTGCTGAACATATAGAACCCAGGGGGTAAGGAGGTGCTGAACATATAGAACCCAGGGGGTAAGGAGGTGCTGAACATATAGAACCGAGGGGGTAAGGAGGTGCTGAACATATAGAACCCTGGGGGTAAGGAGGTGCTGAACATATAGAACCCAGGGGGTAAGGAGGTGCTGAACATATAGAACCCCGGGGGTAAGGAGGTGCTGAACATATAGAACCCAGGGGGTAAGGAGGTGCTGAACATATAGAACCCCGGGGGTAAGGAGGTGCTGAACATATAGAACCCAGGGGGTAAGGAGGTGCTGAACATATAGAACCCAGGGGGTATGGAGGTGCTGAACATATAGAACCGAGGGGGTAAGGAGGTGCTGAACATATAGAACCCCGGGGGTAAGGAGGTGCTGAACATATAGAACCCAGGGGGTAAGGAGGTGCTGAACATATAGAACCCAGGGGGTAAGGAGGTGCTGAACATATAGAACCGAGGGGGTAAGGAGGTGCTGAACATATAGAACCCCGGGGGTAAGGAGATGCTGAACATATAGAACCCAGGGGGTAAGGAGGTGCTGAACATATAGAACCGAGGGGGTAAGGAGGTGCTGAACATATAGAACCCAGGGGGTAAGGAGGTGCTGAACATATAGAACCGAGGGGGTAAGGAGGTGCTGAACATATAGAACCCCGGGGGTAAGGAGGTGCTGAACATATAGAACCCAGGGGGTAAGGAGGTGCTGAACATATAGAACCCAGGGGGTAAGGAGGTGCTGAACATATAGAACCCAGGGGGTAAGGAGGTGCTGAACATATAGAACCCAGGGGATAAGGAGGTGCTGAACATATAGAACCCCGGGGGTAAGGAGGTGCTGAACATATAGAACCCAGGGGGTAAGGAGGTGCTGAACATATAGAACCCAGGGGGTAAGGAGGTGCTGAACATATAGAACCCAGGGGGTAAGGAGGTGCTGAACATATAGAACCCAGGGGGTAAGGAGGTGCTGAACATATAGAACCCAGGGGGTAAGGAGGTGCTGAACATATAGAACCCAGGGGGTAAGGAGGTGCTGAACATATAGAACCCAGGGGGTAAGGAGGTGCTGAACATATAGAACCCAGGGGGTAAGGAGGTGCTGAACATATAGAACCCAGGGGGTAAGGAGGTGCTGAACATATAGAACCCAGGGGGTAAGGAGGTGCTGAACATATAGAACCCAGGGGGTAAGGAGGTGCTGAACATATAGAACCCCGGGGGTAAGGAGGTGCTGAACATATAGAACCCAGGGGGTAAGGAGGTGCTGAACATATAGAACCCAGGGGGTAAGGAGGTGCTGAACATATAGAACCCAGGGGGTAAGGAGGTGCTGAACATATAGAACCCAGGGGGTAAGGAGGTGCTGAACATATAGAACCCCGGGGGTAAGGAGGTGCTGAACATATAGAACCCAGGGGGTAAGGAGGTGCTGAACGAAATAGAACCCTGTGGTTGCATTTGAGGAAATATGGTATGCTGTAAAAAGACTGCAATTCAGTTACTTATTTACATATTGTTTCTTGAACCTGCAGATTTATGCTGTCGGAAACACAGTTTGGGCGTTGAACAATTAGACTGTAAAATATGACAGAACGTGCTTTTTTTAATGTTATTATATCAATATCGGAGACCCAAGACACAGCTTGTTATGATATGTAAGAAAGAGTATTTTGTTTGTGCATTCACATTTTGTACAATAGATATATTATTTCAAGATCAGCAAAATTGACTGATCCCAGAATTTTCCCTAAAAGAACCACTGGTGTAAGATAACGATGAGAATAAAATAAACAGTTCTTGTGATATTGATGCCCCTGACAAGCTTAACATGTCAACAAACTCAAAGTTCCACTGTGACCTTGAGAACAATGTCAAGGTCACCAAAATCTAATCAGTCCTTAATCTTTCCTTGGGGAAGCTATATCTAAGATATGATGAAATTACAGGGAATGGTTCTTGAGATATCCCGCTGATAAGCTATACATGAAATTAACATGTAAAAAAATTCCAAATTCTGCAGTGACCTTGAGAATAATGTCAAGGTTACCAAAATCTAATCAACCCTTTATCTTTCTTTGGAGAAGCTATATATAAAATATGAAGAGAATCCAGTGAATGGTTCTTGAAATATCCCGCTGACAAGGGTAAAATGACAAAGTCTAGTTGTGACCTTAAATGATGGTCAAGGTCACAAGACTCTGTAGGAACATTACTCTTCCCATGATGAATCCATATGCAAAATATCCTGCAACACTATTGTGGCTATGTATTGTGGTGAAACCCTAGGAACTAGTGAACCATGTGTGGTACTGCACAGTGTAATTCAGTATAGCATTGCAACAAAATCTTTCTGTATGTAGACCAGTTCTCTACAGCAGACAAGTTGCTGTGCCCCTGGTGGAAATTGAACACGGACCACAATCCAAAATCAAACGCGCTAACCACTGCCCTATCCTGCCCTCATGTCATATAAACATCACCTACATGTATTAATCATGCAATACACAAAGTCGTGTTGTAAATTGTAACTATTTTTTTTAGTTGCATGTGGGAATTTTAAAGGGGACATAATAATAAACTCTTCCCGAGACAGAGAGGGATAGCAAATCCTTATAGGAGATTAATTCAGGAGCTTAATGTCTGCCATTACAGCTAAATAAGCTAAATGTTCCTGAGATTGCAGCCTAGTGTTGTTATGAAAATCTGAACTGGGTTTATTACACACTTGTGTAGTTTCTTGGTGTAGTTGAGTAAGATTGATAGATTATACTAGGAGACTGAGCTTTTCAGTTGCAGAGATAAATATACACTGCACAAACTCTTCAGTTGCAGAGATAAATATACACTTCACAAACTCTTCAGTTGCAGAGATAACAAGTGTTTGCCACTAACATGGCAATGTCCCCCGCCGATAACATTGAGTTTAAAAGACACATCATTTGGTCCAAATGAGCTACTTCATATATTGCATTACTGGTAAAAAGTGTTATGATTATCATCAAATTTGAAGACTTTGGGTGCTCGGGTTCATAAGATATTGGTTATCGGGAGTTCGAAAAGTGGTCAGAGTGTCATAGTCACAGGGAAAATAAGGTCACGGTCACCAAAAACAACTGGTGTCTGTGTCATCCCCCAATGTAGATGGACACCGAATTTGAAAACATTGGGTCCATCCATTCATGATATATTGCGTTAACAAGAGTTCGAAAATCACAATATGTGCCTGAAGTCAAAATATTCACATAGATTCCATCACCAGTACCAGGCCCCAGTATGTTTATGCTACCAGGAAATTATATCTCTTCTTTCCACCTTCAACAATATTATCTTATAAAGGTTCACCATTATGTTTTTGGTATGTAAATTGAAACATTGGGATCCAACACTCACGTCTGCTGACTTTACAAGGAAGCCTGGAGAAATCTCCTTGTGGCTTTACAGTTTTTATAGCTGGTAACATCCACTCAATCATGTTGGGAGCTGACAACTGAAAGTTGATATTTACATTCTCGTAATGGAAGACCAAAACCTAAAGTTACAACTACGATATAAAACTTTTTATCTTTTAATTGAGTTGAGACGTATTGTTGGAAGTTCAACAAGTAAGAGAACTTTAGATTCAGTTTTGAATAACAAGATGTGCAAGAGGATTGAGAGAATTAGTAGAGATATTTGTGGAAGCCATTTTAATTCAGGCATTAGGTTTTGTATGATTTGAACAAGAAATTACTAGAGAAAAACTGAAAAGTTGGTAAGGATGAAAGCTTTTTTTTAATTCAGTCTGTGTTCGGGCATAGATATTTGCAGATGTTTTCTTCCATCTGATTTTGACAATATTCCTGAACAAATTGTCAAAATCATTCAGTTCACAAATAATAACCCAAACTTCCTTGACTTCAATAATCAACATGCAACGGAAGGTCACCATTATTGTCAAGTGTTAGCAAGTGTCACTTACATGCCTTGATATCACATTGGAACAAAATCCATCCATAATCGAGATCTCGTAATAATCCTTGCCATGACCTTGCAAACTATTTGAAGGTTAGTGTGTCAGCGAATGAGACCAACATCCTTGATCACAAATTTTACCCAAATCCATCCATTGGTTCTTGAAACATTGCAATAATCCTTACTGTGAACATCAAAAGTAACTCACTAAATGTATGTCAGGGAAGCCCGCCAATACAGCTTGGCACCAATTTAAGTGCTTTTTCAGTTATCTTGCTGACACCAATTTGTGACAGAGCAATGAACAGAGGCTAAAACTAAACGCGTTGATTTATTCTTCCAAGTTAAAAGAAGAAACGTTATGTGTTTTCAATTCCAGATGGTTATTAAGTATTTAAAGCAAAAGCAAATTCACATGTGAATTCTCTGATAGATCTCAGTTTGTTCCATTAACGGAATTCCATTGCTATGAAAGCTAAAAACATCTGGAAATTTGCCAATACACAACGTTAACTTGGAATAAAATATCTCCAAACTTCTGACAATGTTGAATTGTATATTTCTACCAATTAAGTAAGATAATGGGAAAGTTATGTATGAGGTTGACAAATTGTTTCATTGAAAAAGAAGAGAAATTTGTCAAAAGCAATGAACAAATAGATAGCTCCTTAGATGTGAAATTGATTTCCTCTGTCAAGCTTACTGTGAGATGAGTTTTTCTCACACAACAATTTCAAATCTTTCAACTGAATCACCTAAATGTTACAATGTTTGTTTTTGGCAGTGTCTCAATCACAACTCATGTTCATGTTACCAACTTGACACAAATTCAGATTGCAAAATAGAGCCATGGGATCTGTAGTTCATCAGGATCTAAATTATTCATTAATCCACATTGGTCAAGGCATGTCAACACAAATTTTGCATTCTAAGGAAGAAGTGATAAGTAAGTTTTAAAGGTGTGACCTCTATCGTTGTACCTCTATAAGAGGCATGTAGTTCACTCAAGGGACCAGCCTCCCAAAAGCACGGAATCTTGAAATATGACATTCTAATAAACAGAAACCTCTAAGGCCAGAGGCTTTTCAGGCTTGATGACCTAAAAAAAAAGGGTTCATAATCTTGAATGGTATTGTTTATAGATACTTGCTGGTAAATAAACTACAGATCAGAAACATGTGTTCTTTATGTCATATACTTGTATACTAGGGCTGTAACATTAATTGGAATCTACTTCATCAAAATAATTTCTTCTTTTTCTATTCTGTGTTTTGAAAGTATTCTCTAATATGTCATGTTAAACTAAATACCCCGGTATAGAAGTTTGAAATTTTGAAAATAAAGTTAATTCAATACATTGCAAAATCATCGCAACAAAATTTGGTGCAATATGCAGCCCTATAAAATACAAGATAGAGTGAGTTGTATAATCACAATGACTGATTCATTACAATAACAATAACACTTGGAGGACAGCAGATTTCCTATCAATGATCAGGTCACAACGACACTAAACTTCAGGTCATGATCATCTATCTCCAACCAAAACTGGAATCAAAATGTCAAAATTGTTATCACTCCAGCAACATGCTACAAGGTATGTTCCATCAAGAAAATAGATTTCATGTTATTGATACCAATTGTCACGTGATACCGCCCTATCCTATTAAGTTTGCTCAAATTACAAAATCATTCAAAACAAATTGTGTAATTAATTGAAAATGTTCCGTGCTATTCAGTACGGCTTGGCAACTGTCATTTTGGCTCAGAAATCACTTTGAGAAAAAGAAATATTTCATCCTGATTGCACAAACCTGCACATAAAGTCAGAAATACACAAAATGCTTGAAATCTGTTTTCGTGAGATTGATTAAAATGTCACAGATAATTACAGCTCCTATCACAATATTGAAACAAAAATAGCATTGGGAGTTTATAAGCCAAATAAAATATCAGGATTTGTTTTATTGGATGACGGTGTGGTATTGACTGCAAGAGAGCTGAATGGAGAGAAAAAAGAGAGTTTTGGAGAGAAACAAACTCGGAGAGACATTGCCTGTTACTTGGATGAGATTTGTGTCTTGTCTTGACTTAACATATCAAACTGGAGCTAGCTCCCTTTTTAATTAACTTCAAACCGACGTGGGAGCCAAATAATAGGATTGTGATCACATCTGACAGGAAAAATGTTGAAAGAAATAGGATAGAGGAATACTAGGATTTAAACCATGAAAAGCTTAAAGTTTAAAAAACATCTTTGGAAAAAGAACATGAAAGTATTACAATAAGAAACAAGATAGATCGGCTTAAATTTTAAATTTCGTAGAGAACATGGCAGCATTAACCTGAGGGCTTTAGTCTTGCATCAGAACAGTTTCCTTGCTGGCTGCAAAATTATAGAACCTCTATTGTATGAAAATGGTAAAGAGATTTATTTTGTTCATCTTTCGTTTTATTCTACTGCAGTATGTAGGACATGCCTCCGAGAAGTTCTGAAATTGAAATATTTTATTGAAAGAGACAACTTGTTCATGTAAAATTCTTGTTCAAATACTACACTTTTCTACAAGTTTAAGCTTTCACTAAACGTCTGAAAAATATATTTTAGGTTTAAAAAATCTCACAATTTCAGATAATGATTTCTTAAAACTGATATTAATTGACTTTTTCAAGAGGATTTTGTCGTATTTTCATTCACTGACATTATCTTTCAGAACAAATTTTGTAAATTTGAGTGTAAAACTCTGGTTTGCTTGTTTAATTTTTAATTGCCTCTAGCAAGAAAACTGGCATCAGTCTAAAGTTACAATCAACAGATTCTGTGGACTGCAGAGTGCATGCTATAACTGATTTGGTTCAACTTGACAATTATAAGATAACCGTCATTCTGATGTAGTTTACTACAGTGTGTAAGTGTGAACAACAACCAACATGGCTTAACGATTGCACACAAATGTTACAATGGTTACATGAAATATGAGTTTGTGTTTTACTAACTTCAGACCAGACTTCATGCACCTTGTAAACCTAAGTGAGTGGTTTATTGTTTAATGCCGCTTGGCCAATATTGCTGCCATTAGCAACAAACCTGTAGTTGAAGTTGAGTCAGGTTTTTTAACAATATTGTTACCAGATCCTATGCAATATTAGTAAGAAGAGCAATAATATATAGTATATATGCATTTCATAATGTTACTATAAAACCTAACTTCCTGACTAAGAGGATAACTCATGCCAGTCTCCATCACTGGCTAATTTAAACCTTGCTGCATTTCCCTAACTTTTTCACTTTCTTGTGCTAATATAAAGTTCACTATTCAGTTCAGGTGCAGTGCCCTGCTATGCTAAGGAAGTTGCATAAAATCTACACCATGACAAAATAACAAGTATACATGTTACTTTGAAAGAAGAAAAAGAGAAGATTTCATTAAATGAAAATAATATTCTAGACCCAAATCTCCAGCAAACTACAAATCTGTTCAACAACCTTGAGACATTGACAAGTTATTGTATACTCATGTCATGTGCAGACCATACTATACAGATGACAGCAATACCACATGGGAAATCAATTTCAAACCCAGGGAATTATTTATATTACACTCAACAAGATTCCAACAAATGCAATTGTACACACGAGTGCATCGGATACTGGATAATGTAGTGAGTTTAGCTTATATAGTACAAACAAATGATATGACAGGAGTTGATTTACTATGATAAAGGAGGTTGACATGCTGTCCAAGAAAGGTGTTGTAGGTACAGCAACATGTTGATCTAGTTAAGGATGAATTAAGTTAAGATTAATTAATTAATTAATTAAGATATAGATCTGTGATCAACACATAGAGTTATCCGCAGTTTTGAGGGTCTTATGATGGGGGTCTGAAGTAACTAAAACTTCTGCTCCTGTGGACAACTCAAGTCTCAGACCAGATGAGCTAAACATTTGGTAATGACAGTAAAATTTTCTTCAAAGAAGAATGTAAATCATGAAATTAGTAAACAAAGGAATGTCTATCTTTCTAGGTTAGGACAAATCCAAAGAATCTGGAAGATGTATAGATAGCATAGCATAGCACATCAATATGGTGGAAGAAACACTCTCTTCAAAATGCACTCAATCTCATCAAAAAAAGAAATGACTCATGAATGTCACAAAATCTGTATTTCATGTTGAATGATGAAATTATCCAGTTTCAATCCATAAGGAGAATCTAACAAGATTTGTCTTATCAGCAGATTTACACATCCCTTCTATCAGATTCCAATATATTTCAATTCATGCCAAAAACCTAGACAGATGAGGAAAATATCTGGATATGAAAATATTGTTAATGTTGGGAGCAACACATGGCTTATTTCCTGAGAGTACAGACACTAGATTGGTTGATGCAAAGCAATCTATAAAGATACATGGACTGTGATGATTAGGAGCAAGATGTTTAGCCAGTTTAGCTAGTCTTCACTGATACAGCATTACAAGCTGTGTTAGGGATATACTTGTAGTGATTGATAACAAGCAAATTATATCTGCATTTATTCTCCAAATATTGTGAACCATCTCCAGAAATATGTAATATTTTCTTACATGCATTTAGATACATTTTTTTTCCCCAAGTCAGATTCTTTTGTTGTCTTTGGGTCAAACATTCATGTCCATTGAACAATGTAATTTAAAAGACAGGAGATTCTATAGAATGTTTTTTTTATTTTGATCGACTGGTCCGACCCAAATATAGCCCCCTGGGACAACAAAGGAAATCTCATTTCCTAAGGAAAATTTTGTGAACTGAAAAAGTGCCATGTTGTTGACATGAAGTTGGAGTGATGTTTCTATCAAATAACAATGAATCCACTTATACTTTATATAATTTCTTTGGATAAAAGATACATTTTGTTTGATTGTGAAGACACTTTCACTCAGATGGAAAGTTGGAGTGTCAATCTTATCAATGTGACTCAATTTGAAATGTTTTTGTAAGTATAAAATAATTCAACACACTGATGTAGTTTTTATTGAAAATGGGCTTCAAGGACAGATATACACAAAGATCAAAGACTTTAGAAGTAAGTTGAGTATAATTTATTCTTTAGAAGATGGAACTTCAAAATATCCAGTAAATTGTACTTCACAATTCAAAAACTTTTCAACAACTTCTTTGACATACATTCTAGAAAATGAGGATATGAATTCCAGCAGGTAAAGAAAGGGACATTATTTTACAGGTTATACGTCATCTTTCTTCTGTATAAGCAACGATTTATATGCTGTAGACACTGATGTTGTTGATTCTAATAACACTTTCATAATAAGAAACATTGCTTTTTTTTAAAAAAAGTCATACCTTGGCCATGAAGGTCTACTATTCTCATGATTTATTTTTTTTGACAGAGATATCTAAACTCATCGGAAATGTTTTCATCTGACTTGCTTCCTTTGCACACCTCTAACGTACAGAGGAACATAATTCATCGGGCGTGGTTGTGTAAGGTAAGCTTTATTTTTTTTATGAAATTTTGTGAAATATTTCTTACAATTTATTTGTATTTTTCTCACAGTTTTGATGACAGCTAAGCTGAATTCAGAAGTTGTTTCAACATGATGAAACAGAATGGTAGTCAAGATGACCAAGCAGACTCACACATGGAACATTGAAAGTTGGGAAGAGAACAAGCAAGAAGCAACGTGCAGAGACTCCTAGTAATTGTTTGACTGAAAAAGAAGCTTTATGATTTGGTACAGTTCCAAAACAGATCAAGGGCACACCATGGAGGGAGAAATATGACACAGTTGAAAACAAGAGAATTAGTGAGCAAAGCTCACTCATGATACCCCCGCTTTTACATTAACATTGGTCAAAGAGAAATGTTTGAAAATAGCAAAAGGGTATCAATGTTTAAACTTTTGTATGAAAAGACCATAACATATATTCTTAAAGCAGAGTAAGTATTACACCTCTAAGCATGTTTTAGAAGTAAAAGTCAAAGTGGTTTCGTAACATTTGAACAACTAGAAGAGCGTTTGCGGGACACCGCAAAAGCAGAGCAGCTCCGAAACTTTGGGTCCCGCCTTTCCCTGTTCCGCCTTCTCCTCAGCATAAATAAAATGGGATTTTTTTTTGACCAAAATTTGTTCATTATTCAAGTTATTCTAACAAGTTGAATCATCACTGGGGTCACTTTTCACAAGTTTGTTCTTAAAACCTATTTCTGATTTCAAAATTGGATCAAAGGATTAACATGGCCTGAACCAATATCTCATGACCTTGACCTTGACCTTAGACCTTCAAGGTCACACCATCACTGATTACTTTTCATTGTGTATAACAATCATGCAATGACTCAAAGTGTTCATTGTTAACATAAGGCATATTCACAATAGCATGCTTAAGTTGTGACCTTGCTGTGACCTTGACCTTTGACAGATTTTAGCGAAAACTTTTTCAAATCTTGGTCTATCTCCATAGTTGATATATACCAAATAAGAGCCTGACAGCACAAAAACGTTTGAAGTTATCATGTTTACAAGGATTATTGTAGTAATTAAAGCACTCATGACCTTGACCTTTGACCTTGAATGTGAACATGTCAAAATCATTTACCAGATTTATAAGAAAGAAGCTATGTATATGAGGTGTTAATACCTTCTTGGAAACAAGTAGTATTTGAGTTATGAGCGGAACCAAAAGTGTGACCATAGACGCGCACACAAAGACGCTTAAAAGTGGAAAATCTGAAAAAATAATCATGGAATCTGAGGGAAACATAGAAAAGGCACATCTAGGGACCATAAAGTGTACATGTATAAAGTTTCATAACAATTGAACAAGTAGTATTTGAGTTATGAGCGGAACCAAAAGTGTAAGCATAGACGCGCACACAAAGACGCTTAAAAGTGGAAAATCTGAAAAAATAATCATGGAATCTGAGTGAAACATAGAAAAGGCACATCTAGGGACCATAAAGTGTACATGTATAAAGTTTCATAACAATTGAACAAGTAGTATTTGAGTTATGAGCGGAACCAAAAGTGTGACCATAGACGCGCACACAAAGACGCTTAAAAGTGGAAAATCTGAAAAAATAATCATGGAATCTGAGGGAAACATAGAAAAGGCACATCTAGGGACCATAAAGTGTACATGTATAAAGTTTCATAACAATTGAACAAGTAGTATTTGAGTTATGAGCGGAACCAAAAGTGTAAGCATAGACGCGCACACAAAGACGCTTAAAAGTGGAAAATCTGAAAAAATAATCATGGAATCTGAGTGAAACATAGAAAAGGCACATCTAGGGACCATAAAGTGTACATGTATAAAGTTTCATAACAATTGAACAAGTAGTATTTGAGTTATGAGCGGAACCAAAAGTGTGACCATAGACGCGCACACAAAGACGCTTAAAAGTGGAAAATCTGAAAAAATAATCATGGAATCTGAGGGAAACATAGAAAAGGCACATCTAGGGACCATAAAGTGTACATGTATAAAGTTTCATAACAATTGAACAAGTAGTATTTGAGTTATGAGCGGAACCAAAAGTGTTCCGGACGGACGGACGGACGGATGCAAGGACGGACGGACGCGCTGAGCGCTATATACCCCCGACTACTTCGTAGCGGGGGTATAAAAATTCAGGGTAATTGGGACACTTAAATATAAGAATACACATCACAGATAAAGGAGAACATGTTTTTGCAAGAGGTAGCAGGAGAAGTTAAGCTTGTTGATGTACTGCACAGTAGGTGAAGCAAGCTAAATTCTCAGAAGTACCAACTGAATTAATTGGAGCCAACTCAAGTACAGAACAGAAAATCTATGTAATGTGGAACCACAGTCACAGATAAGCAACAATCAGAGAGAAGTGAAGCAATAGACTCGCTCTTCGTATCTTCATTATTGTCACTCCATGGATTGCTCTTTACACCGATGGGCAACTATTTACATAACGGATCTTGACACTTTGAAAAGATAATAAGACTTTTTTCTCTTACTGGATAGTGATGGAGTCAGATTGGCAGGAAAATCAATGGAGCAAACACACTGCTTCCTCTGTCTATGATACGGAGCTTTATTAAACCCTAACATAGCATCAATCTTTTTTCCTAAGTTTACTTAATTTTATCGAAAAAAGTCTAATACTTTATGTCACTGATAATGGATGGCCGAACCTAACGGACAAAAAGTCAGCTGGTTGCTGCAGTTGTTCCTTTTAACCATGTGAACCTGGCTACCCTTTCACAAAGCAACTTTAACTCCTATTCTTTAGCAATGTACTAAAGTCACCTTAGTGTTTTGCGAAAGAAGGCCTCCGTTTATAAAGCAACCTTTACTAAGGTAAACCTTATCTACCTTTCTGTAGCATTGCACTAAGGCTACCTTAGTGACTTACAAACACTTAGTGCTTTGTGCAAGAAGGCCCTGAACTAGAAGGCAGCTGTAAACAGGACAGAAGCACATGTAAGCAGCTGTATGCAGAGTCTGTTAAGTCAGATATCGAGCTGCACCAGGTGTTCTCCAACTTCATCAAACTTCTCAAACTACCTGCAGTACACTCAGGCTAATGGCTTACCTGTCTGTTGTATTGTAAGAGACGAGGAGACTTCTAACCTTACTTGCTTTGCAAACATAGTTTCCGCATAAGCTAATAGTTAGATATTTTTCAAATTGAAATTTGGAACAAATCAATACAATCAAAAAGGTTTGTAATTCCACTTTCAGAAGTTGGGGTCCCTAAAAGTTGGTGATCTATTTCTTGAACAATGAGAACAATTTTGATGGATAAACAACTTCTACGTAGACATAGATCGACAAAGATCCTAATGTCATTGTCTCTTAGACTACTAGACTTCTTTTAAATATCTAGAGCACATGAAAACAGCACTGCAGCTGATCACAAGTAGATGGAAGATGTTTAACCATGTTGGCCTGTAATAGGAAAAACTACTAACAGCGAGGGTATGAAATTAGGATAAAAGCATGCTAGAATTGATAGGCAATATATAATCTAATATTACATAACAGGACATCAATCACTATCATCTTCAGACAACATTATGGACACATTTATAATTTCACTTAAAGGCGAGGTGAGGTGAGTTGGGGTTTAACGCCGCTTTCAAGAGTATTTCATAATTTCACTTAAAAGTTAAAGAGAGAGTCAATGTAAATGGTAGAGGAAGATGCAGCAACATGGAACCCATCACTCTAATCCAGAACTGGCGCTAACAGCAAACAACACATGGAAAATCAATCAAGAGGAACGCTTCTTTCCTTGTGTGGTCTTCATATGTACATCTCTCCGCCCGACACACTCAGATCAAACTTGGCTAACAAGGAACACCCATATACATGCAGGCAGGTCACTTTCAATCAATCATGAAAATACTTTTTGACAAAAAGTCGGTAATTCAATCTTGAGTTGAACAAACTTTAACATCCAGAGAGATTGGCACGTTTTGATTGTTCAATTTTGTTGTTTACATTCTCTGCTCATCTTATTTTAATGTTTACATTCTTTGATCTATCTGATAATGATTCATTTTACATCTTCTATCACCTCTTAGAGCTTGTATATGGGGAAGCAATTCACTCACTTTTCCTACTGCACTATAAATGAATTTTCTTTCTTTCAGTTCTGTGGAAACATAAACACATTAATAAATTTCATTTGCAGACAAAATTATAATATCACTACGTCTTTTCCATATTCAAGTTCATTTATATCTCAGCAAATATTAGAAAATAGAATGAGAGAAACCAATGTAATCTTTCATAAATTTTTTGTTTAAGGAAAATTAATTCCCTTCCCATTTTATGACCACAAGAAGCTCCATCTGCAGTAACATAAGATTGTCAAGTGTTTGGGGACTGCACTGAAAACTTCAATGTAAGAAAATTCTCATATTCAATACTGAAATTTTGCCAGCAAACGTTTTTCCCCCATTATACAGTTTTATTATCATCTTGCGCAAATCACCTGTCATAACAAATGTTTTAGTGCTAATCAATGCCTCATATGGGAAGTAAGACTGCAAAATGGGTTTTCATACACGTCACGTCTCTGTTAATTAACATGTCACTACGACAAGCTCTTATTTTTTATTGCCAGTAAATAAGGGGATATGATTTTATAGTTCTCCCAGATACACACTGCTTCAAAATGTTTTTATTGTCAGCAGTTTTCGTTGATAAAAGGGACTTTAATTCTAAGAAAACAGTTTCAAAATTACAGAATTACAACAGCATGTGGTAAACTGATTGAGAAGAATAATAGATAATGTAAGGGAAACGATTGCCTGAAAATCAATAATAGTCAAAATATGACGTACTTGACACAGTATCAAACTATTTCAACAGATAACTGCTGAAAATCATTTCATTTACCAAAATAACTAGGAAAAGTATACAGTTTGACAATTATGATCTCTAAGAGTTAAACCAGAAAGGATCGAGGATTGATCAACAAATTTTAAGCAGAAAAGATTTTCTAGAAATCTCTTTCAACTGGTTCATTCATGATCTATATATATTCTGGATTTATGCTCATGTACCACTGTTGGTGGAATTAAGTTAATACAAACCTTGAACCTTGAACCTATAACAACTTGAAATATTCAAGTACTAAAAATATGAACATAAGTAATTGTTGAATTGCTGAATTCTTACAAAATTGCTTACTTGATCATAAAATATCTGGTCACTGTTTTGTAATGGAATGAAACTTTTGTGAATATGCTATTGAACATTTTATATTCGTGATTCAGATTATTAATCAATAAAACATTCATGATGGATTATTTGAACAATTACATCACAAACCGACCTTTCAACAAATTGACAATTATCCACCAACTGTTAACTCTAAAATATTGCTGATTCTCACTGTTGAACCCTGGAAAACATAAATCTAGTCCAGAAACAATTTGCTGCTTCTGTGACGTGCAGCGGCAGATATATCCCTCCCTTGATTAACAGTCGGCCAGATTGATTAGTGGTAATGATGGGAAATGCAGGCACGGAAATAAATATTCCACATAATCATTTCAAGCATGAAATCTGTCAATTTGTCTGACCTTAATATCACAAAAAACAGCACATTTGACAAATGACTTCCATGTTCATTTGCCGTCAATCATTGAGGAAAAACATTCTTATGAATTCAACTAAATGCATTTTAACACATTTTCATGACTTTTAATCAATGAATTCATGAAATTAATCCATGGTGATGACGTCACTCTAATGTGTTAACAGTGGATTATTGTTAAATATGGAATCTACTGGTCATTGACTAATCCAGTCAGGAGGGGTGTCAGGTTTTGACATTTTCGTAATGGCTCACCTAGTAATTTGTTCAAGAATGATGTATTTTGTCTTAGTATATCTGATTAGAATCTTAAAATATCTCAAATATGATATTTTATTATTGTAATGTATGACCCAGGAATCGAACATGTAACCCTTCGTTTGTTTCGCAGCGCCTTAATCCATTAGGCTACAAGGCCTGCTGGTAATCATTTGATTGTTTGTCAGTAAGATCCCTGCATTCTATACAAGACTGGTAAAGTGTGAAAGGCATGGGGATCGTGGTGAAACAACAAAATGCAGGAGTTTGGCGGTCGGTCAAATCAGGGCTCGTTGATTATTTTTAACGAATCCAGGGCTCCGAATGCATTCTCCATTACATAAATTCACTTATTCATTTAACTTATCGGAATGACAAAACAGGAAGTCTTTGCATGGAAAACTGCAATTTATCTTGTCTGAAAAAAAGTAATTTAACCCAGACAGTATCTATTTGACATATTGTTCTGTTGGAGAAAAAACAGCAACACATGTATGAAAGGTTTCTTGACATTTCTTGTTAATAATTACAACAGACGTGAAGGTCATTCACAAAACAATTCGAGATTTCCCAACATTTGGTAACTAGGGAAATACTTGCATTTGCTGAAATTTTAAAATTTCAACCAAATACTTCAAAAACTTTAGCTCTGGAATATTGAAAATGTTTGTTAGCAAAACAGTTCAAAGCAAATGAAAATTTGCTTTTGGCTGGTTAATTTAAAACTTTACTCATTTTTAGTCAAACATGTCAAAAAGTTAACTCTGATTCCAGTGTAGAGTTTGTATAAACTTGATAATGAATCTTTGTGAGAAATCTAATATTTAAACTCCATGGTGGAGAATCATTGATTCCAGAATGAGACACAGGTGAGGTGAGGTGAGTTGGGGTTTAACGGCGCTTTCAAGAGTATTTCACTTATATCGCGGCTGCTAGTATTATGGCAGGGAGAAAGCCAGCAACGCCATGTGGCTATGCACTGCGGTGAAACCTGCGAGCATCGGCTGGAACTTGCGAACCATTGGTTGTACTACGCTGAAATTCAATGTAGCACTGCACCCAAACATTACTGCGTGAAGAGCAGTTCTCTACTGCAGACAAAGTTGCCGTGCACCTGGCGAGATTCGAACCCTGGACCTCCTGATCTAAAGCCGAACGCGCTAACCGCTGCGCTATCCCACCCCCAGAATGAACGTCCCATGTGTTATTTTTCTGTCTCAAATGTGAATGCAAATATTTTTTCGAATTCATGGCAGTTGAATCGATTATGTTCCGAGAATGGTGTAATAATTGGGAAATGGAAAATTTATTACCAGCAATTTTTTATCGGACAGTAAATCTCCCAAAGCAATTTTTCAACCATTCATCAGACTACACATGAAATTTTTGTAGTGTTTCTGTCAAGGTGCATATATCAAGAAATGGACTTACCTGCGAAGGGATCGTAGAGGGGGGTGAAGAAGTAGGTCCTAGCACAGGTGAGTGGTCCTTTAGGATCTACTGCCTGACACAGCTGAAGTACGGAGAAACCACAGGTGAATCATTTATTTCACCACATAATTTCTCTACCTTTGTTTGGACATAACAACATACATCTTTGACAGATTTATTTAGCCATAGGACATATATTCTTCATTTATATATAATATGTATAAAGAATAAGTAAATTTGACAAGCTGTTTGAAAGTTTTAAGTATGTCACTTTTACTACCCAAATATTTTTCTAAATTTGTATTTATTCAAATTTATTCAGATTTTCTCAATGTGTTCTGAAAAAAGAATAAATCAAGTTTGTGTCTGTCCTGTAATTGATGGTCACATTTAACATTACATGGTGAGTACCACGAAAAAGGTAAGCCAAATTTGAAACCCGAATCAAAAAGTGTTTTTATTTATGTTTCAAAATCAAGATTTTTCACAAGAAATATGCATAGTTTTTAAATGTATGGAAATGAGTTTTCAAGTTTTATATTTTTATTATAATGAAAGCAGGCAATACATTTGCCTAAAAGTTTTATTCTAAATTCACAATAAACTGAGGTAAACTTTAACTTTAGGTCTTTTTAGGTGTTTTTGAGGTTTTTCTACAAATTAGAGATTCAATATTCAAATATACTTTTTTTCCTGTAACAAAATTGAAAATCCAGAAACTGTGTTCTCCCTTTCACCGATGCATCCAAAAGTACATGTCAACATGCCACGACTTTTAATTAGACAAGAAATAGCATCATAAAGCCTTGTAAACTTCAAAACATGGCATTAACTCCCTTGATACCAGATGATCTCACTGGGAGAACATGTAAAATCCTCTAACAAACAAATGGTTAACGCTGTGGCCTTTTTTCATAAGGAGCTCTTTACAAATGAAGGCAACAGAGAGAAGTCATTAGAATTGATCAGAGAGGGATGTAATGAGAGCTGCATGTCGTATAAACAATGATTTGGTGTGCTCATAACACTGAGAAGAAGAGATCACAGACCTCACAGTGATTGAACAAGATTCTTTGCTTGCTCATTAATTCATTACATGGTCTACTTGTGCATGTTCATGTGACACAGTTGGAGGTGACCCGGCATCAGCACACCTGCTACAGATCTCGTTAATCAAACACAGAGTAGAACTAAAAATACATGCCATATGTTGACTCTGAGGGTGTGGGTTCGAATCCAACAAGGGACCCAAAAAAAAGTACATTTGCAGATAGTGTGATCCCAATTATTTAGACATGGAACAGAAAGAGTTCATGGTGACCTCATAGTTTGGTTGCATTAGAAATAGCATAGGAGGAGAGTTTGTATGAAGAAACACCTGCTATAGGATAAGCTTCTTGTTTTGCAACATTGAATGAGAATGGGAATTACATGTCATATCGATCAGATATTTCATTACAGAGAAAGCATTAGATATTTAAGCAAAATGCCATAGTATGAAACATGTGGGTAGCATTTATAAATCAATTAAAATGTGTTTCAAATTGCATTCAACATTGGTGTACATGAAAAAAGAGAAAGTGAAGCAGATGGAAAGAAAGTTTTACACAAATATAAAATTTCTTTATATTCTAGACGGTTGCAGTTACAATTTATTTCCATGTAAATGATGGACATAAAAATGGAGCCATTGGCTCTGAAGCTCATCATCTATTTCAAGCAATACACTAAATAAGTTTCAAAAAGTAAATTTTCTAGAAGTATTTATCAGAGGTATAACAAATTTAATATATTTTAATACATAATGGAGAATAAAATGAAAATAGGTCTTTTGGTCTTGACCCCTACAACCCATATTTGGGGTCACAGGGTCAGTTTAGAATCTCCATTGGCCAAACAGTCTGTACATAAAATTTCAGCTCTCTAGAGTCTACAGTTGAGAAGAAGATGAAAAAGTGAAAAATTTATGTATGGACGGAGGACCGACACTGGACACCATGCCAGGCCTGATGGGCTAAAAGCAAAGTTTAATAGTCAACTCACTATGGTATGGGTTGTCTGCCCTTGAGTAGCTCTCCCTCTTGACTTGAAGCCCTCCATCTCCTGTACTTGTACCAGCTCAGATTTGTTCGAGTGGCTTCCAAATAATACAAATGGTACTTTTCGGTCTCTGGAAAACAAATTACATGTTAATTATTGTTTTCAAATGAGGTATTGAAAGATTTAAAAACGATTTACAGATTTACTTGTTGTGTAACTGACAATTACTCACATTTTTTCACCTCCCGTCATTGCACAACCATGCTGGAAATAGCTTCTCAGCGGCTTGAAAACAAAATAAAAAATTATGCAACAATTTGTAACATAATAACCTGTTTAAGTCTTACCAATAGAGAAAAACAATTATTTTTTTACATTAAAGAGTTTTTTGAAAATTTTGTTTTACTGAAAATGAATAATGAAGTTCATGATAAAATCAATTATTTTAATATATGAAATAGTCTTACCTCAAATAGTCTCTCTTCATTTAGAATTTCTCCATTTTTGGTTCTGGTGAGAGGTAAAAGATCAAGAAATCACTCAATAGCTATAGTTTTATATTTAAAAACAAACACTTGCCCCTCACTTTGAGTAATAATATCTAAACACTTCAGCTGCATAATTAGTGCCAAAGCATTCTGAGAGAGCAATTTACAGGATTCATCACAATTTTACAAAAGGAATAATCAGGAATTGGTGAAAGATGGGGTATCCAGAATGGTGTATAGATACGTCAATCATAACTACAGTGGTTAGATTCTTTAGATACAAATGCAATGACATTTACCATTGAAAAAAACGTTTGATGTTTCTAATGTGATATCATTCAAATAATTTTGAGGCAGAGGCCTAGAGAAATCAGTCTGTGATTTGATTCTATAGCAGTTTATTATTTATTATATACTACAGTGTATATGGTACTGATCATTATGACAATATCTCACATTTCAATTTCCACAGTGGCAGTCATGTTGTTCCACTGTCTCTGTAAGAGTGGCAGGTGCTGAAACATACAATGTTTTCATCTACTTGTCAGGATGAAAGGTTTAACAACTTTGAGTGGTTTATTTACAGGAATGTCAACTTGTTAACAAAGAGAATAGTAGAATAATAGATAGTAGAACCCAGAAGATAATGAAGATTTATTGTGTTGTCAGGTTAGTATCACTTATCTCTCATAGAGTGCAATGTAATGTTGGTATTTTCCCTAGTCGTGCAGCCATGAGTGAAAATATAACCTATACCCTATCACAACATGAGAGTGACATCACACTATTTGATACTTCTATGGTAAGACATATGGTAATAACTGCTTCAATTTAGTGATTTCTGGCGATGCTATGCCATTGTTGCACAGTCACTAAGCAATAGCAATGAGTGAGTGAGTTGGGGTTTTAACGCCGCGTTCAAGAGTATTTCACTTGTATCGCGGCTGCTAGTATTATGGCAGGGAGAAAGCCAGCAACGCCATGTGGCTATGCACTGCGGTGAAACCTGCGAGCATCGGCTGGAACTAGCGAACAATGAGTGGTACTATGCTGAAATTCAGTGTAGCATTGCACCAAAACCTTACTGCGTGTAGAGCAGTTCTCTACTGCAGACAAAGTTGCCGTGCCCCTGGCGGGATTCGAACCCCGGACCTCTTGATCCGAAGCCGAACGCGCTAACCATTGCGCTATCCCGCCCCCAATAGCAATGATGTTGCATTGATTGTAGATGTGACGTGATATTTTTAAACTTGACGTCACCCCCTCTGTGAAATTATCAAGTTCAGAAAGTGATATCAAACTGGAGAGGCGAGAATATTTTTCTTAAACTGAGAAAACTCAGTCTCCCACTGTTTGAGCAAATAATAAAACTACATTAGAAGCTAAAATGTAATGGAAATAACAATTTCATCAAAGGGATTGGCTTTCAATCTTATTAAAGAGCAGTGTGGAAGATAAAGCCTGCCTCCAGGCTCAGTGGAGATTTATAGATGGGAATATAACCCTGGGTAGTCAATGATGATTATAGGACTGCTTCATCACAGAGAATAGGAAATATAATGGTGTGAACACTTTGAGCATAAGTATGATTAGTGTTTACTGATCTGTTCATGAAACCAATGACTATAATATTTTATAAATCATTTTTATCAATAATGTTGACACTTCAATTACAACAAATGGCAGAGAATAATTGACGATACAATGGCAACCAATTCACCAATGACATAAAATTCAGTAGTCCAAAAAAGATTTTCTGTAAATTTCCAGTATTGGGTTCTTTGACTCTTAATTCTGGATCGATTTGAATGGGACATTGTAAGTCACCTGTTGAAATATATCTTATTTGGCACACTGTATAAGGGGACTTACCTCAGTGAGAAGCACTTCAAGAGAGACAGGGTCCATCTTACTGTACAACTTGTGTATTGATGTACTTACATCCACCACCTACACAGCGAAAATATTCATTGATATACAAACGGATTCAAACTTGCTTATTTGAGTTTTTAAGATAAACAAATTATGAGTGTGTACTTGCAAGAGATAAACAAAAGATGAAAACTTCTGTAACAGAACAGAGCAGAATGGTAAAACTTAGACAAATGTAAAACAAAAACTAATTCAGTGATTTCAAATGTTTTTTCTTACTCTCAAATGTGATTTTATTCTTATAAATTCAAAGAGATGAGGTGAGTTGGGGTTTAACACCGCTTTCAAGAGTATTTCACTTATATCGCAGCTGCTAGTATTATGGCAGGGAGAAAGCCTGCAACGCCATTTGGCTATGCATTGCGGTGAAACCTGCGAGCATCGGCTGGAACTAGCGAACCATGGGTGGTACTACGCTGACACTCAGTGTAGCATTGCACCCAAACCTTACTGCGTGTAGAACAATTCTCTACTGCACACAAAGTTGCCGTGCCCCTGGCACGGTTTCATACCCGGGACCTCTTGATCTGAAGCCGAATGCGATAATCACTGCGCTATCCCGCCCCCCTAAATTCAAAGAATTAATATGGGAAAGTTTAAATTTATAAGCATTATATATATATTTAAAATAATTCAAAATCTAAGAGTTTTGTATACAATTAATTTACAGGGCATATGAAGAAAATGAGATATGAACTAACCTCATGAACCATTGTAAAAAATCCTCCTCTGGAAAAGAAATGGACACAATTAATAAAAGGTGATGATAACAGTTAATTACTTGACAAATGTGAATATTTGGTGAATTAGAGCATCAAGAGTTGTCTACCCTTAAATGATTGCAAATTGTCTTTATCACTTTTATAAATCATGATAGTTCAGCACTAAATTCTAAAAGCCATCTGATTTAATAAAAATCATTGACCATAAACCTTACCCTCCTAATCCTTCCAAAGCAAAAGCCTGGACAATGGGCCATTTCTCAACAGCGAACTTGTCAAACGGATGTAGGTGAGCTGTAAACAGGAATAGATTGTGGTACACCATATGCAGTGCTTTGACATTATTGAGTATATTTCGTTATTTTGTTTCAGAGAATATATATTTTGTTGAAAAATTTGATGGCAGAAATTAGACGTGTGATGTACGTCAAAGGCAGACTGCAGTTCAGTGGATGGATGTTGAATATATTCCTTGACGCACCTGAACTACTGTATGGTATTCCAACCCTGCGACAATCTTCAGTCATCTTGATGAAGGACCGTATCTTGAACTCTTCAGCTTCCTCTTCATCCTCATACTAGGATACAGAACATGGAAAATATTAACATTTATAATTTCATTAAAACAGTCAATTTCTGGGAACAAGGAATATAACTCCATGATAAATGGCAACACATTATTTTCCAGTCTTAAATTTGACAGTACTGCCGTCTTTTGAAACCTTTTTATTTTGAATTAAAAAAAAATAACTATTTGAGTCATGTTTATCATTCTCTTAAGAAGTTCGTTGTGACATTTCAAACTGAGAATTCCATAACTGACAATGCGCACAAATTGCAAATGTAAAACTATGTTTGATTGAGAGAAAAAACCTGACGTGTCCAGTGTAGCAAACTCTGCCAGGGGATCATGCGACAATAGTGAAAGATCCCCTATACTTAACAGAGGTTATGATAGAAATCAGAATGGAGTAACCACTGTGGGAGGAGAATTTGTTTGTGGAAATGTTCTGCAAAAAGTAAAATTCAAACCCTAAAGAAGGCACAATTTACAGATCTCGCAGTCACTAATCATAAAGTTTGGGAGACATGCTCAGAATATACAGCCAGAATGAAGACTATATGACACTGTAAGACGTCGGTATAAAAGAAGATCAGTAATGAAGAGAGATCTGACCTCTTGGTCTGTCATGCAGTGGAAGCGGATGTTGTACCAGTGACTGAGGTAGGGCATCAGGTAGTGGTAGTTGATGGGGTTACAGTACACGTCCACACTCTCCCTCCTTACAAGCAGCAGCAGGTCTGTGTAGTCAATCAACATACTTCTTGAATAGTATACACAGACTATCATTGTCTTTCTATTCTAGAGAATTCCTTTCAATATGAGTCATTTTTACAAAGAGTGTGAATTTCTGTCGGATTAAAAAAGTACATTTGTTGTTATTTTTATTACTATATGAAGTATCAGATGATAAAAACATTGAATATATATATTTCAGGAGTTATATTATATAAATACATTATGAAATGTAACTATTAATATAAAACACAATAAACACAATTGGCATAAACTCATAATGACAATTATGGATTTCACTGTGAATTATTTTCAATGACATATATTCAAAAAGAATAAAACTTCACACTTCAGACTTTAAAACATGACATTTAATTCCAGGACAAAATCGTTGATGCAATAAAATCAGATACTGCTATTCATGGAATAAGAAATCGTTATGAAAGGGAAAAAAATTGCTATTAAATAATTCTTATTGATTTCTACATACCATCAATAACTTCATCTTCAAAGCCAGAACTGAAACAAATAGGTCAAATGTATATAAATATTTGTGACCGTAAATCAACCTGTAAAATATCAATAATATTGAGTTTTAAAAAATCTCTAACATTAATCCTTTCCTAGTATACATAAAATTAACTCACCTTTCCAGTTCGGCTTTTCTCACATCAAAAAAGCCAAATAACAGATAATTTATCAGCTCTCTCATTCCATCATTGTATCGGCCATCAATTCCTGATAAAAGAACAGTTCAATTTGATAGTAATACAAAAATTGAATGATTTAAAGCACTATATTGTGTACTACAATGAACAATTTGAAAATCTCAAACAAATGTCAAACAGCAATCCATCTTAGTTTAGTAACACAGACAGTCATCAAAGACAATAATGGCAGCCTTTCTCTAGCAAGGAAAGTATAAACACCTGAAATATCTACTAACTAGTCTAAGTATGAAAAAATAAACATTTTAAGATCCCTTGAAATGAATTTTTCTCAAGAATTATTACATCTACGTAGATTATATATTGGAATCAATTGAACATAAACTCCAGACAGTATACACTTGCAATTTGTTATTAAGATGATTTTAATTTACCCATTTTAACAATGCTGCAATTACAGTCGTGATGCATTTTAAAAGGATCATTGAGGCATGACTGATTAACCATAGACGAAGGACCCTCATTAATTATCACTGCCGCTAGATGAATTTATGAGGTATGATAAATCGCCAAAAACACATGTTTATGCAATAATTATGTAATTGTCATCTGCGGAATTACTTTGTTAGATATCTAAACATTTGATATGTGGAAAGTTAAAGTTGTTCTATTGAAGATTTGTTAGTGAAATTAACAAAAAAAAAATTTGAAATTACATTGAATTATGACTATCACCGATAATGAGATTACTCCAGTGACGTCACAGGAGTCATGGCTTTAGGGACCACACCCCCGCAGATTTTCATTCTGGTCACCGGGGCTAAATTAGGCGTTTTTTTAAAAAGCTGTATATAAGTAATTTATGGACAGATTTCTGCAATTTAAAATTGAGCAATTGTCAAATATTGACATCCCATTTGAATGAATCCGAATTTGACCGTGTCATTTCATCTATCCTTTAAAGAATTATCCTACTGGAAACAAATCTCATATTGAGTGATAGTACCTGATATACAGAGAATGGCATCGGGACAATCAGCTTTACTGGAGGACGTAGTTTCCAACAGACTCTGTACATGTCGTAGACGCGTAGCGCTGAATGGAATATAAACAATACATCTTGTTATTATTTTGGTATTGTTAACATAACCACATTCATAAGGATTCAATAAATAGTTGGTACATGACCTTTCCTATAGTCTTTTTGTAGTGGAAGAGTATCGATGAATTCTTAGAATATAATAAATCAAATATATATAAAGAAATAGTTAAACACCCCCGATATTTTTCACCAGCAAAAGTTTTCTGATAAGAAAGAAGCCAAAATGTCAGAAAAAGTAATTGTATGATATGATAAAATCAATATCTATTTAACAAAGCAACAAAAGCAAAAGCAACCATGAATGAATTAAGTATTGAGTGGAGATGATCTTGGTTTTTTATAAAACGTTTTGGCAATTATTTTCTTCATATTTTGGTAAAAAAATCAAGGAAACTTTTTACAAATGCTTTCAAATATGTATAACACTTTAAAAATTTGTGAGCGATGAGTCTCAGTGAGATAGAATTAAGATATCAGTAAAAGCGAATATTGTCCGGCCACAATGAAGGATCGTCAACCCAGCCTGAAATTTGTTTGGATAGGTCAAAATTAATTTGTCTGACCGATACATCAATTTCTTTAAAGGAGGGTTCTATTTTTTGGTGGAAACGGAATTTGAGAGGATATTCTCGTTCACACATATATGCTATTTATATAAGATTAAAACACAGTCAAATTGAAAGATAGTAACAAAGTTAATACTTTGATGACTTTACATTTCACAACTTGACAAAGTCAAGCGCACATTTGTTGAAAAATAAAAACAATGAGAATTGAAGCCATTCATCGCGCTGCGTGTGGGGAAAACATTGCTACGGCTTAACAGCATATCATTTATTAGTTTTATTATACATTATGTGTTACTTTGTCAATATTAAATCGTTGTATATGTTTTATTAGCACACAAATTTGAGATTGGGTTAAATTATAGCATGTTTTCATTTCACGAAATGTCAAGAATCCAGGATGGCGAATGCTGCCGATTGACAGCTGATAGAACTTTCCCTTTAATGCATAGTTTCTGGGCTTCAATTGATAAAGATACTTTATAAATTTGGACAATTAACTCGATTTAATTATTTCATTGGGGACTCAGTCATTCACTTTGATAGGGTCGGCCATTGTTGCTCTCCCGCTGCTGCCTAACGTTGAAAACAACACATGGTTTGTGACGTCATGTTTGTAAACAGTTGGCAGTCTTTGTTTGTAAAATTATATAGGCCTAATTATCAAATTATCAAATTGTACAATTTAACGATTCTGCCACAAATATAATCTGTCATTATGAAGAAACCAAAAAAACACCAGTTTTAAAGTTAATATTGAAACTTTGATGTGACTCTAGTTTACTGGGTGCTTGTTTTCTAAGAGAACTCTGTAGATCCTTGCAAGCACTGTGTCTCTCTGACTCGTAGTCTGAGTCTATTTTCGAAAGCGTTATTAGCAACGGGAATAGTTTGACGTTTGCAGTTAAACATCGAATGCAATATTACAATACTCGTCACTATACCTGACATATTGTGAAAATGATTCATATTTTATGTTTCTTCTTGCTGACGACGGTCTTTTAAGTTTTCTTGAGGCCATTTTGCGATGTAACAAGTGTCAGTCGATCAGACGAGCTTTTTCGCCATATTTACAGCTACGGAGTAAATATCAAAATATTTCTTCTAAACTGAATGCATAAATACCTCGGTTAACCTATTTTGACATTCGATCAGACATGTAGTTAAATAGAATACAATGATGTACACATTTTGTTATAAGATTTTTTTAAATCTAAAAATATTTGTTCCGAAACTACACCCATGTGTTTTCACTTCCGGAGACACTGTGACTTTGAGGATTTTAGTTGCTGCACACTTGGTACGAAATGTCGATAGAATTACAAATTTGTAATATTTGCAATAGTTAAACTTAAATAAAACAACACATACATGTTTTGTGCCAGTTTTTTTAGCTTTAGTTTTCAATTTTCTTTAAGAGAAAAGGTCGCCCATTTAATTTTATTCAGATATGAATCATATAAGAATAAGAAATTGCACGAATTAGCCAGAAATGTTGAACGGTTAGGATTTACAAATAATGCATCAAAGCTTGTCCCGTTTAAATTGTCCGATATATGATTATTGTGATATCTCAGTAGCATAAATTTCAAATTCAGTGTCTATTCCAACATTTGCTTGTTTCACAATAATCTTTGACTAGCACTGCGCATCGGCAGACCAAGCCTGCAGGGAATCCGGTCTGACCGGATGTGGTTGTTAGTGTAGAAACACTGTAATATCATTTTGAATCTATCAAATATAACAGTAGTAAAGACAGTGACAATCAGACAGAATTCTTTGTGGTTACGTTTATAAATCATCATTGCAAAGGATTTGGTAAAATTTAAAGGATAGATGTAATGACATATGGTCACATTCGGATTCATTAAAATGGGATGTCAATTTAACAATTGCTTGATTTTGAATTTCTGAAATTGGCCCATAAATTACTTACCGTATATACAGCTTTTAAAAAAATCGCCCTAATACAGCCCCGGCGACCAGAATGAAAATCTGCGGTTGTGTGGTTCCTGGAAATAAATTCATCTAGCGGCAGTGATAATCATCATTAATTAATTAATAAGAATCCACGGAGCGGATTCCCTTCAGTATTGGTCTGCGCATACGCACAGCGAGTCGAAAATTATTGTAAAACAAGCAAATAGTCCAACAGTATCCCAGTTTCACCTGTTTTCAGCGATGTAAGAGCATTTCCCCGTAAATCTTGTTAAGATGATAAAAATATTTTTCATTTATGTCAATCTACGTAACTTTGAGACAACCCACTGCTAAAATGATTTTTTATTAAATCGGCCGGGAAAAGTCCGCTAAGATAAGAATGACCCATATTTGGCAACCGGTGCAATAAGTCACCTGTTTTCTGCGGTGACACTCTACACCAAATAAAGGCAATGTTCCATTTTATGAGAATCCAAAGACGCAAAAACAAGTTTAATAAAATTGTCAAATATAGAAATGTTGAACACTTGTGAGGAAGAAATCCACTCTTATCATTTACACTGCTATGAAATTATCAAATCACACTTTCAATATGGACATGAAACACCAATACATTATCCCCTTTGACCTGTAAGAATTATGTACCCCGGTAATTGTTATCCAGGTTGCCCTTTATGTAATTAAGGGACACCACGTCAAGGATAAAAATGAGATTCGATTTATCTACCTATGCTGATTAGTGTGCCTGTTAATGAGTTATGCTTCACTTCACTGTTTACATGGAGTTTTACCAATTACTTCATTTGTCTGAAATTGGGAGTTTGTGACTCGTTAGCAGACACATTAATCAGCACAGGTAGATCAATCTGATCTCATATTTATCCTCGATGTGGTGTCACTTTAAAACCTGTATACTTCCGAACACGGCTGTATTTGTCTGAAAACTTTCTAGAAATTGATCAAATGTTATTGTTAATTGAATAAGCATGACCCTAAAATTCTGCCATATTTTTTTAATCCAGTGTCATCTTACATGACCAAATTTGTGATATGATCTTTAAAGACATCATCAGCTGGCAGACAATAGAAAATATAATTGAAAGTCGACTCAGTTTTTATAATTGTGAAGTGAAATAGAATACAATGTATTAAGAAAATTAACGGTAGACTATTTTTTCATATGTTATATGTTTCTTGGTATCCTCACCTTCCTGATTTCCTTAGCTGAATATTTTGTTCGCAGGTCCAGTTACTGTGATCCCATGGAAACAAAATTTGCATTTTGACATTTGTTACAGTGGGATACCATATCTAACAAAGAGATAATAAATATATTTTGGCTATTTTGTATAAAAAAAAATTCATATTGTCTTCCAAGTATTGAATGAATTCTCCAAAACAAGATCTTACAGATTTAAAGTACAAAGAATGAACATTTGTAAACACTCGCTAAGTCTTGTTGAACATTAGTCATAAGATTTTGTACATATTCTGTTACAGGGTATTATAATTAATTTTTTTCTGATAATGAGAAATATCCTTATATCCATGTTATTGGTAAAAACTAATTGAAATTTGCATGAGTTTTGAAGCAGCTCATATAGTTGGAACTGCAAGAGTCTAACTTTACTTGGGTTGAATCAAATGTATTGGGTAGGGGTCACAACAAAGATTGTCTTGTTAGTCCTTGTATATTGTTCATTTCTCATTTGTTTCCAGTTTAGAAACCAACCATGTCTGGAGATTTCGCAGATGAGAAGGTTATGAAATTCTCTGGGTTGAAGTACTACTTCAATTCATACACAAAGAGAGGTCGGCTCAATGTAAGACAACAAATTGTATTTATGTATCTATAGTTTTGTATACCAGGGGTCAAATTTAAAGGTACACCGCGTCGAGGATAAAAATGAGTCATCTTTATCTCACTTAGCTGATTAGAGTTTCTGCTAACTATTTACGCTTCACTTAACTGTCTACATGCAATAGTTTGTATTAACATTTACGTCAATTGTCTGAATTCGGTGTCTGTGACTTGTTAGCAGACATGTTAAATCAGCATAGGTAGATACACATGATCTGATTTTTATTCTCGACGCGGTGTCCCTTAACCTTATGAAAGTAACAGTACTAGCCATTCAGATTAGTGCATTTCTGAAAGTACTCGTCCAACACATGCCAACTAGCCAAATACATCTACATGATCCTAGTGTTTTTAACTAGTCCTTTGGCTTACAAACCATTACCTGTTACTTGGCCAGCATCTTTTCTTCAAGCAGTAAGTCCTAATTTCTAACCATGTATACCAATGCTCAGTGTAAGTCAACAAAATATATTTATGTATAGCTTACTTTCATTCAGGAAATATTGGAAATAAGACATGATAGTTTTCTTAGAATAATTTCTGTTATTATTCTTTATTTCCCAAAATGGAGAATCTTTATTGGTTGCATCTAGAGTAACTTATACATTCAGCTGTTTCAGCTTGTTTCAAGCTGAACATTCCGTAAATGATTGGAGTTGTTAATCATCTGTTAATGTAAGGCCATGTTTGATTGGACAAAAACATAGACGTTAACCGTGTTGCAAACTTTTGAACATGTAAAATACACATTTCCACCTGAACAAAATTAAGAGGCATTTTAGAAGTTGTAGAGATGAGGAAAAAACAGGTTCTATGGATAATGAACTCCTTTGTTGCAATACAGTAAACATGTATATTTATTGTAATAAAGAACTTGACTTTCCATGAATATCAGAGCACAAGCAATTAGATTTGTACATTTCTCAAAGTACTTGCCCAAATCATTCCACCGTTTCAAATATACTCGACTCTAATAATAACATCTATGAATTAGATGGAATTCAGGGCAAGTAAGGCTTTGCAATATTATTAAATGTAATACCAATATATTGCAATACAGAGTTGTGCAATCCACGTATTGCAATACGATTTTCATATCGCAATATATTGCACCAACAAATATTAAGTCAAATTTATTCATTTCTCTTGTAAAAGGCACATTTACTGGCTTAACTTGTATTAAGAACATTATTTTGAAGTGCTAGAATGTGTGTTGGACTGATTTGCAAATGATCTTTTTAAAGATCTGAAAGTCATTTTATCAAATGTGTCATGTTTAAACTGCAATAGAAGTATGAAAGTTGAATGTAGAGTTCATTCAGCCTGTTGTAATATCATTGGCACTAGTTAAAATGGTTTCTAGGGAAATATCTAATTGTCAGAGGATCTTGCAACATATTGTTTTAAGTATTGCAATACATTACAGTCAAGCAATACGTATTGCAATACAAAAATTTAGGCAATACACATCTCTAATAATGATGGCCTAGTTACATCAGTATGTTGTATAAGTCAAATGAAAGGGCATCATCTCACCATTCCGAAAATGTAAGTTTCATAGATGTAGCTTTCACCGTTTCAAGGGCAACCAATATTTACAGTTTACTAGTCTTCAGTGTTCATTGCCAATGAGTTAATTAATATTGAACTATGTATTGACTAATCTTTATAGAACAACCTCTTCATATATCTGGGAAATCAGAATAGTATTTTGGTATTAGTTATTTAACTCTTAGCTGATAACTGATCAGTGAAAAACCATTCTGAATGATCAGTTTCCAGGGATAACAAGTCACTAACTACCGGCGATATGAATATACATCCTGGAAATGGCCATGGGCTAGGTACTAAATAGTAACCTACCCCTAGCGGCGACGATGAGGATACATTCTTGCAGCCATGACGTCATAAGAGGTTAAATATCTCATAACTCCCTAGGTCGATATGTACATATCAACCTCCGATGACGTCATGCCAGGTTGATATGGATTATAAACCGTCATCCGTTTCAATGGCCATATCATCCCTAGGTGTGTATGTATAGGTTAATCACCCCACAAGGTGGTTGTTGAAATGGACTCTGCGAGGGGGTCAGCCTGAGCAGAGTTTATTTCAATAACTACCACAGTGAGGGTGATTAAACGACTTACACCACTTGGGCAAGTTATGTCCTGGGCTGTTATATCTTTGCCAAACCATTTCTAATAACTTGCCCTAGTGGTGTAATCAGGAATATTAGAGTATTAGCAGCTTCAAGTTAAGTCATCTTTTACATTATAATTTACATTAATACATATATTTTGTAAGTGAAGTATATTCTTTAGTATTGTTTACTGATATTCTCTGTCTTCCCTTGCAGTGGGTTATGGCTACCTACGGCACTCTGTTCCTTGCATGGGCGTACTCAAAGACTGGCAGCTCCAAGGCAACTCTACCAAAGAAGTAACTCCAGAGTATTTAAGGAAATGTTGTATGAATGAACTGTGCAGTGATGTGTAGAAAAAAATTCATTGGATAAATATATTTGTGTGTAAAGAACAGTTGCCATCTTATGAATATCAACATCTGAAGGAAATATTTGAAATGTGTTTGGCTCCATTGGTTTCTCGTTAAAGAACTAGAGCTAGTCACATTATAAATAAATAGTTACCGAAACTGAGATATTATGTTATTTGTTTATGTTCATGTTCAGAAAAAGACAAGGTATTGTTGCCATATTTATGACTCTTGACTTCTTGTCCAATGGGGATTCTAAATTGTAGACCTTTAAAAGTACTATCAAGTACAAAAAGCTCTAGCTCTCTCTATAAAGTAAAATACAAATTTCAAACTTTAACAGTCGGGGGTATTAGTGAGCCATGCTCACTTTTTTGCTTGTCAAAACTAAATCTCTAATGTTGAAAGTGAGTGAGTGAGTTAGGGTTTAACACCGCTTTCAAGAGTATTTCACTTATATCACAGCTGCTAGTATTATGGCAGGGAGAAAGCTCGCAACGCCATGTGGCTATGCATTGCGGTGAAACCTGCGAGCATCGGCTGGAACTAGCGAACCATGGGTGGTACTGCGCTGAAACTCGGTGTAAAATTGCACCCAAACCTTACTGCGTGTAGAACAGTTCTCTACTGCAGGCAAAGTTGCCGTGCCCCTGGCGGGAAATGTTGAAAGTAACAAATAGAAGGAAAGAAAGTAGAGGGCAAGCAAGTAGAAAGAAGTTAATACCATAAAGGGAATACCATCAAATTAAAACCCTTGCGTTGCTGTTCTTGGGTTGGTCCGGGACGCTCATAGAGAATCATTCCCTTTCCCTAAGCGGATCCCAGACGAACTGTGTTTTGATTTTATCACCGGCTCGCTACTCGCTACTTCTGTGCTGTAAGTTTCTTCAAAAGCGAGAATTGTCACGAGATTTACAAATATGCTATTACTTTCCTGTTTTCTATAAGAAATAATGAAGCTGGAATATGTCATCCAACAGCCAAAGTAAATGCCACAAAGGGAATACATAATATTAAAACCATTAACCCTTAAAACTATTAATAAAATATCTAAGATTTTTTACATATACAGGTTTAAACTTAAACAATAAAGGCTGAATTTGCACAGTTAGAATCTTTATATAGTCATGGTTGGCAAATCAGGTTGTAATGTGATAGAAGATAACTATTTCGAAAACTCTGAGCACATAAGAATTTTATGTCCAAGGAAAAATGATAATGAAACATATAAATCTTGATTGCGGGTAAATAATGACCATTATGTTTATAATATTATTCCTAGAGATCGATTAAGTATAGCTTTGAAATATTTTCATGAGTTAATCAAGAATCAGCCAACACTGTTTATTATAGATAACTGTAGTGTTGAACAGGTTCTCACACAAAATAAGATCCAGACTTCTCAGGGTGGCATGCAGGTCACTGTGTATGGATTCTTTCACAGAAACATAACTCCATACTAACTTCAGACTTCAGAGAGCAGACAAGATGGATTTGTTTATTTGAGTGTATATAAGGACAGAGATACATTTTACATGAGATTATTGAGACTAAGAATGCAAGAGCAAAGGTCAGAAGTCAGTTGAACCAAAACAAATACTCCAAACTCATAATTTGCATGGACAACCAACATCTTGTTATCCCCCGTTTAGCGCGAAGCGGGGGATATAGTATTCGGCTGCGTCCGTCCGTCCGTACGAAATGGAATAACTCAAATACTATTCACTGGATTCTTTTCATATTTTGCATATGGGTTCATCATGGGAAGAGTAATGTTCTTACATAGGTTTGTGACCTTGACCTTTATTTCAAGGTCACAACGAGACTTTGTTATTTTACCCTTGTCAGCGGGATATCTCATTAACCATTCTCTGGATTCTCTTCATATTTTACACATAGCTTCTCCAAGGAAAGACGACGGGCTGATTAGATTTTGGTGACCTTGACATTATTGTCAAGGTCACAGCAGAACTTTGATTTTTCGACATGTTAATGTACATGTAAAGCTTGTCAGCGGGATATCTCAAGAACCATTCACCGGAATTCCATCATTTCTTACACAAAGCACCTTCTAGGGAAGACGACGGGCTGATTAGATTTTGGTGACCTTGACATTATTTTCAAGGTCACAGCGGAACTTGAATTTTTCGACATGTTAATGTACATGTAAAGCTTGTCAGCGGGATATCTCAAGAACCATTCACCGGAATTTCATCATATCTTACACAAAGCAAAAGGACTGATTAGATTATGGTGACCTTGACATTATTCTCAAGGTCACAGCGGAATTTTAAATTTTTCGACATGTTAATGTACATGTAAAGGTTGTCAGCGGGATATCTCAAGAACCATTCACCGGAATTCCATCATATCTTACATAATGCACCTCCTAAGAAAGACAAAGGGCTGATTAGATTTGATGACCTTGACATTTTTTTCAAGGTCACAGTGGAGCTTTGACTTTTTCGACATGTTTGACAGTCGATTTTGCTGATCTTGACATTATTTTTAAATTTTGAAGTATTAATTTTCGGCGGGGGATCATGTCACCTTAGTGACAACTACTTGTTAAGTTTTGCTGTGATTGTGAAGGTGGTGACCTTTGCTGTTTTACCTTTAGCTCTGAAGTCATCCTAGGTTACCCAGGGTTTTATATAATATGCTCTGTTACTCTCTACTTTATCACCCATGGGAAACTCTATCAGAGAAATCTGTACCAAAATTACCTGCCCTTGACCGGCATGAGCCAATCAAACTGCTACGCAGCTTGGACCTGTGAGCCAATGACAATTCATATCACTTCGTTGCGAAGCACGCGAGGTCATTTTGTTAGCCATCCGTCACCGGTTATCTCCCTTGACCTTTTCCGTCTTATCCTATTGAGCATTTTCTTTGGTTACTGACTTCGTTACGCCGGCCATGGGCGGGTAATTTTAGTACAGATTTCTCCGATAGAGTTTCCCATGGGTGATATAATGGAGAGTAACGGAGCATATATAAAACCCTGGGTAACCGAGGATGGTGCCTTCTGACCTCTGAACTTTAGCAAAGTCCTCTCCATGTTCCTGCTGAGGGAGTAACCTAGTTTTACAGCACTCAACTCTCTCAGGAGAGACCCCCTGCAGTTCCAAGCGTGCCCGACTCGTCTACCATCTCTCTCTCCACTTGTAGAACATCCTCACATTGACACTGACTGCCCTTGTGAGAACTCTAGTTGGAAGTGTGGGATGAATCCCCTCTCACGACAGTATCGAAAGATAAGAATTTACAAGGTGTGGCCATTGATGACAACACTACAAAGAAGATAACCATTGTATCAACCAGGTTTGACTGTCCTTGTAAGGACCAAACTGGAAGAATGAAATGAATCACCCTTTTATTACCGGTAATACCCTGGTTCATCCTCACACGAAAGTATTGAAAGTTGGAATTTACAAGGTGCGGCCATGGATTACAACACTGCCATGGAGATTATATAAACCAATGTATCAACCAGGTTTTGAGAGCACAACTTCCAACCCCTGCAGTGAATGTAAATGACCTGAGAAACAGAAGGGGCACACCAGGAACCGCCCACTACTCACAATATTAATTCTTGTTGTGATATATGGGTAGTCTGATTACTTAGGTTTGGGTTGTGGTGAAAAGGACCATTTTGAGGGGGAGACATGAGGTATGGTCAGGATCATGAGGAATATCAAAACTGCTGCTATGTAGAAAGATATGCCCAATTCCATTATTTTCCCTTTGTGAACGCCAATCAGTCTTAGGATCCACACCAAATTCATTAGAAATTCTTTCATATATATATATATATGTACAGCCTATATGTAAACAAGGACGTACAGCCTACATGTAAACAAGGACGTACAGCCTACATGTAAACAAGGACGTACAGCCTATATGTAAACAAGGATGTACAGCCTACATGTAAACAAGGACGTACAGCCTATATGTAAACAAGGATTTACAGCCTATATGTAAACAAGGATTTACAGCCTACATGTAAACCAGGATTTACAGCCTATATGTAAACAAGGATTTACAGCCTATATGTAAACAAGGTCGACAGCCTACATGTAAACAAGGACGTACAGCCTATATGTAAACAAGGACGTACAGCCTATATAGATACGTAAACAAGGACGTACAGCCTACATGTAAACAAGGATTTACAGCCTACATGTAAACCAGGATTTACAGCCTATATGTAAACAAGGATTTACAGCCTATATGTAAACAAGGTCGACAGCCTACATGTAAACAAGGACGTACAGCCTATATGTAAACAAGGACGTACAGCCTATATAGATACGTAAACAAGGACGAACAGCCTATACTTTAACAAGATTTTACAAACTTGTTTACCAATTCCGGCAACACAGATTTCAAGAACAAGTATTTGTGACGTAGTTCACCATAGTTTACATATTGCCTGCAGTCCTGCACCGTAACACTGAGGGAGAATCAGATTGACTGGTTATACATCACCTCAAAGAGACTTTTATTGAATGCATTCAAAATTACATACCTCCATAACTATCCATGTTCTTGAGGTTGAAAGCTTTGGGTTGGAAAAAGCATAATTAAAAGTAGGTTGTAATAGTAGTTCTGGGCCAAACATAAATAACCAGTATTTTTACAGCTGTGGATAAATCTAATGACCAAATACTCTGCATTTTTACCTGTTATCCATAACATTATAAATAACACTTTATTTATGTTTGGCCCATAACATCCTATTATAACCTTTTACAGAAAAATACATCATTTCAGTGAGCAAAAACCCAATTTCAAAACTTCATTAGATGTTTGATTAAATTGAGCATCCATAATAAGTAAACTTGCACTGTCCATGCAGTTTATACTTGTTTGGTGATTGCGATTGTCGTTCCTTCACATCATTCTCAATTCGCCTCCCAGGGCCATGTAGTTCATCATCATCAGTTGTCCTTAGATCAAGCCACAGGGCGTACTTGCTGGTTAAGAACTTAACAATATTCACATCAGTCAGGCATCGATCTTTCGCCTACATATTTGTTTGTGGATTACGTTTTTATAATTGGAAGTTCCTTCATTTCATGCCATATATTATGCTTGCTCATATATTGACTTTATTCTGATTTGAAACTCCTTCAATAGTTGTTGGTACATTTGTAAAGTTATGCCAAGGATTATGTACGTTCGTCTGTCCAAAGACATTTTTATCTGACAGATTATAGAAAAACTGTTCTTCCCATTCTACACTATTGGGAGAGGTGCAGTGCTGAGTTATAAGCATTACTGTGAATTCTTAGCTCATCAGGCCTGAAAGGCCGGATGTGCTTTAATGGCATGGGCTGTCATCTGTTGTCCGTCGTCCGTAAACTTTTCACATTATCATCTTCTCCGAAGAAAAACAGCTGCATCCCCAAAGCGTTGAGTATGTACCTGTCACCTAGGGGGTCAAAGTTTGTTCATCATGCCCACAAATATGGCTGTCAGAGATGTTACAAGTAAAACCTTTAAGCGATGACTTCTCCAAAAGTGCTTGATAAAGGAACATGAAATTTTGTATTTCCATCCCACAAAGATATGAACTTTGCAGGGGGTTCACCCTTAAAGAGCCATCACGGATGTTGATGAAAATATAAAAAAAATTCCAAAAATCCATCTCCGTGAAATAAATACACTTAATTTTTCCCTAATTTTTCCAACTTAAAATAAGCCGAGAAATTGCATTAATAAGTAAAGGTGTTTCCAGTCTAAATATAGATCCAGTCTATTATTTTCAAGCGCAAAGCATTATGGTCTAGCTCACACACAGTAAACAAAGACACGAAAGAACAAGCAAAGGAGATATCCAGATACTTGGGCAGTGTTTTCTTTAAAAGATGGAGGATAAGGTTTCACTCTAGTCCACAGCAAGTGAGACAGAAAGAGTGATTGTAATGTTACATAATAGGAGTTAAAGGGGCAGTAGCACGTTTTTTCACTCAAAAAAGTTGATGAAATGTATTTGAAAAATAATTTCACCAATAGTGAAACATCATTCTCTCTTCGGAAAATAAAGTTTAAAATTAGTGTACATGTTTCGGTAAAGCCATTGGAATCGTTTTTGTAATACAAAATAATAAATTGTGTTCACAATAAAATGGCCGCCATGCAATTTTTGCTTTATACGCAACATAGTTATTACCACTACAGATAATTGGTTTGTGTAATAAGATGTTTTACCCTCTAAAGTTAATTTAAATGACATAAACTATCATTATAAATGGGAAATTTGAAAAAATAAATTTTGCAAAAAACGTGCTACAGCGCCTTTAAGGTTTCTGTTCATGTAAGAGGCCATGCTCATTGGTACTGTATCCAACTGCATGGTTGTACGGAATTTAAGTGAGTTATTGTTTAACGCCGCTTAGGCAGTATCACCGCCATTAGGGGCGACAAATTTTGGTTAATTGATTAATTTAAAAATCAATTGCAAAAGCAGAAAATAACGACACAAAGGCCGTAAAACATCAGCAAATTATCACAAATTTGTTAAAAGATGATTTTGATATAAGTAAAATTTACAACTTGATTTTTCACAAATCTAAAATATGTTGCTCGCCAAATTGGCTAAAAACTTTGGATATTAAAATATCTGGATAAAATCTTTCCCAAATGTGTGCAGTGTCACACCACTCACACAAGATGTGGTTAATTGTGAGGGGGCACTGACAGGGAATACATATTGGGGGGTCTTCCCCCCCTTTAAAAGGTATGAATGGGTAAGTTGACTGTGTCCAATACAACATCATTTGTTAGACATTTGAAGGATTGGTAAAATCTTTAAAGGTGCATCCATTGTGTTTCATAAAATTTTATTTGGCTTTAATACGTTCCAACACACCATATGTGGTGTTTACAATACAAATAAATTCACTCAGCTTGCATATTCATCCCCAATCGCCAAAAATATCATAATTACAAGTTTCCAATTAAAATCGAGTAACATCATTATGCATGTGCAGAAACCGAAAGTGCACGTCCTATTTACATGCACAGTACTTATATGACCTATTGAACATTATCAACCCAAATCTGTTAGTTTGTCTGGTTTAAATAAGATTCCAAAATTACGTTTGACTCATTGGCGCGCGCCACACGCGGTGCATTGTCCGGTTTTCGATCAGAAATCGATACTTTTACCTTCATATCGTCAATATACTAAGTCGATTATCACAAAAATTGTAGTTTTCGGTAACAGTTGGTACTTCTCGATAAAATAAGACCATTTATAACGTTTGGCATATTTGACCCCCAACAACACAATGGATGTACCTTTAAGGACACTATTTCTTGCTGTTAATTAGAAAATGCTTTTATGGCTTTAAAAGAATGTCTAATCTATTTCAATTGTTGCATGTGGACTTTTTATCCCCCCGCTACGAAGTAGTCGGGGGTATATAGCTGTCAGCACGTCCGTGCGTCCGTCCGTGTGTTCGTCTGTGCGTCCGTCCGGTTTTTGTTCCGCTCATAATTCTGAAACCAGTTGCTCAAATTTTACGAAACTTGATATGTACATTCACCATGATGTGTACATCTGCCTTTTGTATGTTCAATACCCTCATTTGCATAATTTATGCAAATTTTCTCAGACTTTGCCATTCACAGTTTTTGTTCCACTCATAACTCAAATACTAATTGTTCAAATGTCTTGTAACTTGATACATATAATCATCACGATGTGAACATCTGCCTTTTGTATGTTTCATACCCTCATTTGCATTTATGCAAATTTCTCCGTTTTCGACTTAACCATTCACACTTTTTGTTCCGCTCATAATTCTGAAACCAGTTGCTCAAATTTTACAAAACTTGATATGTACAATCACCCTGATGTGTACATCTGCCTTTTGTATGTTCCATGTTATGTTCCATGTTATGTTCCCTCATTTGCATAATTTATGCAAATTTTCTCCCTTTTTCATCTTTGCCATTCACACTTTTTGTTCCACTCAGAACTCAGACACTAATTGTTCAAATGTTACTAAACCACTGATGTGTACATCTGTCATTTTTATATTTCATACCCTCATTTGCATATTTGTATTTTTCATACCCTCATTTGCATATTTAATGCCATTTTTCAAATTTTTCGACTTTTACTTCTAAAACATGCTTACAAGTGTAATACTTACTCTGCTTTAATAATACTTATATATAATGGTCTGTTCATACAAATGATAGGTCAGGGAAAATACAGATGTAGGGGAAACAGGGTAAAAATATTTTATGGTTGCTCCATTGATTTTTTTTATAAAGATTATAAAGAAACCTGTATTGAAAGCAAAACCTGTTGAACTTTGTTAATTTGTCCAATAATTTATTTTTTAAAATATAAGTATAGTAGCTGATGAGCTGCAGAGCCGGGGCTCCAATTTAAAACTATTTTTTTTAGCTATTCTACTAGTTATACTATGTATGTATGTATGTATGTATGTATGTATGTATGTATGTATGTATGTATGTATGTATCTATGTATCTATGTATCTATGTATGTATGTATGTATGTATGTATTTATGTATGTATCTATGTATGTATGTATGTATGTATGTATGTATGTATGTATGTATGTATGTATGTATGTATGTATTTATGTATGTATGTATGTATGTATCTATGTATCTATCTATGTATGTATGTATGTATGTATGTATGTATGTATGTATGTATTTATGTATGTATCTATGTATCTATGTATCTATGTATGTATGTATGTATGTATGTATATGTATGCATGATTATTGCATGTATGTGTGTATGTTATGTATGTATTTATGAGTGTGTGAATGTATATATGTGTGTGTATGTATGTTTGTATGTCTGTATATATTTTAGTATTTAGTGTCTTAGGGGCGTAATGGCCAGGGGCTGTTTTAATTTATCTTTACCTATTTGTATATGTACATGTATATTATGTATGTGTGTATGTATGTAATGTTTATGAAACTGGTTTGTATTTTTCTGTAAGTTTGCTTGTATACATGCGAGTGTTTGCATGTATGTCTTTATCGTATACATAATTGTTGTACTGTATGTTTCTGTCAACTAGCTATCTCTCTTGTGTATGCTTTATTGCTATATGTATATATTTCATATGGGCCGCAGTGGTCTCCTGACTTATGAAATAAAGAATATCTATCTATTAATGGAAACAACTCAAATCTTTGATATATCAACTCCTGCGGTATAGGGGATTCTCAATATTTATGCATGCATACGACCTATGACCTTTCGAAACGAAAACGAGGCTAAGGCCGCTTCTTATTTTCCGGTTCGCGTAATGGCTGCATATCGGCAGTACGTGCCGCTTGTGTTTTGGTTTCTTTCGACTGGAACTGAATGAATAGGTGTCTTTATATTGTATTCCAACAATGCAAGATTTTTAAAATAGCGTTTTTGACAATAAAATATGACAAAACTAATGGTAATTGTTTCGGGTTTAGCGGCAAACAACGTTTGTTTTGGATAGTTTTACTCGTGGCAAGTTCAAGAGTTTTGGTTTTGTCATCGGCCCGTAAACCGGATGATTTGAATTTAATTTTTAGCTAATAATGTCAATTTTTCGTAATCATTCGGCAAAATAAACCTCCATTAAATTTATAATAATCTCAAAGTTGGGAACCTGTAATTAGTGGATCAATGACCGACGGCAGTAACTAAACAAAATGAACACAATATTAATTGAGTGAGTGAGTGAGTTATTGTTTAATTGAAAGCAAAGTGCAACTAGACCTATATATTTAAATTCTTTTTGATCAAATGATCAGAATATTTTCAAGAAAATTAGACATTCAAATAAATCATAAATATTCATTTAAATCAGGAACTCATATATATTATATAAAACTAAAAATATATATTTATTAATCTATGATCATGATATTGTCAGTCATTTCCATGCATTGCATCAGTAGAGTCTACTAAAATTATTTACACATGTACTGCAGGACACATTAAATCATAACATAATCAGTTTTTTATGACCAGAAGTATCTTTTAAAAAATGTCTTAAAAAGTTGTTTTTTTTTAAAAGGCCTGAGTTATAGGCTACAATTAAATATAAGTTGATCTTTATAATTTATAGGTACTATTTGATTATTTATTCATGCAGGACCTTGGGAGCAAAATTTAAAGCTGGCCAAACATTAAATAAGAAAATTATTATTTCAACCACTTACCTAGATATAGTTATTACCCAACAAAAATAACCAACAAAATAGAAATGAAAAAAATAAAATAATTAGGGTTAATGTTTGGAAGTAACAAGTACATGTCATACTGGAAAATGATTGAGATATTTTGTGAAATGTACATGGATATTTCAATACACAATCATACATGATAGATTGTGCTTGAGGAGGTGATGGTCAGGTTTGAGAAATATATTTGTATTTGTATGATTAAACTACAAATAATACATGGACATGATTAGAAGTAGAAATGCACATTATTTAATCTTTTGTGAGATGCAAAAGCCCACCGAGTGCTTTCTGTTCTTAGTGGGAGTAAAATTAAAAGCAGGACAAAACTAATATAAGGAAAATAACTATTTGCTAATTACTGATATTAAACCATATACTTAGATATAGTCATCACCAAACAACAATAACCAACAAAACATAAATTTTAATTGAATTTATTTTAGGTTAATGTTTGAAAGTAACAAGTACATGTCATCCTGGATAATGATGAGATATTGTGTGAAATGCACATATATATGCATGTTTCAATACACAATATATAAATGATAGATTGTGCTCAAGGAGGTGGTGGTCATGTTTGAGAAACATATGTATATCTCTTTTTTAAATACAAATAAAATTTTAATTAATTCAAATGTACATTATTTTTATTTTATTTATTAATTATTTAAAAACTTTTTAAAGATACACAATCCCACTGAATGCTTTCTATTCTGACTTATTATTCTAGAATAATTCATAAAGTAAAAAAGGGACCCTAATTGCAAATAGGTAGGTTGGTACATACTACTAGGGTATTCTAATCTTCATGCCATGTGTGACATGGGGTATAATATCACATTAGCACTGGGAGATTGTTTCTTTATTTTGAAATGAATAGAATTTAGTAAATAAATTAAATTCATGTAATATAAAGTAAGCATGCAATATTAAAAAAAATAATGTTCAACTGTGAAGTACAAGGAATATACAATTACATATCTCCTAACTTTTGAATTAGTCTCACTCCTTTTAGTTAATGTTTATTTTAATTCCAAAATTGCTAAAATAAATGTATTACCACAGATCATAAGCTACAACTGTTTTTCAACTATTTATTTCCTGTTTTGTAAAGGGTTCCATCATTCATTTAATTGATTTTGTGTACTGTTGTCAGCTTCTTAAATAAACTAAATACTATGTTTGTAGGTAGAAATCCTTTTCTTATGAAATATCTTTTTAAACATCTGTTTAATTTTAAAAGCTTATTCACATATGCTCACAAATAAGAATCCTCACTACATTGATAACATTGATTACTGACTGATCATTGATAACTTTCCTCAAACCATTAATTAAATAAAGCCATAATAGATTAATTGCTAAAGATGTTTATGTATTTTTTACATATATAATAAGAACGTTACGTTCATTGTTTAAAATCATTTTGCTCATGCAGACATACAAATGACTTACTAAAAAAATATTCTTAAAAACTAGAATAGATTATATATATATTTGATTGAATTTTAATATCTGCTTCACTGCTTCAACAAGAGAACGTACAATAACCTGTTCTAATTGGACCGTATAGAACTATATCCAAATGAACAGTTTGAATCAATTTTGACTCCAAAATCGATTTTTGTAAAAACAAGAATTTTGTTCGTTTACAGCGAGTTGCACTGAATGACCCCTTTGCAGTTCGTGAGCATGTCACAAGAGCTGACCGTTTAGCCGAATGATGGCTAAGATTTGAACAGTTTTTTCCCACCCAGTGACTATATACAATGATTTCTTAGCATGCATGGGTAGGGTGTAAATTTTCATTCGTATTTGTTCAAATTAGAGCACTGAAACAACAACGAGTTTGACAGATTCACAGTTCAAAATGACGGTAAACACAACGAAGAAATCCTACCGTAAATTATTCGAAAAACATCGCCTTGCATGTAAAATAGTATCCTGGGCGGTGGTAATTGAAGATAATCGACATATGCATCGATCTTGAAAGTTTTCCAAGTGATTTTATCATTATTTTTAATAAATGTAAGTGTTATTTAGAAGAGCTACCGACTTGTCAATGCTATGTGAATGGTACTTCCGGGTTTGGAAGCGGCCTTAGCCTCGTTTTCGATTTAGCGCACGCGGTTCCATATGCCTCATTAATATTCATGAGGCAATATTAAGAATCCCCTATTTAACCTGGTTATTTTGCAGATGATGTATGATTATTGTATAACATGATTTATAGGTGAGGTGAGGTGAGCTTGGGTTTAACGCCACTTTCAAGAGTATTTCACTTATATCACGGCTGCTAGTATTGTGGCAGGGAGAAAGCCTGCAACACCATGTGACTATGAATTGTGGTGAAACCTGCGAGCAGCGGCTGGAACTAGCAAACCATGGGTGGTATTACTCTGAAATTCAGTGTAGCATTGCACCCAAACCTTACTGCGTGTAGAACAGTTCTCTACTGCAGACAAAGTTGCCGTGCCCCTCGCGGGATTTGAACCCCGGACCTCTTTATCCGAAGCCGACAAGTGCTAACCACTGCGCTATTCCGCCCCCGTGATTTATAGTCAATTTAAGATACCCAATGATCTTGTGTAATTGCTGTGACAATTCATTATGAAGCTAATTAATGTGGCACAGTGCACAATTTTCCTCTCACATGCGTAACAGGTGAACAGGGGGCCAATAACCCAGTCACGCTTCAGTGCGCTTGCTGGACTATATTTCCAGCTATTTTCAAACCAGGTTATGAAAGTTGTCTTAATGATTTATTGCAAGTGTATATTGTCTCGTTTTTATGCTCATTTGATTCTGATATATAATGTACATAGAGATAATCATCTGTAATTCTTTACAAATATGCATTACTTTTTGTGACCAGTTGACAATTTTGATGACTCAATATATTGGTGATAGTAAAAGGTAAAAGCAGTCATTTTTATCGAGTGAGTGAGTTGGGGTTTAAAGCCGCTTTCAAGAGTATTTCACTTATATCGGGGCTGCTAGTATTATGGCAGGGAGAAAACCCACACACCATGTGGCTATGCATTGCGGTGAAACCTGCGAGCAGCGGCTGGAACTAGCAAACCATGGGTGGTACTACTCTGAAATTCAGTGTAGCAATGCACCCAAACCTTACTGCGCGTAGAACAGTTCTCTACTGCAGACAAAATTGCCGTGCCCCTGGCGGGATTCGAACCCTGGACCTCTTGATCCGAAGCCGAACGCGCTAACCCGCCCCCATAAAAAAGGCAAAATTGAGTTGTTCGTCATGTTTAATACTGGTAGGTCAATTAACTACAGTGCTTGTAAATTGTACCTGTAGTTTTGGTTTCTGCACATTTTATGATGTTGCTTGATTTTATTTGGAAACTTATAATGATGATATATTTGGCAATTGGGGATGAATTTTGAAGTTAACTAAAATTATTTGGAACTGAAATCGGCACAAATGGTATGTTAGTACGTATTAAAGCCAAATAACAATTGATGAAACTCAAACGATGCATCTTTAAATAGTAGATTTAGTGACCCTTGTGCTAATGTCATCTCAATTTAGTGTCAAGTCATGTTTTTATTATGCAATGATTATTTTGAAAACTTTGAGATCTTTCATGGCTAGGGATTGTGCATTATATAGAGAACAATTTATTTCGGATTTCTACGTCAAGCAATATACAAATACTGATGAGCTACAGCGCACATGACTCTTTTTTGTGCATTGTATTTTTGTTCGACTGATTACAGAAAAACTATATATTCGCCTGATTCTTCTCAAACTTGAACAAATCTTCTACACTACCATGAGAGGTGCACTGCTGAAATACAAGCGTTTTCTTTATGCATTTTTAGCTCATCAGGACTGAAAGGCCAAATGGGCTTATGGCATGGCATGGCGTCTGGCTTCCATCCGTCCATAAACTTTTTGCTTTTTCGACTTCTTCTCCAGAACCAACAACTCAAGAGAGCTGAAATTTTATGTGCAGACTTTCTAAAGACCATCTCCATGCATTACAGTTTACTGCTGGAGGTATGTATAAAAGAAAGGAAGTTAACAATTTTTCTATATTTAATGATGAAGGGGTAGAAGACAAAATATATGGGGTTCAATATAAAGATGGTAATTACGTGCAGAAAGAATTACCAAGGAACCGAAGTGGTATAAATATATAATCCCTAATCCATATACTGGTAGGAAAACAGCATTTAAGAAAATAATAAATAAGGGGTCTGAATCAGTATCATATGCCCTTGCAAAAAAGAAAAGTATTTAATTATGATGACCTTGCATTATCTCAGAATAGAGAAGTTAATATTAATATTCCAGTATTTCCATTGATATGTGGGTCACAGGGGTCATGACCTCCTTCTTCTCCTGTACGAAAGGCTCTAGAAAGCTGAAATAATGTGTATAGACTTTTTAGCCAATGATGATTTGAAATTGTAGATTTGGTGACCTAAAGTGTATCTTTTTCTTGTTAACAATGAATAACTTGAGATTGCTTAGATCTTAGATAATGAATCACTGATGTCCTTTTGAACTTCAGAGCCCATGGCTTTATTTCTAAGTTAAAAGCTCATCTGTCCTGAAAGGCCCCAATTGGTTTATGGCATGGTGTCCGGCGTTCGTTCGTCCGTCCGTCTGTAAACTTCTCGCATTTTCGTCTTCTCCAGAACCACTTGGTCTAGGGAGGAGAAATTTTGAGTACAGACTCCTTTGCCAATTGGGATTCTAAATTGTAGATTTGTTGACCCTGTGACACCAAGTATTTTCTTCTCCAGTACAAAAACTCTAGCATGTGGAAATGTTGTGTAAAGACTCCTTGGCCAAAGGAGATTCAAATTGTAGAGTTGGTAAATGCATTACTTGAGATAACTTAGATATTCAACCTTAGATAATAAATCGATGAAGTCCAGATGAGCTACAGAGCCCATGGCCATGACTCCTATTTTTCCAAAACCAACTTTTTTACATGAAGAGACTTGTCCTACCCTTTCCACAAACTCTTTAATTTTAGCAATTACATTTCATAGCTTATCATAGCTTCGGTTTGGTGGGTGAACTGTCTCTTATGCAAACCATGCTGAACTATAATTATTTATAAGTTTTTATCTGTTCAGTATTTCTTAAGTTTAAAAAGCATTTCTACCAATGTCAGAGACTCATTCATGCAGTAATAAAATTTCATATTGCATACAGAATGTGGTTCTTATCTGTATGTACTGAGTTTACAAGTGTTTCCACCAATGCCAGGGACTCAGTCATACAGTAATAAAATTTCATAATGCATACAGAATGTTGTTCTTATCTGTATGTACTGAGTTTACAAGTGTTTCCACCAATGCCAGGGACTCAGTCATACAGTAATAAAATTTCATATTGCAAACAGAATGTTGTTCTTATCTGTATGTACTGAGTTTACAAGTGTTTCCACCATTGCCAGGGACTCATTCATACAGTAATAAAATTTCATAATGCATACAGAATGTTGTTCTTATCTGTATGTACTGAGTTTACAAGTGTTTCCACCATTGCCAGGGACTCAGTCATACAGTAATAAAATTTCATAATGCATACAGAATGTTGTTCTTATCTGTATGTACTGAGTTTACAAGTGTTTCCACCAATGCCAGGGACTCAGTCATACAGTAATAAAATTTCATAATGCGTACAGAATGTTGTTCTTATCTGTATGTACTGAGTTTACAAGTGTTTCCACCAATGCCAGGGACTCAGTCATACAGTAATAAAATTTCATAATGCGTACAGAATGTTGTTCTTATCTGTATGTACTGAGTTTACAAGCGTTTCCACCATTGCCAGGGACTCAGTCATGGAGTAATAAAATTTCATGTTGCAAATACTTTTGCTAATTCACGGATTTGAACCATACTCAGACTTCAGCAACATGCTCATGTTCGCATAAGAGACAGTTCACGCTCCAAACCAAAGGTTCTTCCTTCATGCAGGAATAGTTAGGATTTTTGGTTTTTCAAAAGGGAAGCTTGACTGATATGGCACGGTAAGTATTAGTCAAGAGGAAAGGATTTGCTAAAATTAGAGCCAAAGTGCAAGGCTAAAAGGCCAGGGTCAAGGTGAAGGTCAACTTCTTAGAAAGTTTGCCCAACAAGACTCCCAATTGTTGCTTGTGAATTATGTCTCCCCCTGAAGGGTCAGTGAAGCTCAGTGAAACTTAAGACTAAAATTTAGTCTATGGAATTTTTTAAGTTATTGTATCTTCATCCTTATGATTATATATTTTTCAATACTACCAGTCCCATGTGTATTCAGTTTATGAGGTCACAGGGGTCATGATATTTTGCTTGTAAACAATGTATTACTTATATATTTAACCTTAGATAGTAAATCAACGAAATCCTGATATGCTGCAGAGCCCATGGCTCTATTTTTTCATGAATCGGAGAACTTTGTCACACACTTTTGTTGTATGGATGTCAAAGGGTCAGAAGTCACTGACGTATCAATACGTCTGATAACTATAAGTAAATTGACAAGACAAGCAGACGACAAGCAGACGGCAATCTAGCAAGCTAGCGCATGCGCAGAACCAACTTCCTCCATCGGAAGTGACAGGAAACACGTTGGACAGCTGACACTTTGTAATGTGATACGGCAGAGGCAAGACAGAATATCATATGAGGTAGGAATCTAATATGGTAGCAGATCGTGGTTAGTATGGCAATGGCTAATTACAAAAACCCCCCAGTGTTGGCGGAAGACACGGTGTACGAAACGTGGAAAGCGGAGATAGAAGTATGGCGTCTCATGACAGATGTCCCGATAGAAAAACAGGCATTAGCAATAACATTGACTTTGGCAGGTCAAGCGAGGGCAAAGGCCTTAGAGATAGATGTCAAAACTCTAAACAGTGAAACTGGAATAGATAACTTGTTGAAAGCTCTTGACAGTTTGTTTGAAAGAGACTCGATAGATTCAGCGTATTTGGCCTACAAAAAATTTGATACTTATCGGAGAGAGGATGGATGTAGCATGAATGATTTCATCATTGAATATGAGAGGAGACACAATGCTTGTAAGAAATATCAGCTTACATTTCCAGATTCAATTTTAGCATTCAAATTACTTGACAGTGCTAACCTGAATCAAACTGAAAGACAATTAGTATTGACGGCAGCATCTGATAGAAATTATGACTCTGTTAAATCTGGATTGAAAAGAATTTTTGGAGATACTACACGTTCAAGTAATGATTGTGGAATTTCTATCAAACAAGAAAGTGCATATTACACCCAAAATAGAGGACAAAGATCTAACGCACGTCCTAGATCATTCCAATCTGGATATCAAGGTTATCCAAGCAATCAAGGGAATAGTAGAGGAACTAACCCATTTGATAGATTTGGAAGACGGACAAGATGTGCTTTATGTCAATCTGTATTTCATTGGGTCAAGGACTGTCCCCATAAAAATGATGAATATAATCAAAGAACAAGTTCAAATGAAAAATCTGAAAAGACAGAAGAAAATGTCAATTTAACTCTTTTCACCAAATCTGAACATGAAACTGACAATGAAATACTTATGACTGAAGCATACAGATGTGCTGTGATAGATACTGGTTGTACCAGGACTGTTTGTGGAAAAGATTGGTTTGAAAATTTTGTAGAGAATCTGGATCAAGAGAAGAGAAATGAAATTACTACCAAACCAAGTGAAAGAATCTTCAAGTTTGGAGACGGTGTACAGGTGAAATCATACATGAATGCATCAATTCCAGCTGTTATGGGCGACACAAATTGTAGAATAGAAACAGAAATAGTTGATGTTGATATTCCTTTACTTTTGAGCAAGCCATCATTGAAGAAAGCTGATACAGTTATTGATTTGTCTAATGATGAAGCAACAATGTTTCAGAAACCGGTGAAGCTAGAACTTACCTCAGGTGGACACTACTGCATCAACATAATGGAAGATGGAACAAGCATCGTCGGAAGAGAAGAGGAGGTACTTGTGATGGAAGACAAATTGAACAACATGAGTGACAGCGAAAAGAAGAAAACTCTCATCAAGCTACATAAGCAGTTTGGCCATGCCTCGAGGGACAATTTGAAGAAAATATTAAGCAATGCAAACATTCAAGATCCAGGTATTCATTTGATGTTGGATGATATTGTTGATGAGTGTGAAATTTGTCTGAAACACAAGAAGCAAAACCCAAAGCCTGCAGTTGGATTTCCTTTAGCTTCTGACTTTAACCAGACAGTGGCAGTAGACCTTCATCAATTGGAATCAAGACTGTGGTATCTTCACATTATTGATGAATTTACAAGATTCAGCTCGGGAGCCATAGTGTACAGCAAAGAACCAAAAGAATTTGTTGCCAACTTTTTGGCCAAGTGGATCAGCGTGCATGGAGCACCACAGAAACTCTATAGTGATAACGGAGGTGAATTCAGCAATGAAGAAGTGCGTGACATGTGTGAAAATTTCAATATAGAAGCAAAGACCACTGCAGCCTATAGTCCATGGAGCAACGGACTCTTAGAGAGACACAATCAGACACTAACAAATATTCTGAAAAAGATCAAGATGGAACAACAATGTGATTGGGAAACAGCTCTCAGTTGGGCCTTGTCAGCAAAAAATACCATGGTGAATGTTCACGGATATAGTGCACATCAACTTGTGTTTGGAAGAATTCCCAATCTACCTTCAGTATTAACTGACAAGCCCCCTGCCCTAGAAGGGACCACAAGAAGCAAGACTGTTGGAGAACACCTCAACACTTTACATGCCATGCGTCAAGAATTTACCAAGGCTGAGAGTTCCGAAAGGCTGAGACGTGCTCTGAGGAAACAAATTCGACCTGAATCAGGACCCTACAAGATGGGAGACAGAGTATATTACAAAAGACCTGACAATATCGAGTGGAAAGGACCAGGTACTGTTATTGGACAAGATGGGCCAGTGGTATTCATCAGACATGGAGGCGTGTTGGTAAGAGTACACAAATGCAGACTTAGGCATACAGAACGTCAGAAGAGAGACAAATTAGATACTACAACAGAAATTCCAGAAGTGAAATCCACAAATGAAAAACACATTGAACAAGATGAAGATAGTGATTTGCAGGTGAATCCAGTCACAAACACAACAGTAGAGGAACAGGAGACTGTTGATATCAGTAAATTGAAGCCAGGTCAGATGATAACATATGAACATATGACAACAGGAGACACACTTTCAGCTAAAATATTGAGCAGAGCAGGCAAAGCAGTGGGAAAACATAAGAACTGGTATAATGTTGAGTATGCAAACCCAGACCAAGACAGAGTCCAACAATCTATTGATTTGAGTAAGGTACAGAGCCTTAGTGTTGCTTCAGCCACAAAGGAAGATGAGGATGAAGTCCTTCTAACAGAGAATATTTCTTGGGAAGAAGCAAAGCAGGATGAAATTCTAAATTGGAAAACGAACGAGGTTTACAAAGAGATCAAAGATGAGGGGCAAAAGGCTATCTCTACCAGATGGATATGCACTCTGAAAGAAACAGAAAATGGAATGAAACCAAAAGCACGCTTGGTAGCCAGAGGGTTTGAAGAAGTTAGCCATGATATTCCAAAAGACTCTCCTACTTGTTCCAACGAATCCGTAAAAATTATTCTTGCGATAACAGCGCACAAGAGATGGACAATTCACTCAATGGACATAAAAACGGCATTCCTTCAAGGACAAGCAATTGAGAGAAACCTTTTCATTAAACCCCCAGTGGAAGCAAAATGCAGTGGGAAGTTATGGTATCTTCTGAAATGTGTCTATGGACTTGGAGATGCATCACGGCAATGGTATAACAGAGTGAAAGAAGTTATGACAAAGTTGTCTGGAGAAACGTCGTGCTTGGACCCTGCTGTTTTCAGATGGTATGACAACAAAGGTTCGCTCATGGGAATTCTAGCCAGTCATGTTGACGACTTCATCTGGAGTGGCACAGGTGAATTTGAGTCCAGAGTCATAAATGCGATTCGATCAGAATTCAACGTGGGACGTGAGGAGAGCAAAATCTTTCAGTACTTGGGAATGGAACTATTTGAGAAGGAAAGTGAAATTCAATTCCATCAACACCGATATGCTGAAAATCTCAAGTTCATTCCACTGGAGAAGAATAGAGCAGCTGAGAAAGACAGTCCCTTAGATTCAAAAGAAGTAGAAGCACTTAGAGCTAAAGTCGGACAAATCTTATGGACAGCTCGGCAAAGCAGACCAGATCTGATGTATGATGCATGTAGACTCTCAGGCTGTACAAAGAATGCCACCGTGGAAGATCTTTTACAGGCAAACAAGGCGATCAAGCAAATTAAATCAGAGAAGGTGACACTTAAATTTCAAGATCTTCGAGAAGGTGAGCTGATCATTACTGTATACTGTGACGCTAGCTTTGGAAACCTTCCTGATGGAAGCAGCCAAGGAGGACATATTATCTTCCTCATGAACACCAAGAATGGACTCATTTCTCCACTGTGTTGGAACTCAAAGAAAATAAGAAGAGTTGTGAGGAGTACCTTAGCTGCTGAGACTTTAGCCATGGCTGATGCCATTGATATGGGGATTTTCCTCGCCACCCTGTATTCAGAAATTATCTCAGGTCAAACAGAGAAACTGCTGCTCCCGTTAGTGTGCATCACAGACTGCAAGTCCTTGTATGAAAATCTCAAGTCAACAAAGCTGGTAACAGAAAAAAGACTAAGAATGGAGATAAATGCAATAAGGCAACATATTCAGCAGCAGCATGTCAAGGAAGTCAGATGGGTGAAAACTCAAGAGCAACTTGCAGACTGTCTCACGAAGAAAGGAGCTACACCGCTCAAGCTCCTTCAGGCACTCGAAAATGGCTGCCTCTGAATGAACTTTATCTTACATATGAACTTTTTTAAATGTACAAAGTTATTTCTTTTAACCATCAAGTAAATAGAAAAAAAAAGGAAGATTTTATCAGATGGGACGCTGCAAAACAAAAGAAAAATGTTTGAAGATTTTATGATATACAAAAAAAGAAGTTTATTGACTTTACGATGTTTTATCTGGTGAAAGTATTTAAAGACTGCCATTCATTATAACCCGATCTGTTTACCTATTGACTGTGATTGTCTATGTTAAAAAAGAAGAGTGAGATTGATAACTATAAGTAAATTGACAAGACAAGCAGACGACAAGCAGACGGCAATCTAGCAAGCTAGCGCATGCGCAGAACCAACTTCCTCCATCGGAAGTGACAGGAAACACGTTGGACAGCTGACACTTTGTAATGTGATACGGCAGAGGCAAGACAGAATATCATATGAGGTAGGAATCTAATACGTCAACAGCCCTTTGGCAGCATCTGAGGCCCACAGCAGGGAGCACCTTTCCCTTAATGTTATGCAGCATTGGGGTTACACTTATATTTTATTTACCATTTTGTTTTTTTAGGTTATTTAAAAAGAATAATAACCATCTTTATATTGAACAACATATATTTTGTCTTCTACCCCTTCATCATTAAATATAGAAAAAATTTAACTTCCTTTCTTTTATACACACCTCCAGCAGTAAACAGTAATGCATGGATATGGTCTTTAGGGTGAGTGAGTGAATCAACCCCTCAACATCTCCTAAATCAACAATCCCTTAATTAACACAGCTTTCAATCCCGGGTCCACTCTATTCTGATATTTTAATTATACTATTGTAGACTAGTAAATGATTGATATTTGTTGTATTTTTCATCTTCTACAGAGACAGTTCTCAAAATAAGGGAAAGTTTTTCTCTGTGAACATTCTCCCTAGAATAAGTGCCATCAAGGTGTATGCTTGTTCTTTGTAAGTTACCAACTTGGGTAAAGCTTTTGCATAATTAATGCTGGTAAAACTTACATTTTGGATTTGGTTTGGATGAACAGCAACAACCTACGCGTTTGAAAGGTGCAAGTTAAACTGGTATAAATGCCGGAGCTTGTCGACACCATTTATACTACAGTTTAACTTGAACTTTCAAACCGTTTATAAGCCAGTGAACAAACACATTATGAAAGCTATTTCTTATAAATTCAAACTTTGCAATTTAAGTGATTTCTAATCAGTAAAAAAACTTTTGAATATAAAAAACAAATGTTTATTTTGTCTTAGATCAGCCGCTAAGCTCCGCCCACAATAATACAGCATCACTTATGTGTCACCAAGCGCAAGACATCGTTCACAGGAAATATAATTATAGTATTTAATTTTGGGTTCTTACATGCTGTTTTAATCAAACTTTCAATCAAACTACACTTACAATTCACGTTGTAAGGTTTTAAAAAAGTTTAATCAAGAAAAGAGCATTTGATAGCAGTGTAATAATTTCGCAATGATACAGTGATAAAGTACTACCGCAGGTTATTTTTTGTAAACGTCGCAGAATGAAGGTTATCCTTTTCAGCTGTCAGTCTTGTGTTTATGAGAATGTATACCGGTCACATGACCTTGTTTAATCCAATCAGCAGATAGCATATCGATTAAATTTCAAAGTCTGAATTTATTATGATTTAACTGATTCAGTTAAGTGCAACATTGCTTTATATTTCTATTATTGCTGCAATTAACTGTCTGTGGCAAGGCATCAAATTTATCTTATATTTCATTATTTCGAGGAATCACTACGTCCTAGACCATACGATATATGTGTCACCCACAGGGTATGTATTGCCTGTGTTTTTACAATGAATTACTGTGTATTTATGGTCAGTTTATTGGTATGCTTTGTGTATGCCATGGCCAATTTGATAGTTTAATGTTGTAACCAGGTTAAGATAGTTCATTTTACGCCATTTTGAATAATTAATGAGCATGCACCTGGTCTTTTTTAATCCTTCTATTGTTAAAGAACAATGGCCTTTTGAATTAAGGAGTATAATGGTCTTGCTAAGTGAGAAACACCTGTGATGCAGGTGTGGCATGCACCTGGTCTGACACCCATGTGGTCTATAGATAATAGTTAACATATTGTACTTGAGGGGGGACACCTGTGATGCAGGTGTGGCATGGACCCTTTGAAACGAGGCACACCTGTGATGCAGGTGTGTCGTGCACCTGGTCTGACACCCATGTGGTCTATAGATAATAGCCCTTTGAAGCGAAGCACACCTGACACCTGGCCTGTGACTCAATGTCTATTTTTATGCTTTAGAAAGGCAATATAAACCCTGAACTCTCACAGTTGAAGAATCATCCTCAGCTGAATCTTGAGAAGTGTGGAACTCTCATATGCTATTGACTTTACTCGTGTTGTTGACCTCGAAGATAGAAAATGGAATCAGTACCCCAGGATCTCATGGCAAAGTATGGACTGCCAGTGCAATGTTTGTAATGTAATCCTGGAGACTGGATGAATTGGTGAAACATTCCACTGCAAGATACACTATTACTATACAGGTGTGTTTTATTTAGCTCAGACAACATGGATGTCTGTGGGTATCTTGATGAGACTGTTGTTGCAGATTGTAGTGGTGGATTACCCAGTAAGACCGATTACACCTCTTTTGAGAAGAGACTTGATTCCTTTAAAGACTGGCCAATTCAGATGAAACAAAATCCGAGAGACTTGGCTCATGCTGGATTATGTTATCAGAATCGTGGGGACTTGTGTATTTGTTTTAAATGTGGTATTCGTCTCAAGGAATGGATGCCTACTGACGACCCCTGGATTGAACATGAGAAGTGGTCTCCTGACTGTGACTATCTACGGATGGTTGGTATAGTAGAGAGAAAGACAACCCAACAACTGAGGAATCAACCCTACATGAACACTAATAAATCAGGATTTCTTTTTTAACAGGATTTTAACATGATCAACAGTCTGTCACTAGAAATATTGGATTGTATATGTAAATATTGTATCTTGTATATTTCTATGCATTATGAATAAACCTGTTTACACTATGTGTCTGTGATTTATAGATTGTCCTACAGAGTCATACTGAGTCCCATTAGAATTTGAGTGCATATAGAGAGAGACTATAGACATTTATATAAAGACCAAAGATTTCAAACTAGCTTCATTTGTCATTAAACTAGTGTCAGTGACACTTCTGGATGTGAAGAGTGTTGAACATAGAACATTTCTTAGTCCACATCCACATAGAAATCATGAACAGTCGATACTGGAAACCTTATCTGGATGATCCTGACAAATGGATCAAGTATTACTATTTACAAGCCAAGGGATACCCCAACCCTTTTACAAACATGGATGATTATGTGATCTATTATGAGAAGTATCAAGGGATCAAGATAGATTTGCCTGGTTTGAATGGTAGCAAGTCCTCTTCAACAACTCCTGAGATTGTTCTTACCTCTCCAACACATCAAGTTGTTCAACAGGCAAAAGCACGCTTGTCAAAGAAGAAAAGATCCTCACAAAAAGGCAAAGGGGTAAAACGACTAACAACAGGGTTTTAACACTATAACCACCACCACCACCACCACCACCACCACCACCACCACCACCACCACATATACCACCAGCACACACACCACACACACCACCACCACCACCACACACCACCACCACCACCTCCACCACCACCACCACCACCACCACCACTTAAAACCACCACCACCACCACCACCACCACCACCACCACCACCACACACCACCACCACCACCACCACACACCACCACCACCACCATATATTATAACTATAGTCTTCATACACTCCACGTCACTTGATATAAGATCACGATGGAAGCAACATGTCCGTATTGACAGAAACTGTTTTCAAGAAAGGATGCTATGTTGAGACATAAAAGATTAAAGCACAATAATGAAAAAGAGAAGCAACAGCCATCACAACAATTATCTATACCTTCACAACCACAGCCCCCGTCACAGTCAAACAAGTCTAAAGACACAGGGCCACGGCCCCCATCACAGTCAATCGAATCTAAAGATGCAAGGCCACAACAAGATTTTAAATTACAACACCCCTTCACCATGACCGTTTCCGGGCCAACTGGATCCGGCAAATCGTATCTTGTTCGACACATTTTGGAAAGTGTAAAAATTAAACCTTGGCCTCAACGCATCATATGGCTTTATCGTCGCTGGCAACCTCTTTATGATGACATTCTACAGTCGGTGTATCCTCCGGTAGAGTTTATTCAAGGTATTCCCATAGATTTGGATCAAGACTACTTTTTTGACACAAGTGTGAGAAATACCATTGTTCTTGATGATTTGATGTCAACGGCTAGTAAAGATCCCAAAATAACTGACTTGTTTACAGAAGGTTCCCATCATCGCAACCTCTCTGTTATCGCTATCAACCAAAATTTATTTTTCAGCAAAAATCCAACGCAGAGACGGAATTCGCATTATTTAATATTGTTTAACAACCCAGTAGACCAGCAACCTGTTATGACCTTGGGTCGTCAAATGTATCCAACTCGATCTCAACATTTTATGCAAACATTTGAAGAGGCTACAAGTAAACCATATGGTCATCTTTTAATTGATTTAAAACCTGATACACCACCCTGGCAAAGACTTTGTCCAAATGCATGTAAAGAGAATAGTCTGAAAAATATTTCTCATATAGAGACTAACCCCAGAAGTGAACAGATGACTCTGAAAACATCACAGATATGACATTTTCCTGTGACGACTGTGGTATTGTTTTCCAAAGTCATCATGACCTGCAAAAACATAGGAAAACGTGGTGCCCAGAGAACACAGGTTTTAGACAATGTTCACCACCTGGAATCTCCAATATGTCAACTAAAAGAAAATTTGAAGAAGTAGTGAGTGGACCTATGAAGAAATCTCTAGCATGTTGTGACTACTGTGGACAAGTGTTTAGTAATACTCATAACCTTCAAAGTCATCTGCATGACAAGGAATGCCCCAAAGTGGAAAAGAATGATGAAGATGTAGAGGATGATGACATGAGCGCCTTTACCAAGGGGGTTCAGAGAAAGAAACAACAAGCTGATCTTGAGGAAGAGGGCATAAGACTCATGTTTAAACGTGCTCGTGAGATAAACGCTGATTTCCTTGAAGAGAAACAGGAGAAGTATGAGAGGAATGGTTATTCTGCAGAAGTAATTGATGATAAACTCGACAAATTGTTATGGAGGGCATTCAAAACAATGTATGCTCAATTTCTTCATTTTATGTTGTATATGAAAGATGGTCCCACAACTCAAGAACTATTAAATTCTATTGATGACAGGAACAATGTTGAAAATGTCATTTTCGCTAAACTTTCAAAACATAGACAATGGGTGATTGATATTACTGATGATGATGATAATGATTCTGATATTTCTGATGATGATGATGATGTTGATGATGACGAAGACAATGCTGAGAATTGATTTTGTAAAGTAGATTCATAGGGTCTGCCCTTAACCCTAATTCTACTTCTACAAGCAAACGGGGCAAATAAAATAAAATCAACTATTGAACATATCTTCTCCATTTGTATCTTAAGATTAAAAGTACATTAAGTATGATGTTGGAAAACATCAAATCAAAGGTAATACATGGTGTTCTTTCATTGAAATGTACTGACTGTTGCTTAAAATTACCATTTTAGAGTGAGTTCATTCAGTAGTGCATACATCACATTATGGCTGCTTCACTCAGTTATCATGTATAGCTGAAGTCGTAATAGTCACAATGTAAAAAGAAGGGTTGAATTTGTTCCAGAAATAAAGAAATGATGGGTATTTTGCTATTTACAGGACGAATCTCATTGAAATGAGTATTGTATGACGTCATGATGACGTCATATTGTCGTGAAAATGAATGGGTAGATAGTATAGCTTAGGTCGTGTGCATCACTATACAAAAAGAATGATTGAAATCGGTCCATAAATAAAGAAGTGATGGTTATTTTTCTGTTGACAGGAAGTTGTAAACAGAGAGTCACGTGACCTAATACATTTTGACGATTTTCTCACTCATTAGATATCGTATAAAAACAAATGACATATCAATGAAAAGGTCTTGACGAGTTCTACGCGTTGCACTCATCAGAAATGATATTCATGACATTCTACGGAAGTGAGTAATGTATGACGTCATGATGACGTCATATTGTCGTGAAAATTAAAATGGATAATTGTGACGTATAGCTTAAGTCATGAGCATTGCTATACAAAAAGAATGATTGAAATCGATCCATAAATAAAGAAGTTATGGTGATTTTTATATTTACAGGACGGATCTCATTGAAATGAGCATTGTATGACGTCATGATGACGTCATATTGTCGTAAAAATTGAAATGAATAGGTGGATAGTATAGCTTAAGTCGTGAGCTTCACAGTACAAAACGAATTATTGAAATCCGTCCATAAATAAAGAAGTGATGGCGATTTTACTGTTGACAGGAAGTTGTAAACAGGAAGTCACGTGACCTAATACATTTTGACGATTATCTCACTCAATTGATATCGTATAAAAACAATTGACATATCAATGAAAAGGTCTTGATGAGTTCTATGCAATGAGACCATCAGAAATGATATTCATGACATTCTACGGAAGTGAGTAATGTATGACGTCATGATGACGTCATATTGTCGTGAAAATTAAAATGGATGATTGTGACGTATAGCTTAAGTCATGAGCATTGCTATACAAAAAGAATGATTGAAATCGATCCATAAATAAAGACGTTATGGTGATTTTTCGGAATGGACTCATCCAATCCAACTACCCTTGAAAAAAAGTGGACTCGTCCTTGTTTGTTTTTTTGAGCGCGTTGGCGAAAATTGCGAAAATTTTAAATGTTGAATATCTCACCTCATAAATATTGGATTTGGACACTTTATATATCATTTAAAAGCTAATGATGTTAGCTAAACAGTAAATACAATAGAATACTGATTATTTTTTATTCTGAGTATATTACAAGTATAATAAAGCATTGAATTCAATATGGCGACTGTAGCAATTTGGAATCTTGACTCTGTATGACTATGTATGACATAGAGAATACTTTTTCCAATGGGTATGTTGTATTTTATTACATTGTAGTCAGAAATTCAGAACAATTGTTGTTGTTATTTTCAGAAATGAAGAATGTCAATATGAGATAAGTCATTATGGTGTTTTGTGTACCCTTGTTTGTGTATCTACCGCTCATACAGACCATGTCTACCTTATCAAACAACAGTTAATGTTTTTGTAAATATTGTTTAATGTTAATATCACTTAATTGTTATTGATGAAAAATAGTTGTATTTATATGTGTGTATATTTATATTTTTAATATAGCCAAAACAACTGGGCAAATAACTCATGTATAGTGGAATACAGTTATTTTATAATTCTGTATCGTTCACATATATGATTTACTTGTCCAAGCTAAATTACAATGTGCTGAAAACATGGAATCAACTTACGGGATACTGTTGGCGGGGCTATGCTACCAGCTGATATTTTAATTACTCTTGGATTCAAGAATCTACTGTTCAATTTGGATATATACCACTTTCATCATGGAATTTACCGTTGCCTGGGGATGTGTCTAAATTCACTATAAGGGGTGAGTACTTACTTCATCTAACATTTTTTTCTCCACAAATTTAAAAGGGTAATTTCCAATGTCCAGAGTATCCATTATTTCACATGTATAAATATTTATAAAGTTTGGTATCCAATAGGAACAAGAATCACACACATGTATATCAAGGTAATCCATTTGGTAATATCCAACAAGTATAGTGAAGTCAGGAACATCTGAGATCGAGTTCCTTATGCTCTCAAGAGTCAACTGGAAATGAAATCTCAACTGAGAGAGTTGGGGAATTATAATGTCTTTCTAAGACATTAAGTCACAGGCCAGGTGTCAGGTGTGCCTCGCTTCAAAGGGCTATTATCTATAGACCACATGGGTGTCAGACCAGGTGTCAGATGTGCCTCGTTTCATAGGGCTATTATCTATAGACCACATGGGTGTCAGACCAGGTGCACGACACACCTGCATCACAGGTGTCCCCCCTCAAGTACAATATGTTAACTATTATCTATAGACCACATGGGTGTCAGACCAGGTGCATGCCACACCTGCATCACAGGTGTTCCTCACTTAGCAAGACCATTATACTCCTTAATTCAAAAGGCCATTGTTCTTTAACAATAGAAGGATTAAAAAAGACCAGGTGCATGCTCATTAATTATTCAAAATGGCGTAAAATTAACTATCTTAACCTGGTTACAACAGTTTAATATCCAGCCCTCATCCTTATATTTGTGTAGGGGCATTGGTTAGCGTATTCGGCTTCGGATCAAGAGGTTTGTGGTTCGAATCCCTCCAGGGGCACAGCAACTTTGTCTACAGTAGAGAATTTTTCTACACGCAGTAATTTTTGGTTGCAACGTTTCACTGCATTTCAGTGTAGTACCACCCATGGTTTGCTAGTTCCAGTCGTTGCTCGCTCATACCAGTTTAACTTGCATCTTTCAAACGGTTTATAAGCCAGTGAACAAACACATTATGAAATCTATTTCTTAACACTCTCACACACAATCACAACCATTATAAAAAGAATATATCTTAGGTTTAGAAATGATATTAAATATGCATTACACATTAGCATTTAGACATTTAAATTTAACACTAAGTTTTGGCAATATTTAGAAATCTATTTAAAAGAATATATTAGGAATAACATAATTCACTAAACTGAATTGATATCTACAACTGTCCTGTCTGTGCTTCTTTGCAGTGCAGAGTTGTAAGCAGTGTGTGTAAAAAGTGCTTTGAAACCTGAAGTTATATAATGCAATCAGTATGAAAGCACAGGCTGCTTGCTTGGTCGACTCATTGAGTTCAACAGATACTGAGGTGTGAAATGAATAAATATAAAACTATAACTCTGCTATATTATCTGGATCAATTTTAGAAAAGTTACACTATCTGACATTTTCATGAACATCGCCCAAGCGGTAATTATAAAGCGGGAATCCGTCGGACAAAAAAGTTCAAATAACAATATTAAGAAGATACCTAGAAAAACGTGGTTAACAATAGGTTTTCATTACTTTTGTCTTGAAGACCTAAAAAATGACTTTTGAAGGAGTCGGATAAAAAAATTCTGGAAAGACAAACGGACGGAATCCTTGGTATATCTATACAAATGTACTAAGAACTTTTTTTTTTACTAACAACTATTGAAGGAGTTCAAAATTAGTATAAGGTCAATATATGTGGAAGCATGATTTATGGGATGAAATAAAGAAATTAAGTATAAAAACGTAATCCATTACCAAATACATGTATATAGACGGAAGATCTATGCCTGACTGATGTGAATATTGGTAAGTTCGTGACCAGCAAGAACGTCCTGTGGAGATCTAAGGACACCTGAGGAGGCGAATTGAAAATGGAAGTGAATGACAATCGTCATCTCCAAACAAGAAGAAACCGCATGGCCAGTGCATGTTTACTTATGTTATTATGGATGCTAAGTCAAATATAGATAATGGGAGATTTGAATATGTTATTTATTAATGGAATCATCCAACATCCAATCATGAAGTTCTGAGATGGGGTGTTGGCTCACTGATATACTGGAGAAAAATAATTAGGGATATTTTGAAATTTATAAATTACAAGTACTGCCGTATTTATTACCTGATCTACAAATGAAATATTAATCATAAAACATCTAACACCTAACTTATTGTGACAAGTATATAATGTATTTTTCTGTAGTAGGTTATAAGAGGATGTTTTGGGCCAAACATAATTATTTTTATGGTGTGGATACCCGATCAAACTCCAGATTATTTTGGTCCATTATTAACAGCAGTAAAAACACCAATTACCGGTAGTTACATGTCGCCAAAAACTCCTATTATAACCTACTTTGAATAATACAACAGAATGTCTTGAAATATACAATGAACTCCACTTACCAAGTGATATTCCATCATATTGTAGCAGACATGTCCAAACAGAGACATACTATGCTATTTGCACAACTTGCAAAGATTATAGAGACACTTTACCTCAGTGTTCGATTTCCCAGAGCTCAAAGATTCAAATGAAGCCGGGGTTACTGAGATCCACCAATCACAAGAGCAGCGGTTCGGCTTGGGTACCTTCCTGCCTAACCAATCGAGAATGTAGGCTAATCCCTTCAACATTGTCCCCACAAAACAATCATGTTCACTTGGATAGTGTCAGAGGCAGGTTAATGTCTTCATAGAATAAATGAAAACTAATGTTTGTGTGTGTGATAAATGAATGAAGTTTTTAAAGTGGCAGTAGCACGTTTTTTTGCTGAAATATGTCGATGAAATGTATTTGCAATGTAATGTAATGTAGTAAAACACCCTTCTCTCTTCGGGAAAATCAAGATAAAAATGAGTGTATATAGTTCGGTTAAGCCATGGGAATCGTTTTTGTGATTTGAAATAATAAAATGTGTTCACAATAAAATGGCCGCCAGGCAATTTTTGCTTAATACTCAACACCGTTATTACCACTACGGATAATTTGTGTGTGTAATCAGATGTTTTAGCCTCTAAAGTAAATATAAATGACATAAACTATCATTTTAAATGGTAAATTTGAAAAAATAATTTGAAAAAAAACGTGCTACTGCCCCTTTAAGCTCTCCAGGCCCGCTGAGCTTATGGTATGGTGCCCAGCATCCGTAAACTTTTTCGACTTCTTCTCCAGAACAAATGACTCAGAGAACTGAAATTTTATGTGCAGACTCCTTGGTAAATGGGGATTCCAAATTATAGATTTGGTTACCCTGTGACCCCAAATAGGGTCACAGGGGTCATGACTTACAAAAAAATATTTTCATCTCCTTCTCCAGTAGCAAAAGGTCTAGAGAGCTTAAATGTTGTGTACCGACTCCTTGACCAATGGGGATTCTAAATTGTAGATTTGGTAACCCTTTGACCACAAATAGGGTCACAGGGGTCACAACATTAACAACCTATTTTTATCTTCTTCTCCAGCACCTAAAGCTCTAGAGAGTTGAAATGTTGTGTACAGTGAGGATTCTAAATTGTAAATTTGGTGACCCTTTGACCCAAAACGTTGGTAACAGGTGTCATGACCTAAAAATCTAGTTACATCTTCTTCTCCAGTGGCAGTACCAAAGGTCTTGAAAGCACAAATGTTGTGTAGATACTCCTTGGCCAATTGAGATTCTTAATTATAAATTTGGTGACCCGTTGACCCCAAATGTGGGTCACATGAGTCATGACCTAAAACGTATGGAATGGGTGGGTTACCGCTACATTGCTGGATAACCTGACGGTTTGAAGGGTTGCTTACAGGCTAGGCCAGATACAGAGACATACGTTGAACATTAGTTACTGTGTTATGTGACTTTATTCAAACTGTTCCTAAGTTCACCCAGCAGTACAATTTGGTACCTGGTTTTGAAGCAAAGGCAATATGAAATATAACCTTTTTCATAGCTAGGTTGCATACTCCTAGTCCTAGTGAGTTGAGAATGAAAAAAGAAAGGATGTTACTCCTTTCACCATGATAGTAGTGTGAGTGGGTTGTGAGCATGCCCTTTATGGTTTGGAGTTCATGTTGTACAACAATCATCAATACAATTATCAAGTACTCATGCAGTATCTGTGTAGCAGGTTTTAAGATATAAAAGAGAGTCTAACTTAATTAAATTCTTTTTATTAAACTTCTTTGAGAGGCATGTTAGAAGTTGTAGAGATGAAGAAAACCAAGATATATGGATAGTTAACTTCTTTATTGCAATGAATGCGACGTTTCGGTGTAGATACTAACACCGTTAACAACAAGGTTAATTAACAAGGTGATGTACACTGGATTAATTGTACATACTCACTATACTATATAAATTCTCCTCCTACCATATTCATGTATCACTTGCTTGATAACGGTGTTAGTATCTACACCGAAGCGTCGCATTCATTGCAATAAAGAAGTTGACTATCCATATATCTTGGTTTTGTTCTTTATATTTAAGTTGTATCCCATATACATGTTTACCAGACATAAAATTCCGAGAATTACTTTTGAACAATCCAACATTTATAGATAGCTGTATTGATTGTATTAATAAGAGGTCAATATTGACAATCCAAACAACTTTCTAGTCAGTGGTTGATTTATTTTACACAGATGAATTTACCTGTTGTACAGGGGCCTCTTGAGTTGTTTTTTTAAACCAATGATACTACATTGCAATCACAACTGTATTCAAAAGACTCTGCAGGGCACATGGATGCAAAAACTCCCAATGGAGATAACAGAGGGTTGTTTGAACGAAGTAAACTAACCAAACAAAGCAAATCTGTGGACTTAGTAGGGCCACTCTATGAAAATGTTATGGATACCAATCGTTATTTGCTGAATGGGGTGAATCTGCAGATCAGAATGTTTCGTACTTCTCCTTCTTTCTGTTTTATGTCAAATGAAACTACTCCTAACTATAGGGTAAAGATAGAATATATCTATCTCAAGATATGCAAGATCCGTCCTCAGACATCTATAATCACGAGTCATGCCAGAGCCCTTGCCCATGAAACAGTCAAATCCCCTTTTACGAAAAGAGATGTGAAGATTGTGTCTCTAGCTAAAGGACAACTAATGATACTTTCCCTTATGGCAAGAGCTATCCTACAAAACGAGGGATTATGTTAACTCTGAAACACTGGTTGGAACTGCCAGGAGTGTTCAAGTTCTTAGAGGAGTATGGTAAGAGATATTTTTATACACATGTTGGAACCAGTGTCTATGCCACCATGACCTGATGACCTTAGTGTATATGATGAACATTTTCACCAGGGTCAAATGGAGCATTTGCAATTTTCTTAATGTATTCCTGAAGATTGGATGAAGTGGTGAAAACATTCTACTGTAAGCCATTGAACTGTAAAGACGTGTTTTACAATCGCTCTTATAGCATGGATTCCTATGGATATGAGACTGTTGTCGATTGCAGTGGTTCATTACCAACTAGGCCTGGTTACACATCATTTGAGAAGCGACTTGATTCTTTCAAGGGCTGGCCTTTGCATATGAAACAAAATCCAAGAGATTTGGCTCATGCGGGACTCTATTATCTGAGTCGTGGTGACTCGTGTATTTGTTTTAAATGTGGTATTTGTCTCAAGGACTGGACCTCTACTGATGACCCTTGGCTTGAACATAAGAGGTGGTCCCCAGACTGACTATTTGTATATGGTAGGAGAACCTATCCAAAAGAGTGATACTGCTGGTAAAACATGTTACCTTGGTCCAACAGTGTGATTGGTATATCATGATATTGTAATAAACATATAGTATGTATTTTTCTTGTGTTGGTCTTCTTTTTGTGGATATATAAATAGAGTGAAATCTATAGGAAGGGCCCATTTACCCATCATGGCACCTTGGGATGACTACTTACCGGTACATGATATTTATTATGATCCTAAACATCCTAGCAGTTACGCAGGACCAAAGAAGTTATTTGAAGCTGTGAAAGCTGAAGGTCAATTAAAGATTGGTCTTCATCGCATCAAGAAATGGCTGAAAGGTCAGGAAACATACACTATGACTCATCAAGTGAGACGAAAGTTTCCAAGAAATACATATGTTGTGGAAGGTATAGATAGTCAATGGCAAGCCTATTTGATGAATATGGTTTCAGTAGCTGAATATAATGATGGTGTAAAATATGTATTGGTTATCATTGATTTATTTTCCCGCTATCTTTGGATCTATCCACTACAGTCAACAAAAGGTCAGGAAGTAGTGAAAGCCTTGACAAATTTGTGGGAAACACAAGTGCGTCGCCCTGTTATCTTTCAATCTGATATGGGTTCAGAATTTAAGAATCAATGGGTCAAAACGTTTTTGAAAAATCACAAGGTAACACAGCTGTTTACACTCAATAAGACGAAATCTCCTGATGCTGAGAGAATGATAAAAACTCTTAAAATGCGTTTATATCGATATATGCTGAAAAAACATCACATACATAGAGGATATTATATGAGTGTCTATGTCATACTAAGTTTACGACACGAGTACCTGAATATTAGTATTTCCCGAGCGAGAGCGAGGGATATACCGATATTCAGGCACGAGTGTCGTAAACATTGACACGAATATAATATTCTGTTTATTACCGAAGTCGTGAAATTAATGAAAACACACTAAAATCCACTTACAACCATAGGCTGGCGACCCTTCGTCGAGCATTTAGAGAGCAACGTCATAGACGAAACGTGACGTCATTATCATTGTTTATGACGTCACTCACCATGACAAAGTGATATGTTGCCCTAGGGCATCGTATGAAAAATATGAACCCCGATATGATTGCCCCCCGTAGGTAATAAAGATACATAGATATATTTCAAAAAGTGGCAAAGACTTATAACAATACAAAGCATAGAATGTTGGGACAAGCTCCTACTAGTGTCAATAGCCATAATGAAACAGAAGTCAGACTTTCTCAATATTTGATCAAGAGAAAAACCGAGAAACCAATCAAGAAAAATGCAAAAAGAAAATTCACATTCAAAGTGGGAGATACAGTTCGAATAAGTCATTTGAATGGTAAATTTGATAGAGAATATCAGGAAAAATGGAGTGGTGAAATCTTTACCATTAGCCGACGCTATTGGTCTCAAGACAATGATTTGTACAAACTGAAAGATTGGGGAGGTGAAATGGTCACATTGGCCAAGGAAATACAACTCATGGATTCTTGAGAAAGATATGAGACAGTATCAGACAATATAAAAAGAAGATGTTAATGTATTTCAAACGCAAAAGGATGGAGGAAACCATTGAGACACAACCTCTTTCAGGCAGTAGATCGAATGAAACCTGGAGTTTATTTGGAAAAACAGTGGTCAAAAACGAAACAGTATTTTTCTCTCATATCATCATTATTTACATAGTGGTCATTACTTGTATTGTAAATTTGTCCTTAGAAAAAGGAAATTCTAATTTATGGAAAGTATTATTGAGTAGTAGTATTGGCTATTTACTTCCCAATCCTAAAATCAAATCTCAAAAGTGATAATGGAAAAATACATAATTTTAAGAAGTAGTGACAGTAAAGATATATATCCTGACAATCAGTCCTGGTCATTTCGAGTGCAATTGAATGAACTACTACATTTTGAACATTCTTGTATGTACATTCTTCTATCTGTGATTCAACTTATGTGGGTGAAAACCAAGAACCTTTACTCAGACGATTATGTTTAAATAATGGAAAATCCTTTATTTTCACTAGATATCAATATGTACCCATCAACACGGTGTACAATCCCATACAGTGCAAACCAGATATAGTTCGCTGTACGCTCGTTCATTGGTTCATAGCTCTGTCAAGTGTGTGTTGTTCGTTGGATCAAATAAGTAATTTAAAGTCATTACACAGCTTTACAACGTATGCAAATAGGCTCCGGTTCATCAATTTGTGACATGCATACAAGTACAGTGAATAAGTTCGTGATAAATAGTTGTATGTTGATGAAAACACATTATTTTTGTTACGAACGCATCGAGCCAAATTTGACAAGCCCGTGAGTTTTCGATTTTATTCACGTATACAATCATGCTGCTCAAAATGTATCTAAATACATAACTATACTGTACTATTTTAGGTCAATCACATATATGATCAATTCGGAACATATCTATTTTAAGTCAGAAGTCAGAAACACATAATAAATAGAAAACCATGTTCAATCCATGTTTCCGAGACTGTATTTACAGTACTAAATTTGCTGGGGGAAGCGACATGCACGAGTTGATCGTGAGTGTCGTGACATCATTAATTTGTTACGTCGTAAATTATGACGTAATTACATTCCTATCTTGCAACTGCTCGATTGCTGGTTCACTATTTACTAACATTTTTTTCATTCTGCGACAATATTTACAATATAATCAAGTTTTTATTCTTATAATTTAAGATTCATTTTGTTAATAAAATTCAACAATTACATAATAATCTTACATTATATATTAACTATTTTGATACCCGCATCTTGAAGGTGTGAGAATTTTATGTATGGGGTAGGAGTACAATTTGTATTTTACAGTCTAATCTATAAGGTCGTGAACTTGAGTCTAGTTTTTCGATTTTTAGGCATTAAAATGATCTTGAATCGCTGAATCGCTGAATTTTCAAATATGAAACAATGTTGTACAATTATTTCCCTAAAACAGTTTAAACCATAATTGATATTTCTGCTGTTACTGAACATTAATGGCGATTCATCACGAAGAGTTTGGTACAGTGGACAATCGTATATTATGGATTACTGTCGGTTACTTTACATTTCATTTATTCAGAATTGAAGGCCACGTGGCCAAGAGTACAACAGGCATGACATATAAATGGCATGGTGTTTAGAGAAAATATAAGTTAATGGTAATACAATATTATTCAACGTAGGTGTTTCTTCAAGAATATACATATCCCTTTGAGAACATTGACATTTTGTACCTTCGTAAGCGCTTGACATTTGACAGCTGAAGGTGGGCTATAGCAATAAGCTGGAATATATTCTAGAGTGTTTATATGATGGACATATTAACATTAAGTGATATTCATCTTCAATCATGTCAGCATTACATTTGTTACAAATTAATTCATTTTATGGAACCAATGTCTTTGAGAAACGCTGTTTTTGAACGTTCAAATTATTGGATTGACATCAAACATTTAGAGTCAGGATTTTCATAATCATAAAAAAACCCTTTTCTAATACATTGTGATTTCCATTATTTTATGTTATTCTGTAAGTTCTGCATGCGAGTCTTGTTCCACACAGTCAATTAATCTTTCCTTGAATATCTTAAGAAATAAGTCTATATTCCTACTCCCTGCTGCATCAACACACGACCAAACCCGTAAGTGAACAATAACTGCTTAATATGAGCTATGAGGAAATCAGGATGCTTCTTAAAGCACAGGCAAAGCTTATATGACCATATGAGCACGACCATATGAGTACATATATACACTGAAATATTATAAAACCGCTACCGTATTTGCTCGTCCTTGTATTTACATATGTGCCAGTGGTCAGTGTTATTGTAATCGTGAATAAGGCTCTCTGTTAAAAACAGCATTTTCAACGACCTATTTTCCGTGCAAGGGGAAATCTGAGTGTGCCGAGTGACAAGCTTAATCTCTGTCTTGTTACAGTTTCAACCATTCTTTGATCGATTACATCGCCCCAAATACATTTTAAGTGCCTATTTTATGAAAACAATTTATAACCCATGAAAAAAAACCATTTTAACTTCCCTCTGTGATACTTCCGGCGAATCATGTTTCATGAACGAATAAAGTAATTAATTTCTATTATCTCTAGGCAAAATATCGTGCAGCAACTCCGTTTTAAATGTATGTTTATATGGCAGGGTAATTGGTTTGTAAACCATCCAGTTGTTGACTGCCATGTGCATATTCCTATTGTAGGCCTATTATGCATTATGCATATATAAAATGCAGATTTTGTGGAAGAATTTGAATTTGAGTCTCAGTTTGAACTTTCTATTTTACTGTTATTGTTTGTGGATCCTGAAAAAATGCAAACATCTGGAATTGAAGGAATCAAAGAACAGAAGGTTGTCACTGGAATGGTTCGGCATATGTTTTTTGCATGTTTCCTGTTAAGCGTCCATGCAACCTATTGTCACTTTCATTGTTTTCCGCTAAACAATTCAGAGCCTGAATCGAAGTAAGCCGTATATATCAATTGTTCCATCTCTATTTCCTCCTCAACTGGAGTGCTTTCCTGAGTTTGATGCATTTCTGGGCTATACTGAGACAGTCCAGTAGAACGAGGACCCCTAAGATGAGACCACACAAGGACACGCCTACCAGACCAATGCTCTGCGCGGACGGTCGCGAATCCGGGACGCTACTGAGTCTGCGCAGATAGAGCGATGTTGAGTTCCGGGAGAGAGTGAGGTTGGTCTTGATCTGCTTCACGTACAGTTTGATTCTCTCCCTTGCCGTCTCCTCGTCCTCCTCACACCGACACACGCACTGCTCCGCTTCCGGGTCCAAATGGGCAAAGGGGACACTACTCTCGGAGACAACCACTGAACTCGTGGACGTTACGGAAGGGCTTGAACTTGGTGGTTCTGACGACACACGTGATGAGGTCATGGCGTGGGCATCGAGGAGGGAGGTTGACAATCTTTCAAAGGACGGACTAGCTGTCATGACTGGATTGGTCATAGATGAAACAATACTGGAGCTCATCTCTGGTATGGTTGAGGACATGTCTCCTGAAATACGCAACATGGATGATTGTAAACTATAATTTCCTGGAAACTGACGTTTCTCTTTTGGATTGTATAGGCCTACTCTAGCGAAGAAGAAACATAGTTCTGCCAGGGGTAATGAAGTGAAAACGATAGGGAGAACGGAATACACCGATATGCTATCTTTGCTTTGTATCTACACTCATATGGAATTGCGAATTGTGAACATGTTTATTCTTATAGACTATACCTATATGTTCATATCGTGTGAAGAATATAACGTGAGCTTTACAAAATATGAATGCAATGATCATGACATTAGAATAATAACCATTGGGGAAATTTGTTAGTTTTAATTGATTAATTAGTTTAAAGGGCTAGGAACCATTCATGTCCACACCACATAGGTTCCGTACCCGACTGTCCGACTCCAACCTGCACCTCACACAGCGTAAGAGCATCCCGCCCTGTGAGCTGTATCATGACGATGCGACCCAGGCTGATGCTGCTGCCGTTACACGCTATCGTCTTCATCTCCCCCAGCTCTAGTCCACCGTCGTGGTAGGCGCACAACGTCGTGCTGATGTTGGGGACCGCACCCAGCTGGCCATCCTCGGACAGCAGAATGTAGAAGTTCTGGAGACGGTTTTCTGAAAGCATACCCTTACCATTTTGTAAGGACACTTGTATTTTCTTTTCGAAACTAAAGATGCCAGCTGTGCAATTTACATGTAACACAAACAAATAGCCACTTATGAAACGGCTCCCCGCGCAAAACGAAATCAGCTCGTTTTAAATGACAAGCTCCAAATACCGACTTGCAACAGTATAAGCCTTTTCTAAATCACGAGACCATAAGATCGAAATAGTCATACCGCGATCTCGGACTAACATATATATAAACCAAAAATATATATAAAACAAACCAAAATTTCAACAAAAAGAAGACACACTCATCAAAACAATCAATGGACATAACATGATTTGATCAATGTATGTGCCTAATCGCCTATGAAAGTCTATTCATTGGTTACAGGAAGTCAGAGGCATAACATATACAGAGATGATTACACGAGGAAGTGTGTCATATGACTTTTAACGAAACGAGTGTGAATTTTGCATTTCCCGAGCGAGAGCGAGGGTTATACATACATTTGCACGAGTATCGTAAAAGTCATACGGCATACTTTCGAGTGTTATAATTTCTTCATTATCCATTTTATAATTTTTGATTCATGTAACAAAAAAAACCCACAAAACATTTGGAGTTGGTTACTGGACCATTGCAGGTTTCTTCTTGTTGTTCTCAATGGCGGTGGATATTGTCGGCGTCAGGTTACACGTTTCATATTCTGTATTGTGATACTTCTGTAGCTTACAATGGTACATGCGTCTAGATGATCAATAATAGGATATATACATGGTAGATAAAGCAGGTTCCAATGCCGAAGTGCAAGGTCAGGTGAAAGGTATGAAAAATATGGAATAGCACTGCTGGTTCAAATGTTTAGATCTATGGACAATTATTACATTATTTGAAATAGATTTTGTTCTTTAAGTTAACTGAATGGTTTAATGTAAGAGTATCACATTTGACTATCTTGAGTCTTGACACTCGCCCATTTACTTCGTTCATTGTTGGCACATAAGTACTAGTTAAGAACATTGAAAACCTCTCGATTAGATACAGCACCATTGGTGTTGTAGAGTTGCACCAAGACTAGAGAAAATTTACATTTTAACACGAGGAAGAATATAATGAATACTTCATATATAACATGGCATATTCAAAAGAAATATGAACATAACAATTAACTTTATCCTCGATATATCAGCGGTGCATCTAAACGTCCCGATCTCATCTACGATTTGTAAAGACAGAGGTTCTGACACTTGACACAAGGATTATCGATTACTGTTTTTGTTTATAATAGTAAAAGCGGACACTAAAAGACCAAGGAAAGCTTACGACAGCAGTCGCCTCTGTTGACGATAGTGACGTTAAAGATGTTGTAGACGTCCCCGAGATCAACAGCCCACCACGATTCTTCTTGGTTCAGTGTGTGGGTGCATGAGCGGTCATCTAGAGCGGACCGGAAGTCACCATCTACGGCCAGCTCACTTCCGTAGGAGCCATACTGCGAACTCTGCCGTGTTGGACGGCCAAAGGTTAGGTTAGATGATCCTGCGAGAAAGTGTTTTTACAAGATTTAAGTTGTTTTTGAAATAGAAAAGTTGTACGATTTATATGGATAGGAGTTCTACGACAGGGTGCCTTTCCTCACACCACTTGCAATTGATGGTACCACTACGATATATTGTTGCCTCTGTTAAATAATGGACTTCTATTGATTGATACGATTACTGTGTGGATAAACGATCGTTAAGATTTATCGTGATGTTGTAAACACTCAATCTCATTAAAATCAGATCGTGATTAAGTTCCATTACGTTACACATTAATCGTGTAACGTAATGCAACTAATTACGGTCTGATTTTAATGTGACTGTTTTACACTTGAAGTATGAGAACGTTAACACATGTTTGAAATGTTTGGTAATATATTCGTGATTTAGAGTCAAGAACAAAGTTTGCATTTGTTTGTCATAATTACGATATGTCTGTACTAATGCAGATAGATTGGCCCCATGCATAACAGCATAACATTTGTTCATTATATTAGTGGCGTGTATTCTTTCAGCCTTCGGAACTTTGTCATTCTACATCCAACAGAACGGTACTAAAAACCTTTTTTTACATGAACTTACATTAACTGCCAGTTACACGGATTTGAATTTATCACAAAGTCTCGGTGGTTTAGTTGTAAAGCTATTGGAAAGTCCAGTGCTGGTGATAATTGCCTAACTCTAATGTGTTGGATCACAAGTGAATCAACCGAAAAATTAGTAAATTTTTTAATTTTTTAATTTTTAAAAAAAAATCTCCTGTTCTTATGTATACCACTTCTAAATGCCCTTCAAATACCTACGTTATATTACTATGTATGAAAGTTATGGAACCAAATATTAGTTTTAAAAATACCTATATCAACAAATAATTCTAAAAAATAACTAGTGTTCACCATCGTGATATAGGTACATTTTCTATTAGGTGTCTATATTCGCACCAAGTTTCGTGGCTATTGGTGACACCACTCTGTTTGGAGTGACAAATTTATATCCCATTCACAGTAACCAGTAAGAGTTGAAGAGTTTAATAAATATTGCCATAAACATTTCCGTCTAGATTTACAATGTAAACTTTCTTGTCGCGATTGTTTGAGTCTTATGTGCACTGATGTCAAGTGTCTGATGAGTCCTAGTTATTGTACCACCTATAGATTTCAACTAGACTTAACTGACTAACAACTAAAGTATATAGTAACCCCCACTTTATACAGTAATTTACTCATTGGGTTTGTTTGGCTTGTTTGAAATCTGTAGTAAAATCATAACCGAAATCAATATTTAAAAATATGAATATATTTGATGACCGAAATAAGATAAGACGAATAAGACGAAGACAAATAGATATCATTAATTTTTAATTGCACACGTTTTGTAATTTTACACTTTGTCATAACATGTGGATCTTTCTATTCCGAATATACATGTTACATTTATATACCCTCCCAAGGAGACAATAGTATGAATGCATCAAATGTAAAGCTGACAAATTTCCGATTTCTAAAAGTCAGATAAATACTCAAAACGCGATTCTACCTTTCGATTTTAAAATGTTTGTTTACTTACCTCTGGCAGCATGGAGTTTGATGAAGGCGAAGACACAAACCAAAATCTTCATGACGCCAAATTCTTAAATCTCACGTTCCATTAAAAAGAATACTTCTTAACACCACATGAAAAAAAAATAGAGTATTTATCCCAAATTCACATGAAATATCCAGTTTTTAGCACGGCAACACACGAAATAAAGTGTTATAACCAAAGCATCATGTGTGATAACACTGATAACCCCTGCATCCAATACGGTAAACAAGTCCGGTACCACACATTCTCCTTGGCTGACCACTCTTTAACACTACATACATGTGCGGAAACTCAATATCCGGACATAATGTCCAAGCTCTGGTCAATAAGTCAGTGAAGTGACCACTGGAGGAACATGAATGGAAGGAGGATGGTCATTCAGCTGGACAATGGTATCACTCTAACAATATCGGGCACCTGTAGCCAGCATTGCTGATTTAAAAAAGGACACAGGACACTTATATGATCAATGGTCTTATTCTTGTTTAAGTGGAAGCACGGGCGGATATTTAATTTCCGTTGATTAGGCCGTCGAGTAGTTTACAGTAAACATGTTGGCGATATCAATTATCTCGACACAAACCCGTTCTTTATGTACATGGAAACAAGGAAAGTCCATTGATCTCATCAATCAATCAAGGTGAAGAAGTCAGCTACAAAGCACCCCAAGGTCAGATAGTTAATGTTTAATGTTTAATTCTTGCACAGTTGATTATCAGAAGGCGGTAATCAATTACGTTAGAAAAAGGAACTTTGTGGTCTGTATATCAAAAGTTTGTCTTTTTCATTCCAGGTGACAATGACACAGTTCGAGGATGATTGTCGAGGTCTCGGCGACCGAGCTGTTGGCACAGTGTGTGGTGGCTATTGGTGCCTGATTTCAAGGGTGTGGGTTCGAATCTAGCAATTGACTCGTCTCGAAAAGAATAGAAGAATTTGTACTATTGCAGATTGTGTGATCCCATGTGTAAAAGTGTAACGAGGACGATTGATAAGTACTGAGACTAGCGAAAAGAAAATATAGCCCCCTTCAATGTATTGCCATAGGTGTTTAGGGTGCTTTTATGACAGTTCTGCAAAGTTTCTGCCTTGGGCGTCCAAAAACTCATCGTGAGAAAAACAATGCCTACTGGGAAAAGATGGATTTTCTTTCAGAATAAGGCTATTATTTCACTCTATTCACAAAGATATGTGTTATAAACAATATTACATTATGCATGCTTTATATACGTGAGATCTATTTCGCGATGTGTTACTTTGTTAGGGATTCATGTATTGTCGTATATACTTGACAATACACAATATTTTCCTTTCAATTGAGTAGTACAAAAACATATCATTTCAAGATATTGTTCATTCTTCGAGTGAAATACCTCAATATACCAACTGCGGATTAAAAGACATTCATAACACTAATTAATTATAAATGATTTATTGACACCGTCAACAATATGGATACATAAATAGGTGGCGTAATCTTCATATTCTTATTTTGGGGTCACTTTTCACAAGTTTGTTCTTAAATACCTATTTCTTCCTTCAAAATTTGATAAAAGGATTAACGTGGCCTTAACCAATATCTCATGACCTTGACCTTTGACCTTCAAGGTCACACCATCAATGATCACTTTTCATCGCGTATAATAATCATGCAATGACTCAAAGTGTTCATAGTTAAAATATGACATATTAACAAAAGCATGCTTAAGTTTCGACCTCACTGTGACCTTGACCTTTGACAGATTTTAGCAAAAACGTTTTCAAATCTTGGTCTTTCTCCATAGTTCATATATACCAAATAAGACCCTAATAGCACCAACAAAGTTTGAAGTTATCATGTTTACAAGTATTGTTGTATTGATTTCAGAACTCATGACCTTGACCTTTGACCTTGAATGTAAACATGTCAAAATCATTCACCAGGTGTATAAGAAAGAAATTAAGCTGAGGTGTTAATATCTTCATGGAAAAAAGTTACTTAGTGACCAGTCAGTCAGTCAGTTAGTCAGCATGACCATATCTCGCGACCTTGACCATTAAAATTCAAGGTCACACAATCAGTGATCACTTTTCATTTCGTATCAAAATCATGTAATGATTCAAAATGTTAATAGTTGAAATAAGACATTTTCGCAAAAGCATGATTAGGTTGTGACCTCGCTATGACCTTGACCTTTGACGGATGTTAGCGAAAACCTTTTCAAATCTTGGCCTTTCTCCATAGTTGATATATACCAAATAAGAGCCTGATAGCACAAATATTTTTCAAGTTATCGTGTTTACAAGGATTGTTTTAGCAATTTCAGAACTTGTGACCTTGACCTTTGACCTTGAATATGAACATGTCAAAAGAATTCCCCAGGGGCATAAGTAAGAAGTTATGTATATGAGGTGTTGATACCTCCTTGGAAAGAAGTTATTTAGTGATTTCAGAACTGGTGACCATGACCCTATCTCGTGACCTTGACCTTTAAAATTCAAGGTCACACAATCAGTGATCACTTTTCATTGTGTATCACAATCATGTAATGATTCAAAGTGTTAATAGTTGAAATAAGACATTTTCGCAAAAGCATGCTTAAGTTGTGACCTCGCTATGACCTTGACCTTTGACGGATGTTAGCGAAAACCTTTTCAAATCTTGGCCTTTCTCCATAGTTGATATACACCAAAGAAGAGCCTGATAGCACAAATATTTTTCAAGTTATCGTGTTAACAAGGATTTTTTTTAGCGATTTCAGAACTCGTGACCTTTACCTTTGACCTTGAATATGAACATGTCAAAAAAATTCCCCAGGGGTATAAGTAAGAAGTTATGTATATGAGTTCTCATAACCTAATAAGGAAAAAATACAAATACAAAACGCGGCGGCGGCGGCGGCGGCGGCGATGGAAACTGCACAAAAACTGATAGCAGCTCCGACTTAGTCGGAGCTGCTAAATACCACACAATGAGATAATAAATGAAAATGGACAACGATAACATGGAAGCAAAAAGCAACAAAGCACAAAGCAACAGAACCCAAAGCACTGCTATGATGCGACTTTCCGATAACTGACTCATTAATAACTCGTGCCAATGACTTGAAATATGCCAATTATGATAATAAGTAAGGGAGAAACACATATCCCTGGCGTAGCCCCAACTAAAGCAGTTACACAATCATCCAGCGATGTGAATGTGGGGTTGTCAAAAGCACATATGTATTTAGAACGACACGTTTCGTCACACTCGTTCACATTAAGATCCCCTGTGGCAAGAACATTACTGTATCGAATATAACTGTCTAAGAAAGACTTGTCTTCCGCCATTTTCTTGATGACAAAATTGAGAGAATCAGCTGAGAGATCATCCATGCCATACAAGTCCTTGGTGTTGTACGCAATTTTCCAATCCGAGTCGTTGCGCCTGTTTGCATCCGTTAAATTCAGATAGTACTGGTGATATTGGAGGGGGAGATTCGAACCCCGGTCGTATTTGAAGAGTCTAACTGCAGGGTTGTGTGGGTCGCCAGTGAGTCCGGGGATCTTGAAGCGCCAGGGAGTCACTGACGGGGCCATGTACATCGCCACACCCGGGCCTCCTACAACAGGAAGTATATAATCAAGACCTATATTATTATCACACTTCTGGTTTGAATAACGACGGGGCCCATCACAAGGTCCGAGACAGGTAGTACAGAGAACATCATGACGGTCATTAACTGATCCAGGCATTTTCATAGGGGATGGGGCGTCACGTATTAAAAAGGTAGAGATTTACCCAGAGGGTTCATCAACTTCACATGCAATTTTTCATTAATATTTACATTTATCTTACACGATGTCTATTCCGCAATAGATTCAAAGGAAAACAAACAATATCAAAATAGCAAAAATATCATTCTCAAAACTGCTGCTCCCTTCACCACCAACAACGTATCCTCTTTCTATCACTTATCTGCAGGGCTAACGATGAAATTTATATATTTATGCGCTCCATGTTTAGCAACGAGATAAACCAACTTTTGCATACGGAAAGAAATTTGGCACGGGACAATGGTACGTTTGTAAGCAAAGGGCAAATCACCTCCGTTGTTTCTGAGATGTCTGAAGACGTCCGCGTGGTCGTGACCACAGAACATGCCAACGATGATGTCGTAGTTGGAACGGATGATGTCCATGAAGCGGATATGGAACTTCTCTTGGAACCATTGAACGTCTCCCGGCGCCAGGATACCAGGAGAGATGTGTGATGTTACTAGAACCTGTATAGATAAAGAAATATTATTATGAACACCCTGACACCCACCTTATCATTTTATACCAGTTATGTACGTGTCGTGTAAAGTTTAATTAGAAAATGTTTTCATCTTTATTCATAAAGTTTTTATACTTAGACAAAGTGTTACTACCAACAAATGTATAAATGTAATATGTACTAGTACAGGCCTGTGGTCTTTCAGTATGAACTAAAATAGTTTTTATTTTTATTTAAAAAGCTAATTCAATGCATATGCATTTGTATTTAAATGACATTTTAATTGATGATATTTGTTGCTGCCATTGTCTTGTATAGTTTTATGGTAAGTCTTGGTGTATTGTAACTATTAGGTGTACATTTTAAGCAGTTTTCCTTGTAGGCTACCTTTACTAACATAAATAAGAAATAAGACGCCAAGACTATTCCTAATGAGTATCTACATTAAGCCTATAGACACAGTTTTGATGATGGTGTAAATAATAAATCATATCCGCATCGAGTCGTCTTCTACCATGTCGGTAACGTACTTTTTTCTTCTTCTAAGTATACCTTAAACTTGCTCCAAGAACCATATGATATAACCCAGATATGTTCACCATGTATTTTCACCCACCCACACCATCAAGGTATCTGTACACGCAAGGCTCATTCAATCCCCACATTGTCGCAGAAGCTCATGCCCCGTAACGTTACTCATCGCTATATATATAGCATGTATTTTCTCAGCCAATAACATTTTAATGGTCGCTCATCGGGCTTCCAATCCGGGTACTGCTAATATTTCATCTATTTGGAGTATTTTCATTGCCTTGTTACTAAAAGCGCAATACAATACAACATTTGCTTAGATAATCCGGGAGTAGAAGAAGCAACTAGCATGATGGAATATGGGGGTTATCACCATGGTCTATGGTAGGAGTTAACCTGTTCAAGGTAACGTTTAACGTGGAAAGGGTTAGTATTACTGGTTAGAGTTAATCTTAGTGTTAACCTTTAGATTGAGGGTTATGATTAGGGTGTATGGTTAAGTGTAGGTTCGCACTGTTTATTGGTAAAGGTTGGAGTAAGGGTCTGAATCGGGATGTAGTTTTGGGTTTGTAATTATCAAATTTTGGGTTCGGATGAAGGTTGACATGTTAAATTTAAATCAAAGGGGTTAATTCCTTGTCAATGAGTTTGTCAATGCTCAAACTAGAATTAGGATATAGTTGATTGCAAATTTCTCCAGTTAAAGTTTTAACGATAGTTTCTATATTGTGTGAAAAGTCCATCTTTAGGAGTTTAGGATGACCGTTGAGCAGTACTAGCAGGGTAAGGAGATTGATGATCGATCTCCACCTTTCAAATCACGACATTTCATTGGCTGACACTATATAAATAGCGATGCGTTACCAGCGTTACGAGTCAAACGCCTCTCAGATAATCATTGGATTTGTAATAGCCTTGCGGATCAGTCTGATTAAAATAGACAGTTTTCCCGAGGAATAAAATTTGCAAAACAGTACATTTATCGGGATACGAGCTCATATCGTTCGGAGGTTTCTAGAACCAGTTCGTTCCCAATATGTGTTATTTAGCAGATTTAATTCCTCGGAACTGGGTCGATTTTAATCAGACTGCCTTGCGGATAAAAATACTCCGATGGAGCAAGATGGCGGATACTCGAGTCCTGCATCTTTGACTCTTAATGTGTAGAACTTGATGATGAAAACTGATTACTAAGTCACCTTCTCTCCATCGGTCCTGGCTTTCCTCAAAACATCTTCCATCCAGACAAACTGACCAACCGGATCCTCGAGGTCAGAGGTCAGCTTGTCTGCAGTGTAGTACACGTTGGTGTTCAGAGCCAATATCCGCAGTCCGCGAGGGGTCTTCACTGTGTAGTAGGCACCTGGGGGAATGATTTAGTACATATTGTCCGATTCCATTGGGTGGGAAGAACAAATGAGTAGTTGTGTTATATATATAATATATATATATATATATATATAACACTGTTGAAAAGACTTGTAAACAAGTCGAAATGCGACGCATGACGTCATTAAACGGCCTGATGAAGTAGATGTACCTGCTGAAAACGTTTGCCAAACTTAATTCTTCCCAACTTTCTTATTTATATATATATCCACTCTCTACACCACTTTTTTGTTATGCATTATGAACCAAGCTATGTAGTTATGGGCCCATGGCACAGGAACTTTATAGCGTAAGTAAAATGTAAGTAAAACATAGGTAAAACAAACCTACCCCATATATAACATAGAGTAAAGTACTCTATGTTAAATAGGGGGTAGGTTTGTTTTACCTATGTTTTACCTAGATTTTACTTACGATATCGAGTTCCTGTGGCCCATGGCTTTCACGTCAGTTATACAAAATTGAAAATAAATAGTTTGTTTTCTACTTGTTCAGTTTACAGATATAAGTATTTTATAAATAGACCACAATGCAGTATCAGCGTTACGGCAAATTCACATAACCATAACTGTTAGTCTATTAGAATTGTACTACATATATCTTTTCATTAACAAACTATATGTAGTTACTTCTGTAATTATCATTAACTGCTTTTGCCCATCACGGAACTTCTACTTTGTTTGATGTGAGTAATATAGCTCATGTACCACCGTTTGTGGCGTTTTTTGAGAAATGAAGAAAATGGATTTCAATTGTTAGTCAAGTGCCTAGTTCACCTCTTCGGAAGTTTTGCAGCTGCTCAGGGGAGACAATCCAGTCCTTCCACATGTCGGCGGTGTCGTTGTAGAGGCGATGGGTGACGTCAGGAAACTGTCCGTCGGGATACCAGTCGTGGTTCCCCATCGTCGCGTAAACTTTAACCCCCGGGAACGCTGTCTTCAAGGCGTCCGTGATGCTCTGTAATACGTCCAGAACGTACGTCTCGTTGGTATAGTCGTCCTTTATGTGGGGTACGTTGTCACTGAGGAGACAAATAATAACATTTATAACATAAGTGCGGTGTGTTCAATGCAAATGTGTAAGGTATAGTGTTATGAATCATGTAAATACGACATGATGCTTATATCGTCGATCGGCTGTTACAGGAAGCATACCATTTCATTGGTTGCCGGAACTACTTCTTTCTTAAATTTCTCCGACTGGTCACTTAGAAGCCAAGGCTCGAAAATTACGTAATTAATATGACACGGGAAAGACAATCTGTCATTCCTCGTCACTCGTTAGTTATTGTCTATATCTTACCCTGTCCAGAGAATGAAGTCGACGTCTTTCTTCAAAGCCGCCATGGCGTTGATGCTGTCGTTGACGAGTTTCCAGGGAGAGTCACACCAGTAGTCGCCATAGATACCCGGATGAGGAACTGCGTCGTTACAGGATCTCTGGTCTGTCCAGTAGGTCGTGTCGTAGTGGTGGTCAGTGATGTGCCAGAAGTAACCTTGGTTTTTAAATTCAAATATTGAAGTAACCTAGTTGAAATCCAAATATTTAAGTAACCTGGTTGAGATCCAAATATTGAAGTAACCTGGGAGTGAGATTCAAATATTGAAGTAACCTGGAGGTGAGATTCAAATATTGAAGTAACCTGGAGGTGAGATTCAATATTGAAGTAACCTGGGCGTGAGATACAAATATTGAAGAAACCTGGAGATTACTTCAATATTTGAATCTCACCTCCAGATTACTTCAATATTTGGAACTCAACCAGGTTACTTCAATATTTGGATCTCAACCAGGTTACTTCAACATTTGAATCTCACCTCATGATTACTTCAATATTTGAATCTCACGCCCAGGTTACTTCAATATTTGGATCTCAACCAGGTTACTTCAATATTTGGATCTCAACCATGTTACTTCAATATTTGGATCTCAACCAGGTTATTTCAAGATTTGAATCTCACCTCATGATTACTTCAATATTTGAATCTCACGCCCAGGTTACTTCAATATTTGGATCTCAACCAGGTTACTTCAATATTTGAATCTCAACCAGGTTACTTCAATAATTGAATCTCACCTCCAGGTTACTTCAATAATTGAATCTCACCTCCAGGTTACTTCAATATTTGAATCTCACCTCCAGATTACTTCAATTTTTGAATCTCACCTCCAGGTTACTTCAATATTTGAATCTCACCTCCAGATTACTTCAATATTTGAATCTCACCTCCAGGTGAGATTCAAATATTGAAGTAACCTGGTTGAGATTCAAATATTGAAGTAACCTGGTTGAGATCCAAATATTGAAGTAACCTGGGCGTGAGATTCAAATATTGAAGTAATCATGAGGTGAGATTCAAATATTGAAGTAACCTGGTTGAGTTCCAAATATTGAAGTAACCTGGAGGTGAGATTCAAATATTGAAGTAATCTGGAGGTGAGATTCAAATATTGAAGTAACCTGGTTGAGATTCAAATATTGAAGTAACCTGGTTGAGATCCAAATATTGAAGTAACCTGGGGGTGAGATTCAAATATTGAAGTAACCTGGAGGTGAGATTCAAATATTGAAGTAACCTGGAGGTGAGATTCAATATTGAAGTAACCTTGGCGTGAGATACAAATATTGAAGTAACCTGGAGGTGAAATTCAAATATTGAAGTAATCTGGAGGTGAGATTCAAATATTGAAGTAACCTGGAGGTGAGATTAAAAAAATTGAAGTAATCTGGAGGTGAGATTCAAATATTGAAGTAACCTGGAGGTGAGATTCAAATATTGAAGTAATCTGGAGGTGAGATTCAAATATTGAAGTAACCTGGTTGAGATTCAAATATTGAAGTAACCTGGTTGAGATCCAAATATTGAAGTAACCTGGGCGTGAGATTCAAATATTGAAGTAATCATGAGGTGAGATTCAAATCTTGAAATAACCTGGTTGAGATCCAAATATTGAAGTAACCTGGTTGAGATCCAAATATTGAAGTAACCTGGTTGAGATCCAAATATTGAAGTAACCTGGGCGTGAGATTCAAATATTGAAGTAATCATGAGGTGAGATTCAAATATTGAAGTAACCTGGTTGAGATTCAAATATTGAAGTAACCTGGTTGAGATCCAAATATTGAAGTAACCTGGGCGTGAGATTCAAATATTGAAGTAATCATGAGGTGAGATTAAAATATTGAAGTAACCTGGTTGAGATCCAAATATTGAAGTAACCTGGTTGAGATCCAAATATTGAAGTAACCTGGAGGTGAGATTCAAATATTGAAGTAAGAACGAGATGCAAAATGCAAATGAAGTAGTACCCGAAGGAAATCAAAGGGTCACTGGATATAACCGTATTACCGTACGTATCATGTTAACATTAACATGTTATCAGTAACAACGATACCATAAGCATCATCCTATCTCATCTTACCATAAGCAATATTGATTACCTGTCATCTTACATTAAGCAATAGTCAGTGACTTTCATCTTACAATACGCAATATTCTTCACCTATCATCTTACATTACGCACTATTCATTACATATCATCGCGTGTTGGGAGTAGGCCCCCGGCCCCCTGAAGCTATCAGTGTTTACTTTGTGATACAAATATTTACTGACAAGGTATGATATTACTCTCAAGCATACGATACTACACTGTATAAGCGTCCATCATGTTTACCGATCCACTTACAGAGATATTTCCGGAATTTAAGAATTGTGTATAGTGTATTTTAAAAAAAACATCTAATTTTTAAGATAAATGTTTGACAGAAATAAAGATTGACCATTCATAGCTATCAACGAATGACACTTGTCTCACATCATCGGCGTATAATGAACCTGACATCAACCTATGTACGTGTATAGGTATTTAACAATGTTTTTATTCAAAGCCCAAAAGTAAGTTTTGATTCACAATTAATGCGACTGGATGCTTATGTTAGATGAGGTATAACACTGTTATAAGATCACGAATACCACTAACCTTCATCAGCCTGCACAATTTGTATAGCCGTCAGGAATACCACTAACCTTCATCAGTCTGCACAATTTGTATAGCCGTCAGGAATACCACTAACCTTCATCAGCCTGCACAACTTGTATAACCGTCAGGAATACCAGCAGAAGGCAGCCACTCCCCGGACCACGCCGTTTCATCTCTCTCTATATATCTGTTTTCTCCCCCTCTTTCTCCTCTTTTCGTTCTAATCTGTCTCTTTCTGGCTTTCTGACCCTCTCGTTCTGCCCCACTGTTTGGCCTTGTATATCTCTTTCAACTGAGAATTCGAGAATAGCTTCCGTAAATAGCACGATATCCTTCCCTCTCTATTTCCTTATTTTCGTTCCTGTCTGTCTCTTTAAATCTAAGCGCCTGTCTTGTAGTTTTGCCTCCACTGTTTGACCTCCTTTTACTCCATATATAGTTTCTCCTTTTCTTCTAGCGCACTTCTCGGTTACAACGAGCGAGTGGAGACTACCTACTCACACGTCTGACGACATATCAACCGCGTCACGACATATCAACCGCGTCCTAACGGTTTTTCCTCATTGTAAACGCGTATGCCAATCGTAATTCTTATTCGAAGTGTCGTGTTTGTGACAAGCCTTACTAGCCCAGTGTGAGTGAATGTTAAAAATAGTTTGGCACAGTTACGTATTATGACACACATCCATTTGATTATACATACAAGAGATAGGCCACATAGCTAGGATGCATGCCAGTGTGTGAATGTGAATTGCAAATTACTGCTCAGTATTCTGTTTGCCCTAAATGGACTCAAGGCTTCATCATATTAAAGCCGAATATCGTAAAATTGCATGACTTCGAGGTTTGTATCATATTAGAAAACAACAACGAGTCATCGTAACATACATTGCAAATATACAGTCATAACTTGACATGTGTTGTTGACATTTTGAAGCGTTTGTGGGTTAGTGGACACGCTTGACTGATTTTATCTGGTAATTAGATTTACGAGTTTTGACTTTTGTTTTTATATCATAGCCGATTTTTTCATGTATTTCAGACCAAATTGTTTACAGATTTCAGACATTCACCTTACAGATATTCATTCAAAAGTGTTCAATAGATTAAATTAACAACAGAGAACCCATGTGTCTAACTGAAGTGAGTATATTAATGGAACTGATTTGAGACAGATTTGATTTTTGTCCTATAACTTCTGTTTGTATTATAGGAAGGTCAGGTCAAGTTACGTTTCTTTTAATAAAGATAAGTCATATTGTAAAGACACAGGAATGCTGGTATACAGTTTCAGAAATATGGTTTGGTTTTCATGAAATTTAAAGTGACATCCATTGTGTTGTTGAGGATCACATATTCCAAACGTTATAAAATGTATTACTTTATCGAGAAGTACCGACTGTTACCGAAAAACACCATTTTGATGATAGTCGACTCAGTATATCGACGATGTGAAGATAAAAGTAGCGATTTCTGATTGAAAACCGGACAGTGCATCGCGATTGACGCGCGCCAATGGGGCAAACGTAATTTTGGAATATTATTTATAACAGACAAAATGACAAATTTGGTGTGATAATGTTTAATAGGTCTAAACATGAATAAATGATGTTACTCGATTTTAATTGGCAACTAGTAATTATGATATATTTGGCGATTAGGGATAAATATGCAATCTGGGTGAATTTATGTGTACTGTAAACAGCGCATATGGTGTGTTGGAACGTATTAAAGCCGAATACAATGTTATGAAACACCATGGGTGCACCTTTAATGCAATAGAAGTAGTAAATTAGGTTTTAAATTGTCATGCTTACGTGAATTTTCAACACTTACTCATTTACTTTGCTACACATGGAAACAGATGGCAAAAGACCATTTTCCGTCGCGCTTTGCTGCGGGATACGGATGGCGTGTCACATGATCAAATCACATTGGGACAAAATGGCGATTGTCAATGCATTGTAATACGAAGGAGGTTAAAAATGGGTGTTAAAATATGTGCTTGGGGGAATGTAAGAGTGATTCGCGATTATACATAAACAATGCATTAATGGTGACAGATGACAAGTACAAAAGGATGACAATTGAAAACATCGACGAACTGTACATACCAGGATAAGTTTCTAAAAAACAGCTGTTTACAACACTGTTGTGACTTTCATTTGGTGTTGTTATAGGCGAATATTTTGCATAGCTCCATTTTCCATATGGCCAAATTACACCAAACAATATTGGTGTCGTATTTTGCTTATATTATTACAGTTATATATACAGAGACAATACATCAAATGAGAGCGAAGCATCATAGACATATTTAGTATCCATATGTTGCAAGATTATTGTTCATGTATACATGATGCATAATGCAACGTCATGGATGTAATGCAAAGTCTGGCAGAAAAGAGCATTTACAGTTTTTGTAATTTGTGGTTGACTGATCGCGATTGTTTAAATATTACGGATTGATCATCACACCGTTATGTTTACATCAGAAGAGTTGAGTTTAGTTTGAGTTTTTTCAAAGAGTTGTTTACTCTCTTTCAACGCAGTTGGCGATTACACATTGATCTATACTGTATATTCCCTGTGTCACTTGACTCAGAGCAAATTGTTAAAACAGCAACACTTATACACACGCGCACACACACAAGGACACGGAGTTACAGTTACAGTCAATGTCTAAAATCAGTCAAAACTTTAAGTCAATCTGTAGATTGCCTGATTCACTCAGGCAATGTACACATTGACTGAAAAAAAGCAGTCAGTGTACACACTGACTGAAAATATAGGCTGATTTCTAGACATATTGACTGAAATGAATTATGCTCATTAATGGGTCAAAAACAAAACAAACAGTTATGTAGATGTTCATAGTTTTATTGACATATCATGGATGATTTCAGTTCTTATTATCTTATTATCTTGACGCGTTCGTCTCCGAATGAAAAAAATTGGTATTAAATCTACGTTAGACTCACAAAAAGTTAAAAACAGTAGGTTTATCTCCTAATTGCCTGCCATTTGCTGCACAGTTGCATTTAGCATATCATTTAGCATTTAGCATATCATAAGTAAGTACCATTGTTATATGCGCCCTTTGTTCTTTGACGTCATAGCTTGGCAACGTCACAAAAGACCCCACGATGATCACTACATGATGTGAAACCGGTCGGGGATTCAAAACATTTCCTGACTTTTGTTGTATTGTCATTATTTGTAGTGTAGCGACGATGACATTAGTAATATATACATATGATATATGCACAAAATGTGTGAGGATATATAAATGAAGTGCAAACTATAAACAAAAAAGAAAAAAGTTAAGCACCCCCTGATATGTTCATATAGCTGAATGTCAGAAACAAGTATGCTCTGCTATGATCCTAAATTAGTCTGAGATTTATTTTTCAGATAGACCAGCCATCTGGCATGACAGAAACGCAACAGTATGTAGCTGTTATCAGTATTAATAGCGAGGACATTATGTTTACACAGGTACTGTTTTTACCATGAAACAATGTCCACAACAGTATGGAGCTGCAAGTGAAACAAAACACATTCGCATTGGTATTGTAACTTCTAAATGTTCTTTGTAGACCCTAGTGTACATGTTCAATAAGAATTATCAGTATCTGGTAGGACCGCCACGTCTCATGCCTCCAGTCAGACATCGGATCTGTTCTTGTGTCAATAACATGCACTCAGCGTGCAGAGCTGCCTCCAACTCATGTAAATTCTGTACTGGAGGGTTTCGAACCTGGAGTCGCCGCCCTAGAATATCCCACACATGCTCCAGAGGGTTCAGATCTGGGCTTAATGCTGGCCAAGGTAAAGTTGTCACTGATTTGGTTTGCATGTAAATGACAACGGCACGTGATCGATGAGGCCGGGGGTTGTCGTCCATGTACTGTGGTCGTGTAGCAAGTGGATGGTTATCGAAATGAGGAACAACGACCGACTGTAGCACGTCCCGGATGTATTGAGCTCCCGATAATGTTGCCCCTGATGGTGACCAAATCCAGCTCGCAGTCATGAGACAGGCATCCCAACACCATAACAGAGCCACCTCCATACGCAACAATTGGCTGGATGTTCCTGGGGGTACAAACACGTGCTCGCCCATCAGTAACATGGAGCAAGAATCGACAGTTTTAAATATTCGCGAAAAGATATGATCACAAATATCAGGGGGTGCTTTACTTTTTTCTTTGTGTTTATTTCATGAACATGTACTATTCACTAATGTTGGTTTAGCATCAGACATTCAGGATGTGTATCAGAACATTCTACTTATGAAATGATAGACACAAATAGTGATGATAAGCATGGAAGAAATATACTTCCCTGCCGTACCACCAACAACTGCAGTGATACAATCGTTCAGCAATGTTTGAGTTGGGTTGTCAAAGGCACAGACATATTTAGCACGACACATTTCATCGCAGTCTCTCACGTTTGTCTCCCCTGTTGCCAATAGATTGACATAACGGATATAATTGTCTAAGGTAGATTTGTCTTCCGCCATTTTCTTGATGACAAAATTGAGAGAATCAGCTGAGAGATCATCCATGCCATACAAGTCCTTGGTGTTATACGCAATTTTCCAATCCGAGTCGTTGCGCCTGTTTGCATCCGTTAAATTAAGATAGTACTGGTGATATTCGAGGGGGAGATTCGAACCCCGGTCGTATTTGAAGAGTCGAACTGCAGGGTTGTGTGGGTCGCCAGTGAGTCCGGGGATCTTGAAGCGCCAGGGAGTCACTGACGGGGCCATGTACATCGCCACACCCGGGCCTCCTGAATGGAAATGGTGATTATCGGGTATTGTCTGATAAAAAGCATTGGACTCAACTACACAATTGAAACAAAATATTTGTAAACATTGCCATGTGAAGAATGAGACAATCGCTAAATCCGGACCTCTTTCAACTGTATTGTGTGATCACAATTTCACAGTTTGACTTGGATCCAACACTAGTATTTCCACTGTTACGACTGTTAATATCTATTGATAGTTTACAATGAGTACGATGTCGCGATGACTATAGGCATCGACTTGGACTTCACAGAATATATTCGGCAATCATCTTGGTGAAAGCTGTTCACATAAACGTTATTTCAATGTCCAATCCTCTAAAGAAATTAATGTGAATCTTACCTCCGTGGTTTCTGAGATGTCTAAAATTGTCCACATGGTCGTGTCCACAGAACATGCCCACGATGATGTCGTAGTTGGAGCGGATGATGTCCATGAAGCGGATGTGGAACTTGTCTTGGAACCAGAGAGCGTCTCCCGGCATCAGGATACCAGGAGCTATGTGTGCTGTAACTAGCACCTGTTGATGAGGTGTAACGATGACATTGAAACATATATGGAAACACAATTATAGAACAGGGTGGGAACTGATGTATGCCACATGACACAGGCAGTTGTATGTTCAATGGTAAAATGGAGCCAAATATATTACCCATATACCCCAAAATAATAAAAAATATTCTCAAGCAAAATATGATGTGAATTTCAAAATACAGGAGGAGTTCACGATGGTACACCATTCTCGATGTTGGAAGAAAACTAGTCGAAATAGAAAGTGCAACATATTGAAAAGGTCGTGGTTAGAACTGTACGAAAGAAGAAGGAGAAGATACTGTACGAAAGGTCGACTCTAGAGAGGCAATATGCGGAGGACCTGATCGGAAGGTTTCATAGGAAGGCGGTCGCGAGTATTCAAGAGTCTAGGGTCGGGTAGAACACGGTTCGAGTCCATGGTAGTACATATATGGATCTATTATGTAATCGTATAGCTAAATGGATGACATTTTCATGAAATCAGAAATGAGCAGCCGCTTCAATTGATTATGGCTTGAAAAACAGCATTAACCCTGCAACAGTAGTCCATTTGTGCACACCCATATCCATTTATCATTATGTTATATATCACCACATTATTATCGATACAGCTAAACATGCATAAACAATGTAATTTCAGTCCTACCTATATTTCACCTATTCTGCTATATAATTGTTTAAAATAGCAATATCAGGTACTCGGGTACAAATCAGTTCATACTATAATGTTTTTAATTAAGTATTTCCGTATTTGCCCAGTAACAGGTCCGAGGTCCGTACGCGTTGTATTGGCCCGAGACAAAGCCGAGGGCCAATACAACGGAACAAGGACCTGTAACTCGGCCAATACGGAAATACTTTATTAATGACAATTTTATTAATTGACCTCTTTTCATTCTATTTGCACAACACTAAACATCTCATTTATATTGAAATACTAATTATAATCAAGATCGGTGAACAGATCATGGGACAAAGTTTTGAAGCGACAGTTTCGGGCTTTCACCAAATGTGCGACTGTGCATGCTCAGACTTATATTGGCCCAGTTTGTCTCGTATTGGCCCAGTTTGCCCGTATTGGCCCAGTTGTCGAATTATATGGTCTAGGCCGTAAATACCGATACGTGCCAAAACACTGATATATAATTAATACCATCGGATACTCATCCTGCTTCATCAGGGACATTGATGGTATATCGCAACTAAATAACCAACCATCGACTTACAATTGCCAGCAATAGTGGCAGTGCCCGGATGAGAAGAGCGATGAGCGACCATGAACTTTCACATCACGATTCATTGCCTGTCTCAGATAATCATGGGAATTGTAGTCGCCTAGCTTATAAAAGTTCGCAATGCAAGGGATAACTCTTGCCAGTCTCCATTACTGGCTGATTTAGGCCTTGCAGTATATCTTTAAGATCTCTGTGCTTGGAAATCCGGCCCACTATGCATTTCTGGTGCAGCGATTCAGTATATTGGCACGGCAAAAGGAGGGATTTACCAACCAATAATGCAGACTGGCAAGAGTTATGCCTTGTGTTTGGAAGTTGTGATGGAGCAAGATGGCGGGTACTCGAGTCCTAGGTTTTGGGCTCTAGTGACCCCCAAATTTTTAGAGCTTAAAGATGAATACTGAAAACTAAGTCACCTTCTCTCCATCTGCCCTAGCTTTCCTTAACACATCTTCCATCCACATAAACTGACCCAACGGATCCTCGAGGTCAGAGGTCAACTTATCTGCAGTGTAGTACACGTTAGTGTTCAGAGCCAATATCCGCAGTCCGCGAGTGGTCTTCATTGTGTAGTAGGCACCTGGAGAAGGAATGTATAGATGTAAGTTTATTGTAGTGAGTGAGTGAGTGAGTTATTGCTTAACTCCGCTTTGGCAGTATCGCAGCCATTAGCGGCGAAAGTTTATTTTAAGTACAGTGTCTGGTGAAAACCAAGACAAAACGATAATCATTCACATGTGTAGAAGTAATCTGTTAATGAGAATATTGGTGTATGTACTTTTATTAACTTGAAGCTTGGTAAAACGATTAAAACTGAAGCGGAACTAGCATCAATCCTCGAGTGTTTAAAAGTCAGAGCAGGGTGATGGAAAATCACAAACTGCAGTTATTTGCCAATGTCGGGATAGCCAATATAACTCGACGTTTGATCTACCCCACAGTTTCAGCCCTGCTGACCAACTGGATAAAGCCAACATGGTTACAGAGGAATCCATCTTGTTTTTTTTGGCATTGCATGAAATGAAAACACGGTATATTGTACCTTACCTTATAACTTTGTATTAATAAAAGACATACACCGATAGAGTATTCACATAGTAACACATAACATGTCATAAAACTAATAGAGGATTTGCTGTTATGCTGTAGCGAAGTTTCCCCACTCGCAGCGCCGATGAATGGCTTCAGTTCTCATTGTTTTTATTTTTCAACAGATGTGCGCTTGTCTTTATCAAGTTGTGTAATATAAACTTTTTTAAGTCATCAAAATCATGTATTAATAACATATATGTGTAAACAGGAATATCCTCTCGAATTTCGTTTCCACAAAAATACCCCGATAGAACCCTCCTTTTAAGTTTGATTTGTGAAGATGTCATTTGTTCTAAAAACACTAAACGTCTGTCTCAAATGATTTGCAGACCTCTCCGGAAATTTTGCAGCTGCTCAGGGGAGACAATCCAGTCCTTCCACATGTCGGCGGTGTCGTTGTAGAGGCGATGGGTGACGTCAGGAAACTGTCCGTCGGGATACCAGTCGTGGTTCCCCATCGTCGCGTAAACTTTAACCCCCGGGAACGCTGTCTTCAAGGCGTCTGTGATTCTTTGCATCACGTTGAGGTTGTAGGTCACGTTTGTGTAGGTGTCCTTTATGTGAGCGACGTTGTCTCTAGAAGATAGGGAGGGACTGAGTGAGTTTATGTTCTGGTAATATTTCAGACAAAAATCGCATGTCTCTGGAAGAGAGTGAATGAATAAGTTGATGTTTAAGCAGTATTTCAGTAATTAGCGGCATGTATATACATACAGATTAAACATATTGAGAATTATAAATAATAATCATATATTCTTTTCTTGGAATAACTTTCGCTTTCCTTACGAGAATAACTCCGTACGAGGTTGTATTTTTTAAACAAAGACCTAAGGAGGTTTTACTTTTGAAAGGACACTTTTAGAATAACCATTGTAAGACCAACTGTTATTATTGAAAATTTTACAAATATATTTTTTAGAGTGGAGATGGCAGAAATTGAACTCGAAACCCTCAACTTTTAAACCGAACGCTAAACACCAAAGCCACTGAGGAATTAGCTGACGAAACATGCTACTCTATTCTCATACCGTCTCTGCCTCAATATAATGCCAGTCCCGGAGACATACTCTTTATAACGCAGATTTGGGAATCATAAACTATTCGTTGTAAATTTGGAATTTAATGCCTTGTAAATTATTGGAGAAAACACTGTTCTGAGATGAACCTCAAGGGGCAGATAACCCCTCCCTTTAGATATATCTTAGAGCACACCAACTCGGAACCAAGTTTTCTCCTTAACTAAAAAGTGGCGAGAGAGGTGCCCCTGCATCAAATAACGTCTTTTGTTTTTAGGAAACACTATTTGACAATGTAACTGTGGTCGAAGTAACAATCATAATAACTCTGACAATTAATCTCTTTAAACTCAAGGGAAGACTTCCAAGGTTCATGAAACGAGTCACCAATAGAATTACGGCAACTGGTAAAAGGAAGACCACATAATTCACCCTGTCCAGAGAATGAAGTCGACGTCTTTCTTCAAGGCCGCCATGGCGTTGATGCTATCGTTGACCAGTTTCCAGGGAGAGTCACACCAGTAGTCGCCATAGATACCCGGATGAGGAACTGCATCGTTACAGGATCTCTGGTCTGTCCAGTAGGTCGTGTCGTAGTGGTGGTCAGTGATGTGCCAGAAGTAACCTAGAGGTGAGATCCAAATATTGAAGTAAATACGAGATATAATGCAAACATTTTAGCAGCATATAAGTAAACGTTTCACCCGAGGGAAAGCAAAGGGTCATATGTATACAGCAATAAGCGTATAACCGTACTATCATGTTCACTTTAACATGGTATCATAACAACGATGTTCATCAATTATGTGTAACAAAAACTACATTGTGATAAAAAGTTGTGTTAACGTAAACAGCATTGGTACCTTTCGTCTTACCTTAAGAAATACCGATTATCTATCACCTTATCTACCATAAACAATATCGATATCATATCACCTTAGCATAAGCACATTTCATTACCAATCATCTTACATTAAGCATTTGTGATCACCTATCATCTTTCCAAAAGCATGTATGATCACATATGATGTGCCAGAAGTAACCTGGAGGTGAGATTCAAATATTGAAGTAACATGGGTGTTGGAATACAACTACAAATAATATATGATACACATATTGAAGTAACATGGGTGTGTGAATACATCTACAAACAAGAAGACATAGTCATCAACATCCCCCGCCAGACACAAGAAATGAGAACAAGGGCAATAATTCAAGAAGAACTACTTGTGCACTTCTCATTTTCTTTCCATTAAGGTATCGATATCCTCAAGCTACACAACTGATTTGATGTTAAACAATGTCTGAGAAAAGCTATTTCCTTTGAAGATACTTGGAACAGAGTCGAAAAAGCGGAACAATTGGAATAACTCCGGAAAAAAATAATCACATGCTTATTTTTTTCGAACTCCATCAAGGTATCGATACCCTTAAACCACACACCAAATTTGGTTATCCTATCTTAAATAGTTTCTGAGAAAAACTGTCCCCTTTGGAGAAACCATGAACAGAGTTCAAATATACGGAACAAGGGCAATAACTCCGCAAAAGATAATTGTGTGCTTCTCATTTTCGAACTCCATCAAGGTACTTATGCCCTCAAGCCACACACCAAATTGGGTAATTCTATCTTAAATAGTCTCTGAGAAAAGCTGTCCCCTTTGGAGATACCATTAACAGAGTCCACAAATACAGAACAAGGGCAATAACTCCGGAAAAAATAATCACACAGTTCTTATTTTCGAACTCCATCAAGGTATTCATGTCCACAAGCCACACACCAAATTTGGTTATCCTATCTTAAACAGTTTCTGAGAAAAGCTGTCCCCTTTATAGCGGGCGGACGGACGGACGGACGGACGGAAACACGGACGGACGGACGGAAACACGGACGGACGGACGGAGCTCAAACCTATATCCCCCTTCCACTTCGTGGCGGGGGATAAATAATATACGATCCAAATATTGAAGTAACCTTGGTGTGTGAATACATCTACAAATAATATACGATCCAAATATTGAAGTAACCTGGGTGTGTGAATACATCTACAAATAATATACGATCCAAATATTGAAATAACATGGGTGTGTGAATACATCTACAAATAATATACGATCCAAATATTGAAGTAACATGGGTGTGTGAATACATCTACAAATAATATACGATCCAAATATTGAAGTAACCTGGGTGTGTGAGTACAACTACAAATAATATACGATCCAAATATTGAAGTAACCTGGGTGTGTGAATACAACTACAAATAATATACGATCCAAATATTGAAGTAACCTGGGTGTGTGAATACAACTACAAATAATATACGATCCAAATATTGAAGTAACATGGGTGTGTGAATACATCTGCAAATAATATACGATCCAAATATTGAAGTAACCTGGGTGTGTGAATACAACTACAAATAATATACGATCCAAATATTGAAGTAACCTGGGTGTGTGAATACAACTACAAATAATATACGATCCAAATATTGAAGTAACATGGGTGTGTGAATACAACTACAAATAATATACGATCCAAATATTGAAGTAACATGGGTGTGTGAATACAACTACAAATAATATACGATCCAAATATTGAAGTAACATGGGTGTGTGAATACAACTACAAATAATATACGATCCAAATATTGAAGTAACCTTGGTGTGTGAATACAACTACAAATAATATACGATCCAAATATTGAAGTAACATGGGTGTGTGAATACATCTACAAATAATATACGATCCAAATATTGAAGTAACCTGGGTGTGTGAATACAACTACAAATAATATACGATCCAAATATTGAAGGAAACTGGGTGTGTGAATACAACTACAAATAATATACGATCCAAATATTGAAGTAACCTTGGTGTGTGAATACAACTACAAATAATATACGATCCAAATATTGAAGTAACCTTGGTGTGTGAATACAACTACAAATAATATACGATCCAAATATTGAAGTAACCTGGGTGTGTGAATACATCTACAAATAATATACGATCCAAATATTGAAGTAACCTGGGCGTGTGAATACAACAACAAATAATATACGATCCAAATATTGAAGTAATCTTGGTGTGTGAATACATCTACAAATAATATACGATCCAAATATTGAAGTAACATGGGTGTGTGAATACAACTACAAATAATATACGATCCAAATATTGAAGTAACCTTGGTGTGTGAATACATCTACAAATAATATACGATCCAAATATTGAAGTAACCTGGGCGTGTGAATACAACTACAAATAATATACGATCCAAATATTGAAGTAACCTGGATGTGTGAATACAACTACAAATAATATACGATCCAAATATTGAAGTAACATGGGTGTGTGAATACAACTACAAATAATATACGATCCAAATATTGAAGTAACCTTGGTGTGTGAATACATCTACAAATAATATACGATCCAAATATTGAAGTAACCTGGATGTGTGAATACAACTACAAATAATATACGATCCAAATATTGAAGTAACATGGGTGTGTGAATACAACTACAAATAATATACGATCCAAATATTGAAGTAACCTGGATGTGTGAATACATCTACAAATAATATACGATCCAAATATTGAAGTAACCTGGGTGTGTGAATACATCAACAAATAATATACGATCCAAATATTGAAGTAACCTGGGTGTGTGAATACATCTACAAATAATATACGATCCAAATATTGAAGTAACCTGGGTGTGTGAATACATCTACAAATAATATACGATCCAAATATTGAAGTAACATGGGTGTGTGAACACAACTACAAATAATATACGATCCAAATATTGAAGTAACCTGGGTGTGTGAATACATCTACAAATAATATACGATCCAAATATTGAAGTAACCTGGGTGTGTGAATACAACTACAAATAATATACGATCCAAATATTGAAGTAACATGGGTGTGTGAATACATCTACAAATAATATACGATCCAAATATTGAAGTAACATGGGTGTGTGAATACAACTACAAATAATATACGATCCAAATATTGAAGTAACCTGGGTGTGTGAATACATCTACAAATAATATACGATCCAAATATTGAAGTAACCTGGGTGTGTGAATACAACTACAAATAATATACGATCCAAATATTGAAGTAACCTGGGTGTGTGAATACATCTACAAATAATATACGATCCAAATATTGAAGTAACCTGGGTGTGTGAATACAACTACAAATAATATACGATCCAAATATTGAAGTAACATGGGTGTGTGAATACAACTACAAATAATATACGATCCAAATATTGAAGTAACCTGGGTGTGTGAATACATCAACAAATAATATACGATCCAAATATTGAAGTAACCTGGGTGTGTGAATACATCAACAAATAATAAACGATCCAAATATTGAAGTAACCTGGGTGTGTGAATACATCTACAAATAATATACGATCCAAATATTGAAGTAACCTGGGCGTGTGAATACAACTACAAATAATATATGATCCAAATATTGAAGTAACCTGGGTGTGTGAATACATCTACAAATAATATACGATCCAAATATTGAAGTAACCTGGGCGTGTGAATACAACTACAAATAATATATGATCCAAATATTGAAGTAACCTGGGTGTGTGAATACATCTACAAATAATATACGATCCAAATATTGAAGTAACCTGGGTGTGTGAATACAACTACAAATAATATACGATCCAAATATTGAAGTAACCTGGCTGTGTGAATACATCTACAAATAATATACGATCCAAATATTGAAGTAACATGGGTGTGTGAATACAACTACAAATAATATACGATCCAAATATTGAAGTAACCTGGGTGTGTGAATACATCTACAAATAATATAAGATCCAAATATTGAAGTAACCTGGGTGTGTGAATACAACTACAAATAATATACGATCCAAATATTGAAGTAACCTGGGTGTGTGAATACATCTACAAATAATATACGATCCAAATATTGAAGTAACCTGGGTGTGTGAATACAACTACAAATAATATACGATCCAAATATTGAAGTAACATGGGTGTGTGAATACAACTACAAATAATATACGATCCAAATATTGAAGTAACCTGGGTGTGTGAATACATCAACAAATAATATACGATCCAAATATTGAAGTAACCTGGGTGTGTGAATACATCAACAAATAATATACGATCCAAATATTGAAGTAACCTGGGTGTGTGAATACATCTACAAATAATATACGATCCAAATATTGAAGTAACCTGGGCGTGTGAATACAACTACAAATAATATATGATCCAAATATTGAAGTAACCTGGGTGTGTGAATACAACTACAAATAATATACGATCCAAATATTGAAGTAACCTGGGCGTGTGAATACAACTACAAATAACATATGATCCAAATATTGAAGTAACCTGGGTGTGTGAATACAACTACAAATAATATATGATCCAAATATTGAAGTAACCTGGGTGTGTGAATACATCTACAAATAATATACGATCCAAATATTGAAGTAACCTGGGTGTGTGAATACATCTACAAATAATATACGATCGAAATATTGAAGTAACATGGGTGTGTGAATACAACTACAAATAATATACGATCCAAATATTGAAGTAACCTGGGTGTGTGAATACATCTACAAATAATATACGATCCAAATATTGAAGTAACCTGGGTGTGTGAATACAACTACAAATAATATACGATCCAAATATTGAAGTAACATGGGTGTGTGAATACATCTACAAATAATATACGATCCAAATATTGAAGTAACATGGGTGTGTGAATACAACTACAAATAATATACGATCCAAATATTGAAGTAACCTGGGTGTGTGAATACATCTACAAATAATATACGATCCAAAAATTGAAGTAACCTGGGTGTGTGAATACAACTACAAATAATATACGATCCAAATATTGAAGTAACCTGGGTGTGTGAATACATCTACAAATAATATACGATCCAAATATTGAAGTAACATGGGTGTGTGAATACAACTACAAATAATATACGATCCAAATATTGAAGTAACCTGGGTGTGTGAATACATCTACAAATAATATACGATCCAAATATTGAAGTAACCTGGGTGTGTGAATACAACTACAAATAATATACGATCCAAATATTGAAGTAACATGGGTGTGTGAATACAACTACAAATAATATACGATCCAAATATTGAAGTAACCTGGGTGTGTGAATACATCAACAAATAATATACGATCCAAATATTGAAGTAACCTGGGTGTGTGAATACGTCAACAAATAATATACGATCCAAATATTGAAGTAACCTGGGTGTGTGAATACATCTACAAATAATATACGAACCAAATATTGAAGTAACCTGGGCGTGTGAATACAACTATAAATAATATACGATCCAAATATTGAAGTAACCTGGATGTGTGAATACATCTACAAATAATATACGATCCAAATATTGAAGTAACCTGGGTGTGTGAATACAACTACAAATAATATACGATCCAAATATTGAAGTAATCTGGGTGTGTGAATACAACTATAAATAATATACGATCCAAATATTGAAGTAACCTGGGTGTGTGAATACATCTACAAATAATATACGATCCAAATATTGAAGTAACCTGGGTGTGTGAATACATCTACAAATAATATACGATCCAAATATTGAAGGAACCTGGGCGTGTGAATACAACTACAAATAATATATGATACACATATTGAAGTAACCTGGATGTGTGAATACAACTACAAATAATATACGATCCAAATATTGAAGTAACATGGGTGTGTGAATACAACTACAAATAATATACGATCCAAATATTGAAGTAACCTGGATGTGTGAATACATCTACAAATAATATACGATCCAAATATTGAAGTAACATGGGTGTGTGAATACATCTACAAATAATATACGATCCAAATATTGAAGTAACCTGGGTGTGTGAATACAACTACAAATAATATACGATCCAAATATTGAAGTAACCTGGATGTGTGAATACATCTACAAATAATATACGATCCAAATATTGAAGTAACATGGGTGTGTGAATACATCTACAAATAATATACGATCCAAATATTGAAGTAACCTGGATGTGTGAATACAACTACAAATAATATACGATCCAAATATTGAAGCAACCTGGATGTGTGAATACATCTACAAATAATATACGATCCAAATATTGAAGTAACATGGGTGTGTGAATACAACTACAAATAATATACGATCCAAATATTGAAGTAACCTGGGTGTGTGAGTACAACTACAAATAATATACGATCCAAATATTGAAGTAACCTGGGTGTGTGAATACATCTACAAATAATATACGATCCAAATATTGAAGTAACCTGGGTGTGTGAATACATCTACAAATAATATACGATCCAAATATTGAAGTAACCTGGGTGTGTGAATACATCTACAAATAATATACGATCCAAATATTGAAGTAACATGGGTGTGTGAATACAACTACAAATAATATACGATCCAAATATTGAAGTAACCTGGGTGTGTGAATACAACTACAAATAATATACGATCCAAATATTGAAGTAACATGGGTGTGTGAATACAACTACAAATAATATACGATCCAAATATTGAAGTAACCTCGGTGTGTGAATACAACAACAAATAATATACGATCCAAATATTGAAGTAACCTGGGTGTGTGAATACATCAACAAATAATATACGATCCAAATATTGAAGTAACCTGGGTGTGTGAATACATCTGCAAATAATATACGATCCAAATATTGAAGTAACCTGGGTGTGTGAATACAACTACAAATAATATACGATCCAAATATTGAAGTAACCTGGATGTGTGAATACAACTACAAATAATATACGATCCAAATATTGAAGTAACCTTGGTGTGTGAATACATCTACAAATAATATACGATCCAAATATTGAAGTAACTTGGGTGTGTGAATACAACTACAAATAATATACGATCCAAATATTGAAGTAACCTGGGTGTGTGAATACAACTACAAATAATATACGATCCAAATATTGAAGTAACCTGGATGTGTGAATACAACTACAAATAATATACGATCCAAATATTGAAGTAACCTTGGTGTGTGAATACATCTACAAATAATATACGATCCAAATATTGAAGTAACCTGGGTGTGTGAATACAACTACACATAATATACGATCCAAATATTGAAGTAACCTGGATGTGTGAATACATCTACAAATAATATACGATCCAAATATTGAAGTAACATGGGTGTGTGAATACAACTACAAATAATATACGATCCAAATATTGAAGTAACCTGGGTGTGTGAATACATCTACAAATAATATACGATCCAAATATTGAAGTAACCTGGGTGTGTGAATACATCTACAAATAATATACGATCCAAATATTGAAGTAACATGGGTGTGTGAATACAACTACAAATAATATACGATCCAAATATTGAAGTAACCTGGGTGTGTGAATACATCTACAAATAATATACGATCCAAATATTGAAGTAACCTTGGTGTGTGAATACATCTACAAATAATATACGATCCAAATATTGAAGTAACCTGGGTGCGTGAATACAACTACACATAATATACGATCCAAATATTGAAGTAACCTGGATGTGTGAATACATCTACAAATAATATACGATCCAAATATTGAAGTAACATGGGTGTGTGAATACATCTACAAATAATATACGATCCAAATATTGAAGTAACCTGGGTGTGTGAATACAACTACAAATAATATACGATCCAAATATTGAAGTAACCTGGGTGTGTGAATACATCTACAAATAATATACGATCAAAATATTGAAGTAACATGGGTGTGTGAATACAACTACAAATAATATACGATCCAAATATTGAAGTAACATGGGTGTGTGAATACAACTACAAATAATATACGATCCAAATATTGAAGTAACCTGGGTGTGTGAATACATCTATAAATAATATACGATCCAAATATTGAAGTAACCTGGGTGTGTGAATACATCTACAAATAATATACGATCCAAATATTGAAGTAACCTGGGTGTGTGAATACATCTACAAATAATATACGATCCAAATATTGAAGTAACCTGGGTGTGTGAATACATCTACAAAAAATATACGATCCAAATATTGAAGTAACATGGGTGTGTGAATACAACTACAAATAATATACGATCCAAATATTGAAGTAACATGGGTGTGTGAATACATCTACAAATAATATACGATCCAAATATTGAAGTAACATGGGTGTGTGAATACAACTACAAATAATATACGATCCAAATATTGAAGTAACATGGGTGTGTGAATACAACTACAAATAATATACGATCCACATATTGAAGTAACCTGGGTGTGTGAATACAACTACAAATAATATATGATCCAAATATTGAAGTAACATGGGTGTGTGAATACAACTACAAATAATATACGATCCAAATATTGAAGTAACATGGGTGTGTGAATACATCTACAAATAATATACGATCCAAATATTGAAGTAACATGGGTGTGTGAATACATCTACAAATAATATACGATCCAAATATTGAAGTAACATGGGTGTGTGAATACAACTACAAATAATATACGATCCAAATATTGAAGTAACCTCGGCGTGAGAAATACAACTACAAATAATATACGATCCAAATATTGAAGTAACATGGGTGTGTGAATACATCAACAAATAATATACGATCCAAATATTGAAGTAACATGGGTGTGTGAATACATCTACAAATAATATACGATCCAAATATTGAAGTAACATGGGTGTGTGAATACAACTACACATAATATACGATCCAAATATTGAAGTAACATGGGTGCGTGAATACAACTACAAATAATATACGATCCAAATATTGAAGTAACATGGGTGTGTGAATACATCTACAAATAATATACGATACAAATATTGAAGTAACATGGGTGTGTGAATACAACTACAAATAATATACGATCCAAATATTGAAGTAACCTCGGCGTGAGAAATACAACTACAAATAATATACGATCCAAATATTGAAGTAACATGGGTGTGTGAATACATCTACAAATAATATACGATCCAAATATTGAAGTAACATGGGTGTGTGAATACAACTACACATAATATACGATCCAAATATTGAAGTAACATGGGTGCGTGAATACAACTACAAATAATATACGATCCAAATATTGAAGTAACATGGGTGTGTGAATACATCTACAAATAATATACGATACAAATATTGAAGTAACATGGGTGTGTGAATACAACTACAAATAATATACGATCCAAATATTGAAGTAACCTCGGCGTGAGAAATACAACTACAAATAATATACGATCCAAATATTGAAGTAACATGGGTGCGTGAATACAACTACAAATAATATACGATCCAAATATTGAAGTAACATGGGTGTGTGAATACATCTACAAATAATATACGATACAAATATTGAAGTAACATGGGTGTTTGAATACATCTACAAATAATATACGATCCAAATATTGAAGTAACCTGGATGTGTGAATACATCTACAAATAATATACGATCCAAATATTGAAGTAACATGGGTGTGTGAATACATCTACAAATAATATACGATCCAAATATTGAAGTAACATGGGTGTGTGAATACATCTACAAATAATATACGATCCACATATTGAAGTAACCTGGATGTGTGAATACATCTACAAATAATATACGATCCAAATATTGAAGTAACCTGGGTGTTTGAATACATCTACAAATAATATACGATCCAAATATTGAAGTAACCTGGATGTGTGAATACATCTACAAATAATATACGATCCAAATATTGAAGTAACATGGGTGTGTGAATACATCTACAAATAATATACGATCCAAATATTGAAGTAACATGGGTGTGTGAATACTTCTACAAATAATATACGATCCAAATATTGAAGTAACCTGGATGTGTGAATACATCTACAAATAATATACGATCCAAATATTGAAGTAACCTGGGTGTTTGAATACATCTACAAATAATATACGATCCAAATATTGAAGTAACCTGGGTGTTTGAATACATCGACAAATAATATACGATCCAAATATTGAAGTAACCTGGGTGTTTGAATACATCTACAAATAATATACGATCCAAATATTGAAGTAACCTGGATGTGTGAATACATCTACAAATACTATACGATCCAAATATTGAAGTAACCTAGGTGTTTGAATACATCTACAAATAATATACGATCCAAATATTGAAGTAACCTGGGTGTTTGAATACATCTACAAATAATATACGATCCAAATATTGAAGTAACATGAGTGTGTGAATACATCTACAAATAATATACGATCCAAATATTGAAGTAACCTGGGTGTTTGAATACATCTACAAATAATATACGATCCAAATATTGAAGTAACCTGGGTGTTTGAATACATCTACAAATAATATACGATCCAAATATTGAAGTAACCTTGGTGTGTGAATACATCTACAAATAATATACGATCCAAATATTGAAGTAACCTGGGTGTGTGAATACATCTACAAATAATATACGATCCAAATATTGAAGTTACATGGGTGTGTGAATACATCTACAAATAATATACGATCCAAATATTGAAGTAACCTGGGTGTGTGAATACAACAACAAATAATATACGATCCAACTATTGAAGTAACCTGGGTGTTTGAATACAACTACAAATAATATACGATCCAAATATTGAAGTAACATGGGTGTGTGAATACAACTACAAATAATATACGATCCAAATATTGAAGTTACATGGGTGTGTGAATACGTCTACAAATAATATACGATCCAAATATTGAAGTAACATGGGTGTGTGAATACATCTACAAATAATATACGATCCAAATATTGAAGTAACCTGGGTGTTTGAATACATCTACAAATAATATACGATCCAAATATTGAAGTAACATGGGTGTGTGAATACATCTACAAATAATATACGATCCAAATATTGAAGTTACATGGGTGTGTGAATACATCTACAAATAATATACGATCCAAATATTGAAGTAACCTCGGTGTGTGAATACAACAACAAATAATATACGATCCAAATATTGAAGTAACATGGGTGTGTGAATACAACTACAAATAATATACGATCCAAATATTGAAGTAACATGGGTGTGTGAATACAACTACAAATAATATACGATCCAAATATTGAAGTAACCTGGGTGTTTGAATACATCTACAAATAATATACGATCCAAATATTGAAGTAACCTGGGTGTTTGAATACATCTACAAATAATATACGATCCAAATATTGAAGTAACCTGGGTGTTTGAATACATCTACAAATAATATACGATCCAAATATTGAAGTAACCTTGGTGTGTGAATACATCTACAAATAATATACGATCCAAATATTGAAGTAACCTGGGTGTGTGAATACATCTACAAATAATATACGATCCAAATATTGAAGTTACATGGGTGTGTGAATACATCTACAAATAATATACGATCCAAATATTGAAGTAACCTCGGTGTGTGAATACAACAACAAATAATATACGATCCAAATATTGAAGTAACATGGGTGTGTGAATACAACTACAAATAATATACGATCCAAATATTGAAGTAACATGGGTGTGTGAATACAACTACAAATAATATACGATCCAAATATTGAAGTTACATGGGTGTGTGAATACGTCTACAAATAATATACGATCCAAATATTGAAGTAACATGGGTGTTTGAATACATCTACAAATAATATACGATCCAAATATTGAAGTAACCTGGGTGTTTGAATACATCTACAAATAATATACGATCCAAATATTGAAGTAACATGGGTGTGTGAATACATCTACAAATAATATACGATCCAAATATTGAAGTTACATGGGTGTGTGAATACATCTACAAATAATATACGATCCAAATATTGAAGTAACCTCGGTGTGTGAATACAACAACAAATAATATACGATCCAAATATTGAAGTAACATGGGTGTGTGAATACAACTACAAATAATATACGATCCAAATATTGAAGTAACATGGGTGTGTGAATACAACTAGAAATAATATACGATCCAAATATTGAAGTTACATGGGTGTGTGAATACGTCTACAAATAATATACGATCCAAATATTGAAGTAACCTGGGTGTGTGAATACAACTACAAATAATATACGATCCAAATATTGAAGTAACATGGGTGTGTGAATACAACTACAAATAATATACGATCCAAATATAGAAGTTACATGGGTGTGTGAATACGTCTACAAATAATATACGATCCAAATATTGAAGTAACATGGGTGTGTGAATACATCTACAAATAATATACGATCCAAATATTGAAGTAACATGGGTGTGTGAATACAACTACAAATAATATACGATCCAAATATTGAAGTAACATGGGTGTTGGAATACAACTAGAAAAAATATATGATCCAAATATTGAAGTAACCTTGGTGTGAGAACCAAATATCGAAGTAAATAGCAAGATGCCTGGGATGGATGATGCTAACATGAACTCAACCTGGCTATTTAAGAAGGTGATATAAAAATACCCCAGGATGCCAGATGCAAATATAGAATTAACATGGTATTTAACTTACACGTGTACAATTTATCATATACAGTGACACGAGGATGTAGGATATACATATAGATATAAGATAAATTACAGAAGTTACATAGATATTTTAGACACAACTACAGAAACAAGTTGAGAATATAAGGTTAATTCAGATGTGATTGTTGCATTGATCAGACTTATTGAGAAACTACTAACAGCAGCAGACGGACATCGTTTAAAGGTCCATCCATTGTGTTGTTGGGGGTCACATATTGCAAACGTTATAAATGGTGTTACTTTATCGATGAGTACCGACTGTTACCGAAAACTACCATTTTGATGATAGTAGACTTAGCATATTGACGATATGAAGGTAAAAGTAGTGATTTATGATCGAAAACCGGACAATGCCCAGCGTGTGGCGGGCGCCAATGAGTCAAACGTAATTTTGGAATCTTATTTATTACAGACAAAAGGACAAATTTTAGTTGATATTGTTTAATAGGTCATATAACTACTGTGCATGTACATGGGACGTGCAGTTTCGGTTTCTGCACATGCATAATGATGTTACTCAATTTTATTGGAAACTAGTAATTATGATATATTTGGCGATTGGGGATAAATATGCAAGCTGAGTAAATTTATTTGTATTGTAGACAGCACATGTGATGAGTTGGAACGTATTAATGTCAAATGAAATTTTATGAAACACAATGGATGTACCTTTAACCACACATATAGGACCATGGACTCGCTACATGTATACTGATCAGAGAGTCCCTGATAAGACTGAGAACGCGAGAGAAAGTCAAATTGAAGAGACAGTGCGACTGGGTGGTGACATACAGGCCGAGGAGACATGTCTGTGTATACATATATGCTGTTAACCCGTGATACAACGCAGTCAGCTGGAAACGTATATGGTGGAAATCTGATGAACATGTCGTACATAACATAAAGCATAAATGCAGTATATAATGAACACGACTCACCGTCCTCCGCCTGCACCCATTGGACGATTGCCCACACAAGGATCACCAACCGGTTTTTCTCCATGTTATGATATCCGATGTTTCGTTCTTGCAAGTTATCAGCTGGCTAACTAGTCAACTGGTGACAATGTCAATTTAAATCACACTTCGCAAATGGTAGAGTGAATTGTGCAGCATATTACACCATTCAAACTGTCCCCTTCTCTGTGTCATGGAGTTCAGTCGAGCCAGTTGTCCGTGATTGGTCAGTTTGTCACGCTCCACTGATAACATTTTCTTCTTGTCTCGCAACGGTAAGCACGGATATGATACACAGCTAGGACATGTTTGACCTATATTGAACTTTCGGTCGACAATTCTCTTGTCTGTGAAGTAAATGCGGATACCAGCGTCTTGTTGATCTCTTGCAGAGGAGTGAATACTTTGTAATAACTATTAATATTTACTTTTAATAAGCATATTCAAAAGAAGTTGTTGTGGAAGAAAACATGTTTAGCCATGGATGTGACGTCCGGAGTAGATCACAATAGATATCATAAATATAATGATCTATGACCACAATAATCCTTGCTTGGTAACGGTTTGTACACCACTCTAAATAAATCTGGAGCAACAGTGTTTTACATTAGGCTAAACCAAGTTGTATTTAATATAACATATTGAACAGTAAATAATTTATAAATGTATTTAGATTGATTGTACACATACATGTACATGCAATCTCGCATTCATTCCAGCAATAAACTGACTACCCTTAGGATTTAGACCAAAATTGAGCCCATGTTTAAAAAAATATAATTACTGTAGCTTCATCCTTATGATTGTATATATTCTAAATACTTATGCAATCAGTTCACCTAGACTTGCTGAATAAGGATCTAGACTTATTTTTACAAAGTCACGGGGCAGGACTACAATTTTTACCGACGTTGGCCAATAGACAGTTCGTTAAAATCAAGAAGCTAAGTTGAAGTCGGTAGTTTCGTCTTAACCAATGGTCCTCAATTAACAACTTATTGCGATTCATATTTATTCTTTAACACAGTGGTTTGTGAAAGAAACAGCTTGCACCAGAAGCTACGGTATTATAAGGCCTATCTATACTGGCATCAGTATGATAGCGTGACAGTTGTGTAAATTCAATTTGATTTTGTCGATCAACCAGATATTCTCCTGTTCTCTTATTACAACCAGCCAACACATTGCAACGGCGTCTTCTCACTGTGCATGCACCTTTTGTTAGAGGCACAGAACAGTCAGACATATCAGACTCTTAAACCATTGAACCAGGGTACGTTTATCTTCTGTTCTAATTAAAATGTACAGTATCAAAGGGTTATTGAAACTCGTTTGACTTTATTCAAAATGGCATGCTATTTCATTCAAAGTCATATATCATTATTTTATCAGTCTCTTTACAAACGTTATTTTTAACACTTCATAAATAAATGTATATAACCTGTGAAACACTGCACCTATTTACGGTCTGGTTTTAATGATAATTTCCTTGTATGTCTTGTGTAAAAATGTCATTTATACATATTTTCTCATGTCAGATAATGATTCATTTAAAAGAAATACAGTGTATCCTCACTTAATGAGCTTTACAAGTTTCCTTAACGCAACAATGACAAAGACGAAAACTCTACGAATTCGTTAAATGAATTAGTTTGGCATTTGATGCGATAGTGATTCAAATTTATTTATAAACCATACTCTCTATTGTACCTTGGTATGGCGACATATGGTGGTAAAAGCACGGTCTCATTTCAGTTAATACGCTCCGTTATCGCATTATCTAAATTCATTTCCCACTATTTATTTGCACACGTACAAACATCAACTCTTTATGTGTTTGTGACCGCGGACTGTGATATGTATGATTGCTGAATACTGTATATGTAAATAAAACTTGGTAAACATTGAGGAAAGATAATTAACTTTTTTGACTGATATATAAACACACAGTAATATTTCATATGCAAATATATTTAAACATGTATAATAAATCATGTTACACTCGTGAAGATGGAAAACAGATAAGTATTAATTATTTATCAAATAATCTAACTTTTTATTATACTTGTACGCGTAATACAGTGCATTCATATAGGTGAACATTGATAAAACCTTAATTCTATTAACAGCGGCAACATTGCTTTCAAACAAAATATAAGCTATATATACACGAATATAAAATATGAATTTTTAAAAAGCAAAACTGGGTGTCGCTCAAGGTTATAGGCAATCAAAATCCAATGAAACGCTCGTAAAATCCCACGTTTGTTTAGATTCGTTGAAAACATCGGTAGTTTGGGGATGCTTCACTCACTGTAGAGTGCTACAGGTTCTTCAACAGTAATACTGAGGGTAGACCGACATATACTCCATCGCACTGTACACTTTTACTAAATCACAAGTTATCGTTTGATCTGAGTCGCTGAAGATATGGTTTGTGACAATATGGTAGTCTTGATCCTTATTATTGTCTATTGTTAGAAATTGACCCACTCTGTTTCGTTAATAGTTTTTGAAAGTATATCTTTAACAAAATAAAGTTACTTTTGCAAACGATTTAGTTCCTCGACTAGGCATTCTTGGGCATAATTTACTAGAAGAAATGTTCATATGAAAAATTTATTGCAAGACACTCTAATAAACCGCGATTATCATAAAGAAATGAAGATACACCACAAATTTAAACACAAATATTTCTGTCGATTTTGAAATGATACAAACAATTTCATTTACAAGACTATGATACTTAATATTTTATATCTGTTCAAACACGCATGGGGTGCTGAGGTTGCGATTTCATAGCTCATAGCTCAGAAAATGAACAAAATGAACAAACTCAGAGGCTCTTCCCTTCAAAATTTGAAATTAAAACAAAATCATTTCAAAGGCTAAATGTCGGACTAATACATGTACTGGAAGCAGATATTTTTTCTGCAAACCCTACATACTAGTAAGTACATTTTATTTCGTTTAATAGTGCCATTCACTTTAAGACTAACGAAGCAGGAAGCACAAGGCCGCTGACATAATTACAAGAACAAAAGAGGACAGTATCGTAGACGAGACATTAACCTTGTTGGACACGCAACTCTCAAAATCATTCTTTTTCAGGTGAGTGAAGCTGCATAAAATCCTTGCCCGACATAATTTGTCGCACTCGTCGACGGGTATCTCGCCCAGAGTATTGATGTTAAGGATGTACTTATCAAGTGTCTCTTTGTCAGTCTCCAAGTTCCCCAATACCTTCTCCAGCGACTCCCCCGAGAGGTCCGCCATACCGTAAGCCTCCTCCGTAGTGTAGGACACCTTCCAGTCTGATGTGTTGTCCCGGTTAGCCTCTGTCATGTTCAAATAGTACTGGTGTATGGCCAGGGGTAGGCTGGAGACTCGGTCATACCTGGTGAATATAAGATTTTGTCTTTATATTATCTTATTTACTTCAATTCACGAACCTGTGACATCATTGACATCAAGCTGGAGTTTATGAGGGGCCGGATACCGGGTAGAGGGATGGAAAAAATAACTGGAGACCGGGTAGAGGGATGATAACAATGACTGGAGACTGGGTAGTGGGTGGTAACATTGACTGGTGACCGGGTAGTGGGACGGTAACAATGACTGGAGACTGGGTAGAGGGATGGTAACATTGACTGGTGACCGGGTAGTGGGGTGGTAACAATGACTGGAGACTGGGTAGTGGGTGGTAACAATGACTGGAGACTGGGTAGTGGGATGGTAACATTGACTGGTGACCGGGTAGTGGGGTGGTAACATTGACTGGTGACCGGGTAGTGGGGTGGTAACAATGACTGGAGACTGGGTAGTGGGTGGTAACAATGACTGGAGACTGGGTAGTGGGATGGTAACATTGACTGGAGACTGGGTAGTGGGTGGTAACATTGACTGGTGACCGGGTAGTGGGTTGGTAACATTGACTGGTGACCGGGTAGTGGGGTGGTAACATTGACTGGAGACTGGGTAGTGGGTGGTAACAATGACTGGAGACTGGGTAGTGGGTGGTAACATTGACTGGTGACCGGGTAGTGGGGTGGTAACATTGACTGGAGACTGGGTAGTGGGTGGTAACATTGACTGGTGACCGGGTAGTGGGGTGGTAACAATGACTGGAGACTGGGTAGTGGGTGGTAACAATGACTGGAGACCGGGTAGAGGGATGGTAAAAATGACTGGAGACTGGGTAGAGGGATAGTAACAATGACTGGAGACTGGGTAGTGGGTGGTAACATTGACTGGTGACCGGGTAGTGGGATGGTAACAATGACTGGAGACTGGGTAGTGGGTGGTAACAATGACTGGAGACCGGGTAGAGGGATGGTAAAAATGACTGGAGACTGGGTAGAGGGATGGAAACATTGACTGGTGACCGGGTAGTGGGGTGGTAACAATGACTTGAGACCGGGTAGAGGGATGGTAACAATGACTTGAGACCGGGTAGAGGGATGGTAACAATGACTGGAGACCGGGCAGTGGAATTGTAACAATGACTGGAGACCGGGTAGCGGGTGGTAACAATGACTGGAGACTGGGTAGCGGGATGGAAACAATGACTGGAGACAGGGTAGCGGGACGATAACAATGACTGGAGACTGGGTAGAGGGATAGTAACAATGACTGGAGAGCGGGCAGTGGGATGGTAACAATGACTGGAGACCGGGTAGCGGGATAGTTACAATGACTGGAGACCGGTTAGCGGGATAGTAACAATGACTGGAGACCGGGTAGCGGGGTGGTAACAATGACTGGAGACCGGGTAGAGGGATGGTAACAATGACTGGAGACCGGGTAGCGGGATAGTTACAATGACTGGAGACCGGTTAGCGGGATAGTAACAATGACTGGAGACCGGGTAGCGGGGTGGTAACAATGACTGGAGACCGGGTAGCGGGGTGGTAACAATGACTGGAGACCGGGCAGTGGAATGGTAACAATGACTGGAGAGCGGGTAGTGGGGTGGTAACAATGACTGGTGACCGGGTAGCGGGGTGGTAACATTGACTGGTGACCGGGTAGTGGGGTTGTAATTTTGACACAAGTTGACACTCACTTGACGAGCCGGACGGCCGGGTAGTGGGGTGGTAATTTTGACACAAGTTGACACTTACTTGACGAGCCGGACGGCCGGGTAGTGGGGTGGTAATTTTGACACAAGTTGACACTCACTTGACTAGCCGGACGGCCGGGTAGTGGGGTGGACCGATGAGACCTTCTGAGGGCACCTTGTATCTCCAGGGTGTCAGTGGGGGAGCGATATACACGGGAACTTTAAAACCATCTGAAAATCGCAAGGATGTTAGTGTTTCAAATAAAAAACATATTTGTGGAAAATATACTTATAACGTCAATCGCCAGATACATCTTTTATCTACACATGACATGTGATAAATGATTTTCATATCACGACAATGTAATGCAATTTGGTTTCAAAGAGAAGTACCCCTCCATTAACGCGCTTTAAGAGTATCTGACGTCATATAAACAGAATTCCCTTTATTGCATAAAACGTACTTCACAAACAACAAGTGTTTCCGAAGCGTGAATGTTCGTTTCTAACACAAGTCGCCATAACAACCTATTTGCTGCACTTGCTTCTCATACAAGGTACCCTTGTCACACATTACTGAACGTGACGATTGCTTTTTTAAACAATGTTTCTAAATGTCCTGAGAATATACAATTTATTGCCTGTTTATGTACTTTTTATTGAGATATGACCAATTATTCCAATATCTGTAGCAAATACATAATTAAATACATGGTAAATAAATGACAGCCAAAAATTACTTATTTTAATTTATTTCATTGCTCATAAACTTTGTTATTCTTTCGTGTCTTTGTATACAGTCTGTGCGTTAGACCATAACGCTTTGCGCTTGAATATAATAGACTTGGTCTATATTTAGACTGGAAAACGGCTTTACTAATTAGTGAAATTTCTCGGCTTATTCTGGGTCGAACAAATCTGTAAAAAAAATTAAATGGACACATTTCACGGAGATAGAGCTTTGGCAATTTTCCTATATGTTCATCAACATCCTTGATGGCTCTTTAAGGCATTTAATGTTTATAATAATTTATTTGTTGGCTTTGATACCTACAAAACAATGTGTGCTGTTTTCAGTTCAAATATTTTCACTGAACTTCATCCACAATCGTTCATTACAAACTAAACTACTCACGCTTTTTAAAGGTTTTTTTAATTTTTATTTACGCGTTCAATTTTGCTATTGAATTACGCCATTTAAAGCTAGATAAATGGTAACATGGTTACCCAAACCATAATTGACTACTTTTCGTAGCACCTAACAACCCTTATGTAAATAACGGAAAAAACATGTTCAGTATCATTACACACCCTGCCAATAGCAGTGTATCATCAACAATAGCCAATGACAAACTGATCCCAATACATACAAAACATACTGTTTGTGTTTATTCCGTATTTTGGAACACTTCTAGAATGTTTTGAATACTAAAAATTCATTGACAATAGTTAAAAGTAGAATCGGTTTGAAGAAATGCAAGTTCGTGAAATATTAAATTTTAGAAATATGGTCAAAATGGAGGTTTCTGATAAAAGCTGTACTATGGAAATGAGCTGCTATCTCAACACACAAGTTGTATATTATATGTAAATAATTTATTCATCTTACGTGATAATTTATATCCATAAAAAATTAACGTGTTTTCATTTTGATTTTAGTTTGAAGTCAGTTTGAACTTAATAATCTTACGAGTTCATTGATGGCGTTGATTGTCAATTACACAGTTGCTACGGTAACGGAATAACTATTCTAGTAGCTTCCTTTTCTCTTGTTCCTAAAAGTGTTCCAAATGTGATGCTTATTTGATGATGATTATGCATTCACAAAGCCCGGTTGAAAAAGACATATTATTTCGAAATCTGTTAGACATATCTAAATCAAGTAAGACATAAATAAACGCTTATGACCATTTTAATTCGAATAAACCGTGAGCACTTATTCCCACTACAATAATCTTAGAGGTTCTATAACATTTGACTCCGTAGCGGAGTTTTGTATTTAACGAATTGTATGATTCATACCCTGAAGTGGGTAGTATATAAATTCAAGTACATTTAGGCGTTCAAAAGTAATTATACCATAACTTTACGAAATCCCATGAATCGTATCTGATTGGCTACTGTGAAAACTCAGAGACGGTATAATTTGGTTATACAATGTTAACTTCGTCTCTTGCGCAAGAATACGCTTGTTGCCAGGCAACGATAGCGAATGATGATGAGCTTCTCTTGTGATTAAAATAAACAATTTGAATGATAAATTTGAAAGCGATCAAAATGATACCTGAAACGACGTATGAAAAACGGTATGTTTATCTCGTATTTAGCACATCAATTTCATTTATTTGCTTCTGAAACGATGAGACGATTTTCTTATATAAATTGCTTTTTACACATGCATTATCTCAACTCTCGTGATCAGTTTAACACATGTATTATCTCACCTCTCGTGATCAGTTTAACACATGCATTATCTCACCTCTCGTGATCAGTTTAACACATGCATTATCTCACCCCTCGTGATCAGTTTAACACATGCATTATCTCACCTCTCGTGATCAGTTTAACACATGCATTATCTCACCTCTCGTGATCAGTTTAACACATGCATTATCTCACCTCTCGTGATCAGTTTAACACATGCATTATCTCACCTCTCGTGATCAGTTTAACACATGCATTAACTCACCTCTCGTGATCAGTTTAACACATGCATTATCTCACCTCTCGTGATCAGTTTAACACATGCATTATCTCACCTCTCGTGATCAGTTTAACACATGCATTATCTCACCTCTCGTGATCAGTTTAACACATGTATTATCTCACCTCTCGTGATCAGTTTAACACATGCATTATCTCACCTCTCGTGATCAGTTTAACACATGTATTATCTCACCTCTCGTGATCAGTTTAACATATGCATTATCTCACCTCTCGTGATCAGTTTAACACATGCATTATCTCACCTCTCGTGATCAGTTTAACACATGTATTATCTCACCTCTCGTGATCAGTTTAACATATGCATTATCTCACCTCTCGTGATCAGTTTAACACCATCCCCATGGTCGTGACCGCAGAAGATGCCAACGATGATGTCAGCGTACTGTTGGACGATGCTGATGAAGCGGTCGTTGAACCTGTCGTAGTACCACTGTAGTTGGGTTACCGGGTGTACACCAGGGGGGATGTGTCCCGTCATCAGCACCTGTAGTGGAGGGGCATGAGGTGTAGGTACAGGTAACATAATTATAGGTTATTATGCAGGATAATGTTCGAGTAACTATCCATTGCTTACATATAATGGAGGCAAGGGCCATAGCAATCGATCATTACGAAGACCTACTTACATGTATGTACTTATATTATTTCTTATAAACCAAAGTTAAAAAAGGTTAAACAAATGGTATTGCTAGTAAATAACCTCGATGTAGTGTGCAACTGTCCAACACTGAAAACTAAAGGAACGAGAGAACGATATAATGGCGTCAACAGTGTAATTACACATGAAGCATCCCAACATGGTATCTATCCAAAGCTGGACCAGAAAGCATTCCGACATCCCTTCATCCCTTCACCCCTTCATCAGTAAGGGAAATAATGGGCGCACGCACGCACGCACGCACGCACGCACGCACGCACATGTTTCCATAGGCCTTTGCGGGAGGTTTGATAACTGCTGGGCATATGTATAACTTCGTCTAAGTTTATAACCTCGTATTAGTCATGTTAATTGTAAAGACAATCCTTGGTGGTTAGACATTCTCAAGGTTTGAAGACCTGCCAACTTCCTTAGCCTGTCAAAAGTAGGTGTTTTTATGGTGAAAAACGTGAATATTATGGTGAATACTTCATGAATTCCACATGTTTGAACACGATAATCTCAATTGCTTAGTGACTTTACCTCAGCATACATCCGTTAACATTCGTTATTATTCATATTTAACCTCATTCTCTCCCCACAAAGGTAATTAGCTTTTTCTTTCCACGTTACTCTGAAATAAATTGACTTGAGTAAATTTCTGTGTGGAGAGAATGATTTAGCAGTAATAATTTCGTAAAAAGACTTTAATTTTCTCATTTGGAGAGGGCATGCCCCAGCCTTAAATACATGTAGGCTACACATTGGCAACTTCGCTCAGAATGTTTTACATTATTTTGCTTTGCACCTTTTCTTTATTTTCCCGCGCCCTCGCCAATACTTCCTCCAGCCAATGGAATTGTCCCACGGGGTCAGTTACATTTGATGTCAGCTTGTCCCGGAAGTAATATACATTCGTGTTCAGTCCCACAATCCTCAGGCCATCCACAGTTGTCAGCGTGTAGAAACCTCCTGTAATATGATTTGAAATGTAATACTTTTAGTTACTACCATAGTTCAAGTGCATCTGGAAATACCAGGACACTTTGTCCGAGAGGCCTTGGTCGAGGACGGGGCACGGGGACAAAATGTCCTTGTATTTCCCGAGGAAACTATGGTAGTAACCTACTTACATCTCACTTATAACGAGTGAAATAAAATGAAAAAATAAAAGTTTTAAAATTATGAAAATGTCCACAACCTTTTTGTGGCCCCTTCACTAGGTTATGAATGAAGTGCGTAGTACTATGGTTGTTCAGCTTGAGCGGTATGAGCTGCAGGTGCTTCTCGCGTGTCAAATTGAATACACGAACTAAATGTTCGGCAATCGTGCAATCCATTGCAATTTTCACATTTCGAGGAATAAGACGCACATCTGTGCTGCACAGCGCCAGTGAAATTTCGAAAGTGGATTCTTAATAGAACTATATTCGCTCGGACTGTCACTATTTAGGAAACTGAAATTTAGTATTTCTTTAGTTGGTATGTATAACTTTTATTCATTAAAACGATTTATGTTTCAAACTTGTTTATTCAGTTATTTCTAAATTAACATTTAATTTACTAAAATTGCGAATGTTGTGGATCAAAGTTTATCAAAAACTATGTTTATTTGATCGTTCATTTCTGTCCAGCGTAATATCTGCCACATTCAATATGATGATTAAAATATCTTGAGAAGCATTAAAATTCGTGTTCTTGCGTCATGATCTTATTCAGTGAAACATTCAGCCCATTGTTGATGTCTTTGTCGTTGAAGTTGAAGCCAGGAAATGCACCATTGTCCATTGTCTTTATTGAGCCGGCATATCCGTTATATAATTACGTATTTTGTTGTGTATACACAATAAAACATCGTATTACAAAACATGCTGCATTACACAACCCGTGTCACTAACCTTCTTTGAAGTTGATCAGCTGATCCGCGGGCAGCCACGACTGCCACATTGTTGCAGTGCTTGTGTAGATGGGATGGGAGGACGGGGAGAACTGGTCTGACAGGTACCAGTCGTTGTTCCCCATGGTTGGGAACACGGGGACGGCAGGGAACGCTGACTTGATGGCGTTGGTCACGTTCCTCATGACGTCTAGGATATAGTTCTCGTCCATGAACTCGTCGTCTATGTGTGGTATACTGTCTCTGTAACACAGAGATCACTCCCTTCAGATTTTCGATCCTAACCTTTGGTTTACTGTGTCGAATTTCCCGACTAGAAATGGAGAGTCCTGATTGGTTGTATTGGACGTTATTTGTACAATCAGCGACGCCGTTGTAAAGCTGTCATTTGCCAATGACACATAATAATGCTATTTTTGGAAACAGAAACGTAAGATGTGCTTGACTCGATATATGGTATTTGATTTTGTGAAAACAATTGACCATAAACACGTGATAAATAAAGACCAAATCAGAGACAATTTTGAAAAAAAAAATATTTATTTGTGTCATTCCAACAGACATATTCGAATGACATATGCTAATTAACAAGACCCTTTACAGTCAAAGGCTAAGATCTTGGAACTTACTCGGTCGTAAACGTAAACGATGAAGTCGATGTAAAATGTGTTTTCACTGTATAAACATGAGGGATATGTAGTATCAATTTTGGCCGCCAGACCGAGGACTTCGCTAAGTAGAACAAAGTTTAAAATCGAAAATCTGAGGGGATTAAACTCTGTGGAAAGAGAATGGCAACCATGATGCATAACCGGTTACATATACCATGTGTGCACATGTGTTGAATCCCGCACGAGAAAAGTGAGCCTATCTGTTGTTTAAGAAAACAACTAGGTCTGATATTATTCAAATTGTAATGAGTAAAACACACAAATAATCGGATCAACAATACATATTTTCTAATGAGGTACCATGGGATACAATAGAATCACAAACATTCTAAAAGCTAAAAATGTCTACAATATTAATCATGTATATATATTACCAATGAGCAATGAGTGTTGGCAATCGATATGGTACAAAAGCAGAAAGGTCAAAGGTATAGAATGCCAGTCCTTTCTTTAAACAGCCCTATTTATACTCAAACCGTCTCCCACAAAGTCAAAGAAGATTCCATAATGTTCAATCACATTCCATAAGATTGTTAGGGAATAATGTTTTATGAAAAAAAATACATCTGGAAAGGAGGTTACTTTGGACCAAGCAGCTCGTAGGGAGGTAGCTCTGAATCACTCTCTACCCCCTAGCTTGTTTCAAGTCCTTTCACAAAAGTTAGGGTTCAAATACTGATGAGTTCAAACTAAACTTTTGTAACCCCAAAATAACTAACTTACTAACCTAAAATCATTCAAGGAAAATACATTCTCGTAACACTGTATCAATCTCTGTTGTCCCCACTCACCCTGTCCACACTATGAAGTCCACGTCCCCGCGTATCCCGGCCATGCTGGTCAAGCTGTCGGTGACCAATCCCCAGGAGGAGTCGCACCACTCGTTACCATAGTAACCAGCCACCGGAACTTCTTCGTTACAGGATCGCATTTGGAACCCGTACGTGGGATCATAATGGTAGTCGGTGATATGCCAAAAATATCCTAAATAAGAAGATGAAGTGATTGTATGATAGATTGTGCGATTCATTAACTTGTGTACCAAGCAGTTTTTGGGTTGTGTTTAAAGTTTTAAATTATGTTTTCAATAACATCGTTTTGTTTAAAGAGGTTCAACATACCTTGTTACCAGACTGAAAGTGCATAGCCTTGTAGCTTCTGTGTCCATTGTCAGTAACAGTTTTATACGTGTATATTGGAATTTTAAATATACCCAAAGGAATAGGATCATTAATCATTTAATTATAACTTCTCGAAATATAATTTTGTTCTATTATCTATTCAAAGTGTAAAATGATAATCAAGTAGTACTCAAACTTTGGAGTTGTCCCATTTTAACAAAAATGTCACCATGTCTTAGTTTTAAAAACATATTATTTAAAATAGTATGGTGACCTCCTATTTTTCTTTCATTATATTGATTTTTATATTACATTCTATTTTCTTTAAAATTTTGGGGTCACTGTTATGGATTTTGAATTTAGAAACCTCTTCCCACAGAATTCCAAAAAAATGTCTTCAAACGCGTATACTTTTGGTTTTTAACCTTCTTAATCAATATGGAAAAACCTTTTATTTTCATTTATAAAGTCTTCATAATTGATACTCTTTTAATTTAGATAAAAATAAGAAACAAATATTGCATATTTTGAAAATTTCTTTTGAATGATTTTACGTGTAGATATTTCGAATACGTTAGGGGCATTTTAATATGCGGTTGCACTCTGCATCCACATTTATTTCAGCCCAGACTGAAAGACAGTAGGGATATCCATTATTCAATTGTTTCAGTAGTAAATACATGTGGTTGCAGTTCCCATGCATAAGGACCGCATCCACATTTTCAAAACACCGATTTTGACCATGTTTACGAGATGTGGCTGCACCATGCAACCACATTTTAAAATGTATTGGTTATATTGACATGAAAGAACAATGACTTCAGTTTCTAAAAAGCTTTATTCCATGGAAATCGGACAAACATTAGCGATATTGTAGCCTGTTTACCGAGGGGTGTCTTCCTGGCAAGATGGCGGACTTGCCGATTTCTACCAAGTTTTCCAAGATCTGGTTGCAGGTCGCAACCACATTAACTGATCTGACTATACTGACTGAAAAGAACAATGATTCTTGTTTCAAACACTTTATCTAATTAAAATCGGTCAATATTTAGACAGTTAGACTGTTTTGAAATCGATATAAGTCTAAACCCTCCATTTGCGGTTAGACCGAAAAATGTGGGGTCTCCAGTACCTTGTGTCGCCAACTAGTATGTGTATTTAAATTGTGAGGTACCTTTTTCATTTGCTATGCAATAGTTAGAATTCAATCTATCTTATGACAAGTTTTCATGAATTGTTAATGGAGTTTACTTAGTGTGTGGAACCTCCTTAAATGTATAAAAACTAATAATATATAAACAGTTTATAGATTGAGTTCGTACGTTTGAAAAGTCATTCATTCCAACTATTTTAGATGTCTATAGCGTTGGCGAGATCATGCTGTGAAACAATCCTTTTCACTAAAACACAAGTGTGTCAAATGTTACGCTACGTTATTCATCCATGAATTATATTTTTTAACCGGATGTGTTTTAAATACAATTTCACTGAAGGTCAAGGTTAGGTGCATAAGCCACGTTTTATCCTACCTGAACCATGCACGGAAACGATAGCATTAAAGGAAATGCAGAACTGACAACAACAATTACCATAATTCTGAAGTTCCATTTTTGGAATTAGTATCTCATATGTTTTTTTAAAAATAGATTTTATATTTTATTTATATCTCATTTATATTTTTATAGCAGATAATTGCAGGATGATGAACACACGGTATGCATCATGAACATCTCTGTGCGTTCATTAAATAGACATCTTAAGTTAGTATGAAAAATGAACACCAAAATAAAACATAGGTGCCAGTGGAACTTATCTTATCTTGTATCTGTTCACCAAGACACCTCTAACTAGGTCAAGGTTGCAAAGCATGCTTCTTGACAACCCGGGACATCACGTCAAAACAATCAGATAGTGAAACGCCAAAATACACGAATATAAGTCAAGTTGTAATAATATACAGGTAGTACCTTCATCAGCGTGAGTAGAGACAGGCACAGAGAGAAGCAGGGACACGGTGATATAAGAGTAGTACATCCTTCTCACCCGGATGTAGCCAGTGACGCAGAGGTAATACATTTAAATATATTTATATGAATAAATCTATAAATTCGAAGAGCATAACATAAAAACAAGAAAGACGGGTTGTCCATGGTCCAATAAACAGTATGTATTTTCTGTAATAAACAGTTATATCTGATAAGAGGAGGCCACCTCCAAAACAGCCACTGCCATATTTTTTCTATAAGGTTTCAAATATTGTTTTATTCCCTAACCTATACACGATTTTAAAGGGGCTGTAGCATGGTTTTCGCATATCATGTTTTCTCAAATTTGCCATTTAATTAAAGGTTTATTCAGTATATTGGTACGTTAATGGGTAAGATATATCATGGGTAAAATAAATCATTAAATGACCAAATAAGCCGAATCCATATAAAACGGTTATCCGTATTCGAAGAAAATGGTGCGACGTATAAAGCGACGATGTGAGAGTGTGAGAGGTAGATGTGTAGGTCCCACATGAACATGGGAGTTCAGGCAGCAATATGGTGGACCATTCCAACATAGTTCCATGTTTAAAACTCTGTTCTGAGTGATTAGGTATCGCTACATCAATCCGATCACTTCAACTACCTATTTTAATGTGGACGCCTTGAAATGGCCGCTCGAGTGGAAATGACTCGCATGGCTTAACCGAACCACACGCATTTGTTTTAGAACTCTGTTTTACTGATTCAGGGGTATTATTAAGCCACTTATTTATATTTTTGAGAAATCACTTTATTTCTGTAGGAAAATCGTGCTACAGCGCCTTTAAACGTACAAGTTAAACTGGTATAGGTATAGATGAGGGAGTTTGGACAAAGTTTGGTGACTTGAACTTATCCTGTGTTTGCACAGAACATTAGAGGATGGAAGTGTCGGTTATCTTCGTGATATATTTCCTAAGTAGAAAGCTAGCCCACCACTGTATATTCAGCAGGGGAGTCGTTTCATGCCAGTGGACCTCTATGAATTTTGAAGATATCTTCAAAATCGAAATTCGAAGTATTTCTGACCTATGTCCCAATGACTATTTGTACTGGGGTATTTCGTCTACAGACTGCACCGTGACGGTCGCGATTAAGACCGTGGTCATGTCCTGTTGTTTGGACTGGTTGACTCGCCTAATAGATTAACCACGGCCCATGACGACCTTGTAAGTTTGCTTTGAGAGTAAATGTTGCTTAGCTATAAGTGTATTATTTTGCACAAATAATGGCAAAGTAAATCTTCGTATGGATTTAGAGTGTATAAGATGTATCTTTCACTGTTGTATCATTGTCTGTATCACGGACTGATATTTATATATATATATATATATATTATATATTTCCAGCCGATGGAATTCTCGTCGTCTGCTACGGCAGTCGGGCTGGTACACGGACCCAAGACCCACACATTGGGTATGTTATCATTGTATGTGTATATAACATAAGAAATCATAACCTTTTTATAGAAGCTATTATATTGTACTGTACGGTATGGTAAATGACGCTTACCGTCGTTAATCTATTCTATTTTAGAATATTCACATCATGAGTTATCTCCCCTGAACATGGTGAAGTTAGTTTTATCTATTATATCATTTGGTAGTGTTCTGATGAAGAGTAAATACCTTGCGTTCAAATGTACAAATGTAAATGTACAATATGTCTATTATAAGACCGATTGTACGTTCTGTAAACATGCTGAACTTGTATAGTATATTGTTATTATATTATTGAAATTGTTTCAGGGTTTATTGTACTTCGTTAACCACCAAGCCACTTGGAATAAACGAACTCGAATCAGCATTTACCTCCTGTTATCTGTGTGTGACCCTGCTACAGTAATGGGGCGATGCGCAAGACACCTGTCTGGGTTATCGTTCACGGAAATCAACGCATGATCAAAAACGATAGAAGAGATGAAACCACACATTCAACTTTCCACACACGGCGTAGGTTAAACCACTCCAGGAGAGAGACAAGGTTATGTAATGCTTTGATTGTGTTCATACTCCTTTTCGTATCTTCAAAATAGTGTACTACGTCAGATATAGATAGTCCAATCAAACGTTAGCTCGTGTAACTGTGGTATGCAATTCATAACAACTCTTCTGCAAATTAAAAAAATATATCAATATACTATACACAAAGACATTAATCAAGCAACATCCAAATACTTAACAGAAAAATCCTCCCGAATAGAAAGACGACAATATGTCAAGAAAACAGTTAGTGATTTTAGGTAAAACACTCATAAAGCATGCGCAGTGTTGAAACGAAAGGTCACTCAAATAATGGTTCACTGTCTTTTGGATAACAGCTTTTACAATAATTTGGTTTTTGGTGTCAAAATCCAAGTTCCATTACAGTGGGAAATGAAAGTTAATATTTTTTGCTGTAATGCGATTAGGTTCATTCCTTCAAGTTAAGTGATTACACTTTACTAACTGACATTTTAACCAAAGTTACACGTTAAAGTAGTATGCACCTTCGAACTCACACAATCATGAAATTGTCAATCAACTTGTTTTAATGAGCAAATATGGTCACTACTTACAGTATCGGTGTATCTAAACGAGAAGAAGTGTTCAATAAACAGATTGATCTCAACTAATCTAAAATTTATTCATCATATGGTTGTAGGCTTTTCTCAAATATCGTTAAAAAGTGGACTGAAAGTATAATGTCTGTCTAGCTTCTTTTCGTGCATGATAAAATATGTTTCGGTGTGTGAACCCAACATGGTTTTAAAAAATGTTGCTTACAATAAATCAATTCTAAAGTCTGAAGTGTACTCTCTCTCCAAGGACAATAGTATATTAGGTAAAAAATCAGTACCATCACATTTTCCTTCCTATTTTCATAAATTTGCATTTGGTGGATATTTTATTAATTAATTACAAGCGAAACATTGTAACGAAACGTAACGGCGTGGAGTGAATAGAGCTGCATCCCGAAAGTTTGGTTACCGGAGAGCAAATATTAGATTTAGATTTTGTTTGGACGACAACCTTATTACTTCAACTACACTGACAATTTGTATGATAACCAGTCTCAAAATTCATACGTGAAACGCTGCCTGGAGGTCAGTCAATGGAGAAAGACAACTTTCCTTCTCAAGGCATAATTCTTGCAAGTATCCATCACTAGTTAAGACTTGCAGTATTTCCCCGACTTTTCCGTGCCAAGATAGAGGAGCGATGCACCTAAAATGCCTAGTGGGCTCTTATTTCCTAGCACGGGAAGTTTAAGGAAATGCAGCAAGGCTTAAATCAGCCAGTTATGAAGACTAGCAAGAGTTATGTCTTGCGTAGGGAAGTTGGGAAAAAGATTTCGATCGCTGTTATTGGCGGAAACATTTTGGCCGTGAATAATACACTACGCCTACATGACATCTACACTGATGTCTGACAGAATTATCTAAAATTGATACCTTTATTTTGCTTTCGAGCTTGTTTTAGTCTGAAATTAACGCACAAACCATTAGGACCATAGAATTTTCAAAAGAAATCAAATTGTCTTTACTACATTTTCTAAACCACTCCTAAAGACACGATAGAAAAGTAATGCAGTTTCCTCAGCAACATGACATGCGTCGTGCATGAACGTTCTGTTCCCCCCTGAACTACTGTTAACATCAAACCACGTGGCCATTTGGATCTCGCGTAAGAACTAATTATTATTGTTGAATTGGACTTGATAGCAAATCACGTGATGGATGAGGCAACTCTATTTCTTAATTATATGATTTTGTAAAGAAAATTAACCTTCGCTTCGATTATATATTACTCTCATGTTCAATTGATTGGTCAACTTGAATGTAATGGTTGGCGCCTAAAGTCATGTAACGAATTCCCACCTAATTTCGCAACAATACGAATCTGAATGAAATGGTGGTTGTTCGCTAGTAGACGGGTAAGGCCCTTTTTCAGGATCTGTCGCCATAGCATGTCATCTTGATCCTAGACACCACTAAGTATTCCATCGGGCTGGAGTATACTGATGCAGTAAGTCCTTCAGATACTGTGGAGCTGATCCATGGAGACACTAGTGTGTTAAACACAATGTTTTGAAGATAACACGTTGCTTGATTGGGAGCCAATGAAGGTCCTTGAGAACAGGCGTGACGTGATTATACTTTGAGCAGCGGGAGACAATCCTTGCAGCAATGTTCTGCATCTTTTTGAGTTTTTCTAGGTGTTTCTTTGGACTGTGAATGAGGAGGATGTTGCACTAGTCAAGGACCGTATCCTCTCAATATTTCAGATGGTAACACACCTTGCAGATTCGACTGTTGTGTTTCTGCATGGACAGCTGTGAATCCAAGATCACGCCAAGATCCCTAGCAGATTGACATATAGATATATCTGTGTTATCAATGGTAATCGCGTCCACTGCACACTTCTTCCTCCTGGTTGATGGTCCAAGAAAGTTTAGTCTGTCTTTTCAGGATTTAGTTTCAGCATATTGGATGCCAGTCATGTTTGTATGGCATGTCAACAAGAAGACAGTTCGTATGTTAATTCCAAAGATGAGGTGTGATTTGGTTTGAAAAAATGTAAAATAAAGTATCATCAGCAAAATGGATATCCTATGTAACACAGAGAGAAGGTGTGACACTGTCCGCATCTTGAATCTTGCCATAGGACCGGAAATGGTTAAACAGGTTTGCTGGCTCAAATACGGTTTGTAATATTCGTAGACTGACCCAAGTTTACATATCCGAACCTCTTCACAATATCACCCCTAACTCAACCGCAGTTGTCAACATACAATATATTTCAATCCACGAGTAATAATCACGACTGAAACAGAGATACATAATGTTTTCAATCCACGAGTAATAATCACGACTGAAACAGAGATACATAATGTTTTCAATCCACGAGTAATAATCACGACTGAAACAGAGATACATAATGTTTTCAATCCACGAGTAATAATCACGACTGAAACAGAGATACATAATGTTTTCAATCCACGAGTAATAATCACGACTGAAACAGAGATACATAATGTTTTCAATCCACGAGTAATAATCACGACTGAAACAGAGATACATAATGTTTTCAATCCACGAGTAATAATCACGACTGAAACAGAGATACATAATGTTTTCAATCCACGAGTAATAATCACGACTGAAACAGAGATACATAATGTTTTCAATCCACGAGTAATAATCACGACTGAAACAGAGATACATAATGTTTTCAATCCACGAGTAATAATCACGACTGAAACAGAGATACATAATGTTTTCAATCCACGAGTAATAATCACGACTGAAACAGAGATACATAATGTTTTCAATCCACGAGTAATAATCACGACTGAAACAGAGATACATAATGTTTTCAATCCACGAGTAATAATCACGACTGAAACAGAGATACATAATGTTTTCAATCCACGAGTAATAATCACGACTGAAACAGAGATACATAATGTTTTCAATCCACGAGTAATAATCACGACTGAAACAGAGATACATAATGTTTTCAATCCACGAGTAATAATCACGACTGAAACAGAGATACATAATGTTTTCAATCCACGAGTAATAATCACGACTGAAACAGAGATACATAATGTTTTCAATCCACGAGTAATAATCACGACTGAAACAGAGATACATAATGTTTTCAATCCACGAGTAATAATCACGACTGAAACAGAGATACATAATGTTTTCAATCCACGAGTAATAATCACGACTGAAACAGAGATACATAATGTTTTCAATCCACGAGTAATAATCACGACTGAAACAGAGATACATAATGTTTTCAATCCACGAGTAATAATCACGACTGAAACAGAGATACATATTGAGCGAAAGCGATAATGTTTTCAATCCACGAGTAATAACCACGACTGAAACGGAGATACATAATGTTTTCAATCCACGAGTAATAATCACGACTGAAACAGAGATACATAATGTTTTCGATCCACGAGTAATGATCACGACTGAAACAGAGATACATAATGTTTTCAATCCACGAGTAATAATCACGACTGAAACAGAGTTACATAATGTTTTCAGTCCACGAGTAATAATCACGACTGAAACAGAGATACATAATGTTTTCAATCCACGAGTAATAATCACGACTGAAACAGAGATACATAATGTTTTCAGTCCACGAGTAATAATCACGACTGAAACAGATATACATAATGTTTTCAATCCACGAGTAATAATCACGACTGAAACAGAGATACATAATGTTTTCAGTCCACGAGTAATAATCACGACTGAAACAGAGATACATAATGTTTTCAGTCCACGAGTAATAACCACGACTGAAACAGAGATACATAATGAGCGAAAGCGATAATGTTTTCAATCCTAGAGTAATAACCACGACTGAAACAGAGATACATAATGAGCGAAAGCGATAATGTTTTCAGAAGCAAACTAAACTAAATTTGACTACAGTAAAGAAGTCAAAGTTAAGAAGGCAATTTATGTCGACAATATATTTGATTAATTTTATGAATTTTATGAATTTGGAAGTTAAATGACAAACATTCTGGCCACAAAATTTGTTTGGGAAAAAAGTGATTTCAGCACCCCTAGCGTATTGAAACATACATAAATATAAAAGTATTATACTCTGATATATGAATTGAACTGCGGCATCTTTTCACAAATAATGTGTCTATAAAAAGTATTTAAAATGATTTTCTTCGGCAGCAATATTTCGTTTTGAAAAAGCCGTTTAGTGTCAGTTATATTGTGGAGATGAAATGAACATTTTTATTATTAAAAGGTTCTAAAATTACAATACAGCGTGTTTTCATTCCATTTAAAGCAAACATATCTCAGATGGCGGATACCGTTAGATCGGTGATAGAACTTTGCCTTTAAGCCTCGAGTGACCGAGGATTATCTCCTGAACAACAAAGGTTTTAAAACTATTCATTATCTTTTTGCCACATTAACCATTGTCCTAGAGGCTATAAGCATCATATCGACACGACTACCATAGTTTCGCTACACACCTGCATGATAGCACATCGAAGAAGGTATGTTAAAGTTGTCTAAAATTATAATTATTTCATTTCATCTTCTTTAATGTTTGTCATTTCGAATTTTAGTAAATACTGCATGTAGAGCGAGAGAAAAGCAATGTAAAGGTTATGCCTGTAGAGAAAGACGTTTCACGTTGCTCAAATAATGAAAATTAATGTAAGCAATTGTAAAACACGCTTCTCTCTTTGGAAAAGCAAGTTAAAAATGAGTGTACATGGTTCGGTAAAGCCATGGGCATCGTTTTTGTACTTCGAAATAATAAAATGTGTTCACAATAAAATGGCCGACATGCAAATTTTGCTTTATACGCAACATCATTATAACGACTATGGATTATTGGATGTAATTTGTGTAATAGTATGTTTTACCCTCTAAAGTAAAATATTTAAATGACGTAAGCTATCATTATAAATGGGAAATTTGGAAAAATAAGTTTTGAAAAAAAAACGTGCTACAGCCCCTTTAATTCAAATAACAACAAACAGATTTCATTTATTATTTTCTTGTTGACATGTATCCGAGACATTGTTACAACTATGTGGGTATTTAGCAATGAAGGATATCTGGAGATACTTAGCAGTAGTAATAGTTGTTTTATTTTGATGACAAGAATTAAAGGGGCTGTGGCACTATTTTTTTTCAAATTTCCCATTTATAATGAAAGTTTATGTCATTGAAATTACCTTTAGAGGGTAAATCATCTTATTACACAAACCAATCATCCGTAATGGTAAAAGCGATGTTGCTTATAAAGCAAACATTTCATGGCGGCCATTTTATTGTGAACAAAATTTATTATTTCGAATTACAAAAACGATTCCCATGGCTTTACCGAACCAGGTACACTCCTTTTTAACTTGATTTTCCGAGGAGATCTAGAGAAGGGTGTTTTACTATTGGTGAAATTATTTTACAAATACATTTCATCAACTTATTTGAGCGCAAAAACGTGCTACTGTCCCTTTAAAGGGGCATAATCATGTTGGTGAGGTCACATATATGTCCAATGTTATAATATGTGTTATTTTATTGAGAATTATCAACTTTAACCAGTTTAAGGTCAATCCGTTCAATATAACGAACATACAAACATTAAAACAATTGTCGTGATCATGATCGAAAACCGGACAATGGACCTTGGTTTTGCTGCAGCCATTAAGTAAAACGTAATTTTGAAAACTTTGATAAAGTAAATAGGAAGCGTTTAATATGTCTTATAACGAGTACATACGTGCGATAGAGCCATTATTGTCGACTACTACACATGTTTGAGGCCTTCCGTGGTTTTCATTGAAACATATATATTTGACATAATAAACATTTGGGGTGAATATGAAAGTCGAGTAAGGTATAACCTAAACCAGCACATTTTGCAATATGGTACAATTTAAAACCAAATAAAATATCATGCAAAACTGATCATGCATCTTTAAACAATTCACTTGAAAATTTAATATTTTACATCACAAACATGTGTAGTCTTCATATTAAACCAACTCTTAACATTTCAGGTTTCTATTTCAGGAAGACGATTATCCCCAAAAATGTACACTGATACAAGACTTTTCATCAGAAGTAAGCCTTTCCTTCTTGCTTGTCTTGCCATGTCATTATTTGTTTTTATTACCAAAAGTATGCAAAAAGTGGAAATGAAAGATCAAATTAACATAAAAAGACACACAAGGATCAGCTTTGAAAAGGGTGTCTCAAAGACAAATGTATCATCAAACATGAACATTGAAACTTGGAATCTGAAGTCAGTTTTGACCAAGATGAAGAGACTACAGAGACCGCTTCTGGTGACATTCATCAACGACGCTTATCTCCCTTTCGCCCACAACTGGCTGTGCAACACAATACACATGGGTATCCACGAGCAGGTTCTGCTAATAGCAACAGATGAACATTCTTTGAAGGAAGTCACAACAAGATGGCCTAAGCTGAACGCGATTAGTCTTTCTGATGACCGTTTCAACGGCAAACAAGAGTTCAGCCATGTTGGATACCTTCGCATGATGGCCAGAAGAACGGAGCTTATTTTGGAAATCTTGAAAGAAGACGTCGAAATATTGTTATATGATTTAGACACGTTCTGGATCTCGAACCCTCTCCCTGAATGTGAGCGGCGTATTCAGGGCTTCGACATTCTTGTAATTCCAGTCAGTGACACTCCCGGTTTCATCTGTGGGGGATTTATTCTCATGAAACCGACTGAGGCGATGGTCAGACTCTGGTCGAAGGTTACAGATATGATGCACGGGTTACAAGACAAACTCAGAAGATACGAAGGCAATGACTATATCGAAAACAATGAAAATGATCAGGTTTTTGTTTCACAACTCCTCCGGAAACGTTATGGGGGCATTCGAGTTGAGAAGCTAAGCCTAGATCAGTTTCCCGACGGCAAATGGTATCTAATGAAAAAGGAGGAACGGGAGAAACTCTCTCCTCTTGTTATTCATAACAACTGGATTCGTGGAAATGATGCTAAAATTGAAAGGATGAAACAATTCCGTCAGTGGTTTTGGAACTCTGAGACAAGCACATGTAACCTAGATTTGGTTATATTGCAAACAGCTTCGGAATAAACTCATGTGGTTGAAACAATTTTTGTAGTTCAAATTTATAAATTGTTAAGTGTTCACAAAACTAGCATCGGGGTGTAATAACAACTAACTATAATTGCAAAATGTATCTTACTGAATATGTGTACTTATTAAACAATATACAAAGTTAATTATGAGGGTGTACATTTACACATACATGTAAATGTTCATTGAATATTAGGTTTAGAGTCAGATTTACATCTATGTTAAATAACGAGTGCTGATCTATTGGATGTCAAAAACACCATGATGTGATTCTATATCTAAAAGGGAGAGTTCTGGCGCCATCTTGGATGTTTGCATTACGTGAAATGTAAACACGCTATATTAATTGTACCATATTTTGCAACTTTTTAATAACTAAAGACATACACCGATAGAATATTCACATAGTCAAGTCATAAAACTAATAAAGGCGGGGTCTACTTCTGCCTACAGTGTACTTTGCCACAGTCTTATAAAAACACATTTATGCACCAGTAAGTATTGCTAACGAGTTGTCATTGAACTGTTATCCCCGCACATAAAATAGACCCTCCCAAACAATTGTTATAATATATTTATGTTATGTTTTGAATCTCAATGACACTTTATGGTGTTTTGTGTTCACAACATATACATTTCAACAACAAAAAATTCAGTTTATTCGATACACTTCCAGGTTCTCATTTCCAAAGTTTATTAGCATCCTCAGCTGTTATTTATTACTTTCATCTTTACAGATAATCAATTAATAACAAACCCGAAAATTGGTAATATAAGCTTTCCTAAAACCATTATAACCTGGATATGATAAAATAAAATGGAATTCATCCTCGACATTCTCTATACAAACAATATATTTCCGTCCATGCCCGTCCGATCTTAGATTCGCTGTTTACAACAGGTACCTGTATAGGAGATATTTCTTGCCTCAGTCAACATTTATTAAAACCAATGTTAATCAATATTGACTTCATTCTATATCATAACCACGAGACCCCACTTCCTCAAATAAACGTTCATAGGAACCTCGAAGAATAGAATTATGTGTATAAAAAGCTTGCAACAATACGTGTATTTGATCATATGAAACTGTCTCAGATACATAAGAGGAAATCGACCTAGTTATTCATAAACCATAGCATTGCTTGACATGTACATTTCTTAACTCCAAATAATCTTTTACAGAAATCTAATGTAATGTCTCAATATTAACCCCTTTATGGACACCCAGACCTCTGACACATATCCAAATATACTGCCTACATAGAAATCAGTCCTTAATCCTTACTCCCTCAATGTCTCATCAACAACATTCTAGAAGACTGAATAAACTTTAACTAAAAAAATAGCAATACATTGTTGCTAAATCCTGTACTCTACATTATTACCATCATTAAACACATGCTGGTCTATTCCATTCCAATGATAGGGGTGCATACTGTGACTGTAGGCAAACTACCACTCAGGCTGTAGGCAAACTCACACTAAGTCAACTGCAGGCAAAGTGCACTGTAGGCAGAAGTAGACCTAACCCTAATAAATAATTTGTTGTTATGATGTAGCGAACTTTCCCCCATTCACTAGTACAGAGCTGATGAATGGCTTCAGTTCTCATTGTTTTATTTTTCAACAAATGTACGCTTGTGTTTATCAAATAAAAAGTCATCAAAATATATTACCTTCATTAATATCTTTCAATTTGACTGTGTTTTAATCATGTATAAATAACATATACGTGTTAAAAGGAATATCCACAAAAAATACCCCGATAGAACCCTCCTTTTAAGAAATTATTCCCAGTCATGTATATAAATATACACATACGCACACACGCGCACACACGCGCACAAACACATCCACAATACATATATAAGCACACAGATACGACGCATGAGATGTACACGAATTGTTAAAATGAACACCTTACCTCAAGACGAAGCAAACTAATTACATTTAGATGTATCGCAAAAGTAAATGTCAGCTGTTCAATGGATCGCTTTGGTTTGATGTTTTAGTCGAAGACTTGATTATAAGTTACACTTTATAAACATTTTCAGATCCTTTATCGGTTACCAACTGGTTATAATTACCCGCTATTCATAAAATGGATATTGTCAGCCGACGAAATGTCGAGATTTGAAAATTGATGATTGCTCATCGGTCTCCTCATCCGGGTACTGTCCACGTCATGTCATTGCCTGGTTGTATAGCATATGCATTCATTTTGTCATTCGCATCATGGACATTTTCCCTATTACACATTCATTGTAGTAAGTAGTATAAGGGCACAGGATGTCACAACCTGCTCCCGGAATGCTTAAACCCTCAGATGATTTTATGGTATTTATGTAATGCGTCAATGGAGGCTCTCAGATTATCCTGTGACAAGTGATACATTTCTCTCTTTGATCGTTTTATGCTTAACGTGTCGTAGATCAATTTCAAGATAACTAATTACAAACGCGAACAAAGAAAGGTAACCTGATGTCAGTATATTGTTAGTACTCATCGTTACCTCATCACGGTTCCGTTTCCAGAGAAGACATATCACGCGTAGTGTAATAGCAACAATCGATAGTCCTTCTGGGAGTTAAAATTCTCGTAATATTGCATCGTTCAATTGTTTAATTGTTTCTTCTTTGCCACGCCGAAACACAACGACAATGAGGATTGAAACCTACATTTTGTAAGATATGACAATAATGCAAGCCACGAGTTATGGAAAGCAATCTCATTAAAATCAAATCGTTGATTCGTTCTCTGTATTTTAATTGGCTGCCGATGGTCACTCATCGAGTGGTAATAAAATGTAGCCAAATAAAATATAGAAAACGAATCAACGATTTGATTTTAATGAGATTGTTATGGAAAGGTAATTCTTAATCGGTTTCTGGCGATCTTCTGGGTTACTTCTTGACCTGCTTCAGTTGAACAATAAATCATTCGTCTAAAGAATGTATTAGAAGTAGACCGGAATAACTAATAATTAAAGCATTTTTCTACCTATGTAGCCGGGACATAACAGCCAGAAATATAGATTTTACCTCGCTCCGGGAACTACATACAAAACAGACAAAACTTACACAGGGCATGAGTTTATAAGTTCTTGAATTCAATTTAGTGTTTAATATTGGTTAATAAACTGAGTAAACTGCATTGTTTCGAACCGAAGCACATGTTAGCGGAAAGATCTCACTTATTTGGAAAGATGACTCAAACTAAAGTCAGACTATTATTTCCCGCGCAAAGCGTTATGGTCGAAACGCAACCTGAAAACATCGACGGCGTTATATGTGTATTACTCATACTCAATAATCAATCAATAAAAATAGTTCTTAATGAATGTACATGGTTCGGTTAAGCCTTTCCCATTTCTCTTCAAGCGACAAGTTTAAGGTGGTGACCTTAAAATGGCCGATCGAAGGTAGTTCAAATGATCTGACTGATGTAGCGATACCTAAGCACTCAAAGTAAAGTTTTAAATAAGGCATTATGATGGAATGGTAGACCATCGTGCTGCCTTAACTCTCAAATTCTCAAGAGGCATACAAATCTATCTCTCACACTGAAGAGTTCCACACCATTGTCGCTTTATACGTCGCACCATTTTCTTCCAAACGGGAAAACCGTTTTACTATGGACACGGCTTATCGGGTTGTGCAATGAGATGTTTTGCCCTCACGTAACAATATATTTATAAACTCTTATAATAAATGGCAAATTGGAGTAACTATTATATGCTACAGTGCCTTTGAATAAGGACCCAAGGAGAGACGACAAAGTATTCAACCTTTTATTGTCAGGTAATAACCAAACGTATTCAAATATACCAAGTAGCGATGTATGAGACACAGTTGTCTTCTATTTATTGAACCCTGCATACATGGGGTAGTGTCCCTGGGTGTCATAGCTCGGCTCTGCATGGACAGGGAAGCCCGGTTCAGCATTGGGTCCGTAGTCGGGCTCAGGGTGGGCGCCATACCCCGGTTCAGGTCGACCGAACCATGGGCGACCTTTGCGAAGAGAATAAGTGTTTTAAGCATTCAAATAATCTGTAAAGATAATCAGTTGAACTCACATTACGTTAATTGTTTCCCTGTGGACTTCCAATAGATCTTCGTTTATTTCATTAAGATTCAAGTAAATATGTTACTTTGTCAAAAACCAACATAAATCAACTCATGAATCTACCTTATTGGGTACATGGCGAGGTACATATCTTGACAATAATCACAATTAATTTAGTAAATATTATCATTGCCCAAAATGATGGTATGTCATCAAAATCACAATAAATCCACTTCGTATCTTTCTTTTAAGATATAATAAATGTTAACAGTTCAATAAACTTAACCAATATTATGACTGTTGTCCAATTCTATCCTGATTAAACATCTGTCACATCCAAAACCACTGCAACAATTAAATCCATGTACATGTATACTTATAACGTACCAACGTTCAGAGAACGTCCCATAACATTGAGGTTGCCCGGACTGTTGAAGAACCGTGGTACTGCTCCAAACATAAATGGATGGGCAAATGGCATGCCGAGGAAATAGCCATCACCAGTACTCACAGAGAGTAGGCAGATAGCAGCTACAGCAAATACCTTCACTTTGGTGTTCATCTCCATGCACCTTGTCTGTAACAAAAACATTGAATGTCAAAAGAGTTAGTAGGTAAAAAGGAAAGAATGGCATTTAAGGCAATAATCATTATACATGAATACGTATCGTATCGTATATATAAGACAACACACGATCAGAACGTCGTTCTTAACTCTGAAGAAAAAAATATTGATACTAATATTAAAGGGGCTGTAGCACGTTTTTTTTTTGCAAAATTTAATATTTCCGATTTATAACGATAGTTTATGTCATTTGAATTTACTTAAGTAGTGGTTATAACGATGTTTCACATTTAGCAAATATTGCATGGCGGCCATTTTATTGTTAACACAATTTATTATTTCGAAATTACAAAAACGATTCCCATGGCTTTACCGAGCCATGTACACTGATTTTTAACTTAATTTTCCAAAGAGAAGATCTAGAGTGTTTTACTATTGGTGACATTATTTTTCAAATACATTTCTTCAACGTATTTGAGCGAAAAAACGTGCTACTGCCCCTTTAAACCGTACTCTGTACAAACATTTATATATAAAAATCGAAATGGTATATATTTGAAAAACGAAATTTCAAATTTGTGCTGTCCAAAAATACATTTCACATACAGCCTCGATATGAAGAGAGTTCAATATAAAGGATGACAATAGCATTATGAGAAAAACTGAATTGCATGGACTTTAGCATCCAGAGTGTTAATCTATGGACGAATCTTAATCAAGGAAAAACTTCAGCTGAAAATTGACATCTCTGCAATGTGTTGTACTTACCTATCCCACTCGTTGTATACAAGTTTGTGTCTATGCCCAAATGAAACATCCTTTATATACAGTTGATGACACAAAGATATTGACGTGTTGTGTTACTGTCAATCGGGTACATATATCATATCGCATGTACGTGTGTTTTGCCTCAAGCAATAAACAAATCTGTTCATGCAATCTTCATCCATACGTCAAGGCATCATGTATGTATGCATACGTATGTATGCACAAAGAGGGTACTCATGATTAATGTTTCACGCGTTTTGTAATCTTGTAAACCAACATTCAACCTCGTCCTCGGGCTGATTGACTGTAGCTACGAACCCAAAGTTCATGGACCAACTTTGGTCAGAATTTTCCGACCATCAAAGTTTCACTCGTATTCCCTCGCACTGCATACTGTTTACAATTTAAAACCACTGACCAATGAATTGACTGGACAGTTCTGTTCTTTTCTAAGAAAACATTCGTGAAATTCGCAAACTATACCCCGAACTTTGATGACTACCCTGAATTAACATGACCATACGTTTATTCCTATAATTTAGATTTTTTACAGATGGGAAAGATACACCTTTTTTCTATCCACTCAACTTTTCTCTCTCTCTCTATATATCACCATTCATTCATTTCATATTTCACTATTATTTTCTAATTTCGAATTGGCTCTTTTGAATGTCATTTCCTTTTTCATCTTTATTGTCATGTTCGATAAGTTTGATATTAAGTTTCTGGTATTTTTTCCTCTGTATAATGAATCAGGTCTTTGAAGGGTATTTAGAAGTGGCAGAAGTGTAGATGATGTAGAATATCATGAAGTAAATAAAGATGAGAAAAAATATTTACTTAATCATATTTCATTTTTGAAGTTAAACAGGAAGGAGCAGACATCCTTTATACGAAAATACACGACGTTTCGGAGTTTATATTCACTCCTTCATCATACGGAATTTTTGGATAACAACTTCTACAATATGAAAATACACGACGTTTCGGAGTATATACCCACTCCTTTATCTCAAGTACTTACTCCCCTCATGTTTGTATCCTCATTGTTTACCATTCTCATGCATGTTATCTCCCTGATTGAGTTTCCTCACCAATGTTTTGTTTGCTATATACATGTATTAAATTTTGCTATTTCATTACATTCCACCTGATTAAGGAGTGAGTATGTACTCCGAAACGTCGTGTATTTTCACATCAAAGAAGTTGTTATCCATAAAACCTTCCTGTTCTTCTGTATAATGAACATGTTATTGCATGTCCTCTGATAAAAAAATTGATTGTTTTGAATAAAAGTTTGGCGTCAATATCATATATTGGTTACCTTAAATCGTTAAATAAACCCTCTAGTAAAGACGTTAAATTGTATTTGCATCTTCAAAATGTCATTAACATTTTGACAGAGAAGGAATTAAGTATATGAAGAACGCTTTGGGTTGTCTACAGTACTGTCATCTTTCAACGGCATTGGCGAATCTGCATGCGAATCATGCATACATCAAGCTTAGTCCCCCTCACTGGAGAAGATGTCGGAATGTACTATGCAAGGTCTTCCCTAAGTGTCAGGTGTCAAACAGCCTAGGTTTAGCGAAGCAGCCGTAGCTAGCCTTGAGTAAGCTAGATACCCGCCCTTACATTCACATGGTTATTAGATGTAAATCTGGAAAATATATTTCCGTTTATATCATTGCATCCAAGCTGTATAGGAAATAGAGATTATCTCACAAAAGTTTAATCCATAGAATAAATTGCAGTAGCTGTTAGTGGTGTAATGTTATTTTATTTTTTCATTCATCTATTTGTATAAGCGTTTTAAAGTTAAGTACAAACTGATATTACATCAGATATTTTGTAGAAATAATACCTCAAACTATATCCATTACATTTTATGAAACTATTTAAAGTAGACAACATAAACCCTTATCATTCTTCTAAATCGGTCTGATTCAAACTTTGTCCCAAATATACCAAATATACCAACCACCACAAATTATAATGGGCTCATGGATTATATAATATGGGAGAGTTTAGACGTGTAACGCCCCGACCTGAAATAAGCCGTATTCAGTAATGTTTATTTCCGTTTTGTGTGTTGCCATTTTCCGGATCTTCTATCTAGAGTTGCCTCCCTTGGATGTATCATCGACTCGACGAAAAGTCTTCAGCTCTCGATTAGGGTAACATACATTTTTTTGCAGGAGTTTTTATTTGTTAATATGTGTAACTAATGATCACAATTGTATAAACGCATTCTAATTCAAAATGTCTTTGCCCCTAATTAAACCCTTAACGTTGACAATATACATATTCCATGGACCATACTATTCGGGCCTCAGGCTCATCAGTGCTGATCAGACTCCACTGTAGCCTACATGTAGATCTATCTGTATAACTTATTATCGTGGCAAAATAATTTTGCCTTCACTCTGGGTTCTTCATTTATACCAGTGAAATATTACAAATATGCAAAACCGGGGGATATTTGTCCAGTTTTCATAAACGTCAACAATGATCAATATTTCTTACTATTGGTTGAAATATACAAAATGAAGCTTATATGGTAAACTGGATTAGATTTCCCCCGAAAACGTTGTTAACTATTGGGATATTATAGCATTTGTTTGACTATTGCCTCTATTGGTAGCTCTTTGATACTTGGATGGGATTGGGATATTCAACGGGAAGCGGTCTTTTCGTAGGTGAAACCAGTTCGTAGGAGTGACCTTTTCGTAGGTGAAACCGGTTCGTAGAAGGTCTTTTCGTAGGAGGATTATTTTTTAAAATATATTATGTTTTAGGATATTACTAAGTGTTTGTTTGTAATTATTTTACTTTATTTTGTATAAATAGTGTCGTAATTACTATTGTATTTTGCCGGTTTATATATCATAAGTGTTTGTATAGTTCGTGGATTAAAATAAATGAGTCTTCTCAGTTTAGGAAAGTTGTATTTGTATGTTGTGAGATGTTTTGATTGAACATTGCATTGTCGGCGACTTACCCGTTCCATCTTCAGCGGCACCAGCTAATCTTCCAGTCGTTGCTGATTAGTCATACTTACCAGATTACTGTATTAAAAACAACATCACAAAACAAATAATATATATTTAATACCAATCATGTTTAAATAAACCTCATCTCCTAAAAGTATGTTTACCTTTTACCTTTTGATAATTTTAAGCCAAGGTCTTTTCAGTCATAGGTAATGTGAATATGTAGTACTATGTACATCTTGGACATATATTATATTATTATCATTACAGATTGAAACCTTCATCTAAAATTCATGAACATCATTGCAGCCTGAATCAGAATATATAGTTGTACAGAGGACAAAATAAACAAAAAAATACACAAGTTCTGAGATAAAAGAAAGAAGAAACAGGGCCTTCATTTTAACAATTCTGGAGAACCAAGCATTGTTCAACATAGATCAACAATGGAATCACATGGTTGCAATATGTATGATAACACATGTCCGCAGTCAATTCAGCAACACCCGAGAATCAACACTGGAGGGAGAGCATACACATGTAGTGATTGTTCTCAGTCATTCACAGATGCAAGTCAATTGCAGATACACATGTTAATCCACACTGGAGAGAAAGCAAACACGTGTAGTGAGTGTAGTCAGTCATTCATAGATTCAAGTCAATTGCAGATACACATGTTAATCCACACTGGAGAGAAAGCATACACGTGTAGTGAGTGTGGTAAATCATTTACAAGTTCAAGTTACTTGCGGAGACACTTGAAAATCCATTCTGGAGAGACGTCTCTGAGGTGTAGTGAGTGTGGTAAATCATTTTCATGTTCAAGTCAATTACAGAGACACATGGCAATACACACTGGAGAGAGACCATGCACATGTACGGAGTGTGGTAAATCATTTTCACAGTCGAGTAACTTGCGGACACACATGAAAATCCACACTGGAGAGAGGCAATACAAGTGTGGTGAGTGTGGTAAATCATTTACATCTTTAAGTTATTTGCAGGCACACATGAGACTCCACACTGGAGAGAGGCCTTATATTTGTAGTGAGTGTGGTAAATCCTTTAATTTATCAGGCGGCTTGAGAAGACACCTGGTGACTCACACCGGAGAGAGGCCTTACACTTGCAGGGAGTGTGGTAAATCATTCACAGATTCAAGATGCTTGCAGAGGCACCTAAGAATTCATTCTGGAGAGAGGTCTTACATGTGTAGTGAGTGTGGTAAATCATTTATGCAGTCGGGTCACTTGAATAATCACATGAGAATCCATACGGGAGAGAGGCCTTATACTTGTAGTGAGTGTGATAAATCCTTTATAGAATCAAGCGGCTTGAAAAGACACATGGTGATCCACACCGGAGAGAGGCCGTACACTTGTAGGGAGTGTGGTAAATCTTTCAGAGATTCAAGTTGCTTGCAGAGGCACTTAAGAATCCATTCTGGAGAGAGGTCTTGCATGTGAAGTATGTGGTAAATCATTTACAACATCAAATTACAAGCAGAATCACATGGAAATCAATACCAGCGAGAGGCCTTACACTTGTAACGAGTGTTGTAAATATTTTACAACATCATATCACTAACAGAAACACATGAGAAGTCACTCCGGAGAGAGACTTTACACGTGTAGTGAGTGTAGTAAATCATTTCGACAGTCTATTAACTTGCAGTTACACATGAAAACCCATACTAGAAAGAGATTGTTAAAGTGTGGATACTGTGGTATATCATTCCCACAACCGCGTCAGGCACACTGACTCGGAAATGCATTCTGAAATGAGGTCATACACGTGTGGTCAGTTTACTCCATCAGGTCATTTGCAGACTGGTCATTTGAATAATGTCATACTCGACGAACTACACAGCCAATGGCTCTATTTTATGACAATAATATTAAAGCTGTTATATGTTTTCATTGATGACCAACGCAGTATGTGTTAACCCTGTGGACCATAGAGGTGTCCTGACACATCATTACTTACAGAAACATTTGAATCCATGCCTGGGTGTGGCTTTACACTTATTGTAAGTGTGATAAATCATTTATTATATTTACACTACGATGTGTTCAAGGGCATGTCCGTCCTTCCGAAGTCGTTTCAAGAGCTCAAAACCTACTTGATTTTGAAACTTAACTTTGGTATGAATTAACCTGATGCCTTAAAACAAAAACAATGTACAGATAAATTTTGGAATTTCGACCAAAAACGGCCAAATTTAAAAAAAACAAAATCGTTTTTTGAGCAAAACTTTTAACTTGAAAATGTTATGGAGAAGTAACCAATAGTTTGTGTTATCCTTTTAGGGGTTACTATTCCGAAATGTTCATTGAAAATGATACTTATTCATTGACATGCTTGACAACACCGTATGTTTTCCAATTAATTTAAACTATATAAAGGCGGTCCAACTGAAGGCAGGGTATGTGCGCTGTGCCTTTGGTAAATATCAGAACCACATGGAAAATGTCACCGGACAAAGACCATCAGGTCATAAACAGACAGGTAATTCCAGAAGAACTAGAGAGCTACGGAGCCAATGGCTCTATTTTATATTATTTTCTAAAAATATATTTTTATTTAATATTAGAGATGTTAATTTGATGACCAAAGCAGTATTTGTTAAACCCTGGGACCACAGGTGTCCTGACATAGAGTACAACAAGGTGAACCTTGCCAGCAGCAGACGGTTGTTGGTGGGACATCATGCAAGCACAGGCCCTTGAGTCATTGCTTTTCACACACAGACAAGACAAAACAAACAAACAAACAAAAACATAAAGAAGATTTTTTTTTCAAGTGTGAAAATCAATGACCGAATTAAGGACTGTGCATGCAAGTGATTAGAACTCTCTATACATGTAAACGTTATTTACAAACTTAACAAAACTGTAATGTTTTGAACACGAATGTTTGTTTTTCCCAATTTCTTTTACATTTGATAATGCTTAAAAAGTAACCGGATATCTTTCAATGTTATATTTTTAAAGTAGCATTATTTGATTAAAGTTACTTATTCATGGTCAGAATAAAGCATTTGTAGAATTTTTGGAAATATATATTCAAGAGCTTATATTCAGTGATAATTTCAAACTCAATGGGGAAATGTAATGTGATTTTTAATGTGATATTTTAAATATAATGATCAATATGTATGGAAGTTAAGTTATCGAAATTTCAAATTTGAACAAAGCAGATACTTCCTATGAATAAAGAAAATGAATATTAGATAAAAGGAATTTTACTCCTCCAGTGGTGTTTTCAAACCATTTAGATATATCAATAATTTTCGAATATTAATTTTATGCAGAATTTGTTTTATTTTCAATAGTTACAAAATATATTGAGTTTAAGTTTACCTCAACAATCGTGTTGACAAATGATTGACAACGTCATTACTTACGGAAAGAATAGAATCCATGGACGTTTTCTCTCAACATTACCATTCATTTAAACATAATATTTCATCATGTTTTTGCAACTTCGAATTGTCTCTTCAACTTTTTCTTATATTTTCTTTTTTCATATTCATTGTGATGTCCGTAAATTTGATATCAATTTTCTGGTATTTCTTGGATTTGTTCTTTTTGTTCTGTATAATGAAGATGTTATTGCATGTCCATTGATCATACATTTAGTTGTTTTGAATAAAAGTTGTCATATAATGGTTTACTTAAATCTTTGTATTGTATTTGAATCTTTAAAACATGTAATTAACATTTTGACAGAGAGAATCCAAGAACGCTTTCGGTTATCTACAGAACTGCCATCTTTCAACGGCATAGGCGAAGATCCATTCGAATCATGCGTACATCAAGCTAAATCTCAGTCTCCCTATCTGGAGAAGATGCCGAACTCTACTATACAAGGTCTTCCCTAAGTATCAGGTATCTCTCCTTTGAGATACGTGAAGATGAAGACGAAAGTGGATTATTTGACAAAATTGAAAAAGCGGTGGAATCCATTTGCCGGATCCTTACGGATTATCCCAACTTTCGGCGTATCCTGAAGGATTCGGCAGTATCCGGAATGATTCGGCAAGCGGATTCCACAAATTATTGTCCTGTGAAAGAAGAAATTGCAGTATATGTTAGTGGTGTGATTATACTTTAGACATATTATATATATATATATATATATATATATATATATATATATATATATATATATACAGTATGTACGTCCGTCCGCCCGTCTGTCCATCCGTCGGTTATCACTTCGTTTCCGGAACAGAACCGAAAAAATGGATATCTTTCTTAAACTTTCCATGTGTTTTACCCACCAACTGAAGGTATGCCTTTTGATATTTTCAGATTTCGTTTCCATTTTCTGGAATTATTTAAAGTAGACAACATAAACCCGCACCATATCGGTTCGATTCAAACTGTGTCTCAAATATACAAACTATCACAAGGGTTATAAATATGGGAGAGTTTAGACACCGACGTGAAACATTAGCCGTATTCATTAATGTTTAGTTCCGTTTTGTGTGTAGTCATTCTCCCGATCTGCTATACAGAGTTGCCTCCCTTGGTTGCATTCTCACTTCCGTGGGACCGACTTCCACTCGACGCGTTTTCTTCTCTGAATCAGAGTAAATATACATCCTCATACATGTTTTTGCATGCGTTTTTATTCTCTAAGATGTGTAACTAATTATATCAAATGTAAACACGTACTCTGATAGTCAATTACTTTGCCCATAAAGCCTTTTCGGTAACATGCTACAGTGACGTGCCAAAAGTATTGCAACAATTACCGTTTTCCCATAGGATCGCATGTTATTTCAGTGTAGTATAAATAATTTTCATAATTTTGACAGTGAACAAAAAGTGTTCAAACTTAGCATGTTTGTTATCTAACATCTTGAGATAATGCTCATAATATTCAAATTCATTTAATTTGAGAATTGTTTCGGAAAACGGCAAAGTAGAGTCTAATGACTAGGTGTTTTTACTGTGACGTCACTTCCCCATTGCTACCATTATGTAAGCAGGCCTAAAGGACAGCACAAATGGACATAGCTCGGTAATCTTTTAACTATTTTGTAAAATAACGTTGTATCCAAAATCAGAAATTCTGTCCGTGTTTCAGAGTAAATTTTCTGTTTTCATGTCAAATTTCAGTAAAATATTTTGAAAATTGAAACAATTAAAATTATTTATGCTAGACTGAATTAACATGGGATCCTATGGGAAAACAGCGATTGTTGCAATACTTTTGGCACGTCACTGTACATTTCATAGACTCGGGCTTGAACTTATAGTGTTAGGTTGGGGAAACCCACTAAACGGGATATTTTATCCAAATCAGCCTACAATATCCCGTTTGGGATATCTCATTATACCCCGATCGGGATATAAATATAGAATACTAAACGATGTCCCGTTTTATAACATGTTTATGAAACGGGTTGGACGGTTTGGTATTTTAACGAGCGAAAGCCATTCACGAGTTTGGGATATAATTGGGATATAATATCCTGTTCAGTTGGTTTTCCCCAACCTGAGTGTACCTACCTGTAGTACTAGTACCTCTGGGGGCTCTATCTGTCTATAAAGGCCTACACTGTATAGGCCTATATAGAGTCCCTGCTCTAGTTCTTCTCATATAAACTCTTATTTTGGCTGAGGCCTTCATGTAATAAATCTGTATACGAAATAGTTGAGCTATATGCTGGACTACACTAATTACTATGCGGCTGATATTGTCAGTAACTCACATCCTTATTATCATGGAACATTTATTTGCCTCCGCTAGGACTAAACCTATGTTTACTTTTTAACTTTTGATATTTTCTAACCAAACTATATGTTTTTATTCAGGGACATCAGTGTTTAACACACACATCTTGTTTGTCATGTGACACAGAAGGTATTTCAGTCAAAGGTGATGTGATTATGTATGGAAATCTTGGACATATATTATTATCATTACAGATTGGAGACTACATCTAAAATTCGTGATCATCATTTCAGCCTGATATAGGATATTCAGCACAAGGGTCTTATAGAAGGCAAAATAAACAAAACAATACACAAAAGAAAGAAGAAACAGGACCTTCATTTTATCAATTCTGAGATGAATATACATCAAACACCGTGGTGAAATATTTTGATTAAAAATAATCGATGGAATCACATGATAGTTGTGTGTATGACAATACATGTCAACAGTCACTGCAGCAACACAGGGACATCCACGCTAGAGAGAGAGAATACAAGTGTAATGAGTGTGGTCAGTCATTTACAGAGGCTGGTCAATTGAAAATACACATGTTAATACACACTGGAGAGAGAGCATGCACGTGTAGTGAGTGTGGTAAATCATTTTCAAGTTCAAGTTATTTGCAGAGACACTTGAAAAGCCATTCTGGAGAGAGGTCTCAGTGGTGTAGTGAGTGTGGTAAATCATTTTCAAGTTCAAGTTACTTGCAGAAACACTTGAGAGTCCATTCTGGAGAGAGGCCTCATATATGTAGTGAGTGTGGTAAATCGTTTACAGTGGCAGGTCAACTGCAGATACACATGACAATCCACACTGGGGAGAGAGCATGGACGTGCAGTGAGTGTGGTAAATCATTTGCACTGTCACGTCAATTGAAGAGACACGTGAAAATCCACACTGGCGAGAGACAATGCAAGTGTAGTGTTTGTGGCAAATTATTTTCACAGTTGAGTCACTTGCGGACACATATGAGAATCCACACTGGAGAGAGGCCATACACGTGTGGTGAGTGTGGTAAATCGTTCATATTAGCAAGTACCTTGCAGACACACATGCGAGTCCACATCGTAGAAAAGCCACATTCTTGTAATGAGTGTGGTAAATCATTTATATCATCAGAAAGTTTGCAGATACACATGAGAATCCACACCAATGAGAGGCCTTATACTTGCAGTCACTGTGGTAAATCATTTTCATGTTTAAGTTACTTACAAAGACACTCGAAAATCCATACTGTAGAGATGTCTTATATTTGTAGTGAGTGTGGTAAATCATTTAAAATATCATATTACTTGCAGAAACACATGAAAATTCATACCGGAAAGAGACCTTTAAAGGGACAGTAGCACGTTTTTTTCGCTCAAATAAGTCGATGAAATGTATTTGAAAAATACTTTCACCAATCTTAAAACACATTTCTCTTTTCGAAATATCAAGCTCAAAATGAGTGTACATGGCTCAATACACCAATGGGAATAGTTTTTGTCATTCGAAAAAATAAAATGTGTTCACAATAAAGTGGCCGCCATGCAATTTTTGCTGTATACGCACACCGTTATTACTACTACAGATAATTGATTTGTGTAATAAGATGTTTTACCCCCTAACGTAAATTTCAATGGCACAATTTATCATTATAAATAGGTTATTTGAAAAAACAATTTTTTGTGCAAAAACGTGCTACTGCTACTTTAACACAATTGTAATGAATGTGGTTATTAACTTGCAACAGCAAAAATTTAGAAATTCTCTTGAGATTCCATTCCAAAGAGAGGTCTTGCATATGTAGTTAATGTGTAAACATTATTTACAAACTTAATAAAACTGTCACATTTTGTACACAGATTGTTGTTATCTTTTAAAACAGTATATACATTGATAGTCCTTAAAAAGTAACAGAATATCTTTCAGTGTTATATTTTTATAGTAACCTTATCTGATTTAAACTACTCATTCGTGGCAGAAAAAAGCATTTGTAGAATTTCTAGAAATGCATATTCAAGAGCTTATATTCAGTGATAATTTCAAACTGATTAAAATTCAATGGGAAAATGTGATGTGATTTACTAGCAAACATTTCGTGAATGAATTTTATGAGATTTATTTTAAATGAGTATGCAAATATTTCAGATAGTTTTAATAATTGGTCAATATATATGGGAATTAAATAATCGAACTTTCAAATTTTATTCCAGCAAGCAAAGCAGGTAATTCCTATTTCGTAAAAATAAATATCGAATAAAATGAATTTTACTCTTCCAGATATATTTTTAAAACCATTGATATGTCAAAACCATGTCAATAATTTTCGAATATTAATTGCGTGTATGTCCGTCCAAATTCAAAACCTATTTGATTATATAAGTGATTGACGTTTGCGCTGTTCCTCGCTCCCCCCTCGTAATAACGTGTGTCAAAGGTAGAGTTCGATCTATGTTGTACTGTTTAATTTGATATTTTATAAATGTACCATTCCGGAAGCATGGGTTGCAGGAATAGGAAAACCAATTTATAAAAAGAAAGGAGACATTTCGGACCCAAATTAGTACAAACCAATTACAATTTTAACCTGCTTCTGGAAAATGCTATTCACTACAATTCTGAACAAGCGCCTATCAAACCTCTTAGATGATCACGATGTATCGACACCAGCCCAAGCTAGACTGAGATGATCACGATATATCGACACCTGCCCACGCTAGACTGAGATGATCACGATATATCGACACAAACCCAAACTAGCCTGAGATGATCACGATATATCGACACCAGCCCAAGCTTGACTGAGATGATCACGATATATTGACACCAGCCCAAGCAAGACTGAGATGATGACCATATATCGACACCAGCCCAAGCTAGACTGAGATGATCACGATATATCGACACCAGCCCAAGCTTGACTGAGATGATCATGATATATTGACACCAGCCCAAGCTAGACTGAGATGATCACGATATATCGACACCAGCCCAAACTAGCCTGAGATGATCACGATATATCGACACCAGCCCAAGCTAGACTGAGATGATCACGATATATCGACACCAGCCCAAGCTAGACTGAGATGATCACGATATATCGACACCAGCCTAAGCTAGACTGAGTTGATGACGATATATCGACACCAGCCCAATCTAGACTGAGTTGATGACGATATATCGACACCAGCCCAAGCTAGACTGAGATGATCACGATATATTGACACCAGCCCAAGCTTGACTGAGATGATCACGATATATCGACACCAGCCCAAGCTAGACTGAGATGATCACGATATATCGACACCAGCCCAAGCTAGACTGAGTTGATGACGATATATCGACACCAGCCCAAGCTTGACTGAGATGATCACGATATATCGACACCAGCCCAAGCTAGACTGAGATGATCACGATATATCGACACCAGCCCAAGCTAGACTGAGATGATCACGATATATCGACACCAGCCCAAACTAGAAATTTAGACTGATGATAACTTTTTCCGCATTTATAATATTTCTCAAATATTGAGACATAGAAAACAAAACTTATACTATTTTATAGACATCACGAAGGTTTTTAACACAGGATGAAGATTAGAGTAGTGGCAGAAAATGCAAAATATTGGTATTGAAGGAAGATTTCTGACACCCGTCAAAGCAATATTATGTATCACGGTATCAAATCTTTAGTGAAATATGATAACACTGAATCGACATTTTTTCCCTGCAATAATCGCATGAGATCGGGAGAAAACTTATCGCAATTACTATTTTCAATCTGTGTTAATGATGTTGAACCACATATCCGAACATCTGACTGCAACGGTGTTAGACTAAATCGTGGCGAAGATGATTATATCCAAGTATTTATACAACTTTTGATTCTCCAATGTGCAGATGAAGCCGTCCTATTCGATGAATCCCCCTAAGAGTTACAGAAAGCCGTAGATATATTGTGATACTTGGAAATTCACTGTAAACATAATAAAACTAAATTTCCTATCTTATGGAGTGGACCAGCGAACACTTTCAAACTAAACGTTTATTATAACAGTAAAAACCTTGATATCATAGATACATACATTTAGGCATAACACTTCACAGAAAAAGAAGACTAGTTACAAAGCATTAATGTCGTATAGTTTTGCCCTGAACTAATATAAAATCAAATCGGACTTACGTACTCGTGCTTCAACTATAATAGTTCAGAGCAAAACTATACTTTTTTTACAAAACACACTGGCGTAAAGCGAGCTTTTTAAAAAAATATTTTAAATAAAGACTTTATTGTGCAAGACCTTGGCGACTATAGTTTAAGTCGTGTCAAGTAAGGCCTCTCATATTGGAACAACAAAGTGAAGTACTTTGTACTATTACTGACTGTATACACCATTGTGATGGCGATACCATCATTGTGACGTCACAACGACACTAATTGTGACGACGTAGTGGCAGGGGTATACTATTTAAGAAATAGATATATAGCTCACGCCGTGTGAACGTGTACGCCAGAGCAATATTCCCACAAGGGAAATGTACGCTCCCCAATGCTGGCGGTAACTTTCGTTTTCATCAATCAGTGTTACCTTTTTTATATTACTGATCTTCATAGATACAATTATCCAAAATCCTTCCATGCTGTAAAATAGTGGATATCCATAATCTATCATACCAGATTGCAGCTGATTTTATGCCCTGGTTATTTTTCTACGTATGAAAATCTACGACGTCTTGGCCAGGAAATCCGACAGTCACTCACAATTTTCCATCCGTGCATAATAATTACACTTTATTTAGAGCTGATACTGGAACAGCAAGTTTTAAAGGTATTGATGAGAGTATCTGTAAAATTTGAAGTCAATGCGTTTCTGGACTATGAAGAAAATTACAGATTTTCATCCCGCCACGTGGTCGCGTGGTGTCCGCTTCCAATTCACGCAAGTGTCCGCTCTCAACTCACGTCATAGTCATTTTTTGTACGCTTCCAAGTAGGTATTTGAGAACTTTTCTACAGATTAACCGTTTGTAACCCACATATGCGTGTCATATTTGTGTTAAATGGACACTTGCTGATGAAAGCTTCGACCACATTGAAGAAATAACCGATAAAGCTGAACCTCCGTTAACTTCAGCGCCTCTTAAGGTCAAGAGAAGCCGCACATTATGCGGCAATTTTGCTCGTACCTACAGTTCTGTCTCCAATTTAAAGATCTGATGAAATGCATTTTTCTCAAGAATGACAGATGATTATCTCTACGTATATTGAACATCGGAATCAATTGAGCATAAAATCGACACATGCAATTGATAATTAAGACGATTTTAATTCACACATTTTAACACTACCGCAATTAGTGGGGCGATTCATTTTGAAAATGCTCACTGAGGCGTGAATGAAGCGACAGACGGGGCCGGCTAGACAGCTACTTCGCCAAGCCTCGCTAATTAATTAATGATGATTATCACTGCCGCTAAATGAATTTATGAGGTGAATTACACCACCAAAAAGACATGTTAATTGTCATCTGCGGAATTACCTAGTTGGATATCTAAACATTCGATATATGGGAAATTTAAGTTGGTTTATTGAAGATGTCTTTGTGAAATTAACAATCAAAATGTTGCGAAATTACGTTGAATTATGACTATCACCAATAATTAGATTACTCACGTGACGTCACAGAAGTTATCCCTTCAGGGGCCACACCCCCGCAGACTTTCATTCTGGTCGCCAGGGCTAAATTAGGCGGGTTTTTTTTTAAAAAGCTGTGTATAAGTAATTTATGGATCGATTTCAGAAATTTAAAATCGATTTGACCATATGTCATTGCATCTATCCTTTAAGATCTCACATACGAGAGAAGCACGAGAAGGATGCAACCTATGCAGATATGCATGAGCAAGAGTGACTACCATGGTCACATAAACACACATGCACAGATGAAACCGTTCAAGTGTACAAACTGCGCTAAACAGTATGTTCGTTCCAGTCGCTGTTTGTTCAATTTTACACGTTTTATTTGATTCACAGAATGGTGTACTATCTACGATCCTGGACATGGCTGTAGGAATTGTGATCTGACATTTTCTGTTTATTTATGTTCATTGTTTTTGTCACGAAAGGTGGCAAGTCTCTTGACATGTTTGTTTATATCCTATAAAAGGACAAATGCTTTTAATTTATTTGTTTTTTAGTTTGTTAAATTCAATTATCTCAAAAGAAAACATGCTTGTTGATTTTTCCCCCGTATATTTCAGAGGTTACCATGAGACCAGAAATATATGGACCTGTCAACTCGTGTTGATATATATGATATCTGAAGACACTTGGACGATATTCTCTATTCAGCAATATCTGTTTAATCAAAGGGACCTATCGGGGTATTTTTTGGAAACAGAATTCGAGGGGACATTCCACTTCATGCACTTTTTTTTATCGGCTTCAAGTTCTCGTATTGAATTTAGGGGGACTCAAATGAAAAAAAAAATATGCATTAATATATATGTATGAAACTTAGGGGAAACCGGGGCAGGTTGGGTCAGTAAAACTTATTTTTGTTGTAATGTAAGTACATTGACAGAAAATAATTAAAAATTGGTTAACATACTTTCTTTACATCGCAAACTACAAATCGGGACTTAAAGTTTCCACAAATATTTTAGCATAATTTCGTAAAATGCGAAAGATGAATATTTTAAAATCGACCCAACCTGCCCCGACAGCCACATAAACCTCACTCACAGACACATACTATTTTACCCTGTAAATAATTGAGCATTATTAAATGGAAACATGTAATCATTCATTTTTCAATAATAAACTACGCTCTTGGGAGTGGACACCAAGATAAATTGAGAGCGTACACTAAAGAAATGTTGTTGGGTCTTGGAAGTGTACACTGATTTTATGACCATGTAATCTTAAACCAGAAATGCTCCTAAACGGTGAACTGTCCAGTCTTTATATTTCGCAGGATTACTGATAATAGGTCATAGAAAAGTATGTTAGAACTTTAAAACATTTGGATCAGTTGGTGTCAGAGTATTTTTGACTGAAATCCGAAATTCACACGTGTAGCACTGACGGCAGTGTCCAAATGTCTCAGCAGATAACTCTATGCAATGAATTGATGATTGAAAGTTGGTATACGTATAATGTATGGAATGCTCATTAACAGCATGAAATATCTCTGCTTAAAAGTGTATATATCATGAGATATTTAATAAAATTCTACTAACAACAGACAACACGAAAGTTAACGCCAGCATTGGGGAGCGTACATTTCCCTTCTGGGAATATTGCTCTGGCGTACACGTTCACACAGGGTGTAGCTTTATCGTTGAATAAAACATAGAAGGGAGCATAAAACACGAAGGGCGCAGAACAGATTCTCTAGCATTTGACAATCAAAGTGACGTAAAATATGACGTCATTTGTTAAGCAACGCTCTAACTGTCGTCTAAAATCATGAGCATGTTGTATTGTCTCATAAAGCACGCTGTCGGTCCCATTGACCGCTTGTGTTTTATTGCCGTAGGTATCTTATATTTCCGTATAAATATTACACTGCAATAATTTCCACGGGCGAGTAATAATACTTTATGTTTCACGTAAATTTTGAATCGTGTTCAGTTTAACTTAACTAGCACAATCATGTAAATAATAAAGAGTCAATACATTCTTTCTTATTGTAACTTTATTAAATCCCAAATCACTGATCACATATCCACATATGTGGGCATGTAGCGTCTAATATCACGCCGCGTTTCTTCTGTTAAAACGCAATTCCAGTTTAGTAGTACTCCGGAACAGCACCAAGAGGTTCAGCTACACCAACACCGGGTTCAGCACTGGCTCCGAATCCAGGTTCAGCAAGGGCTCCGAAACCAGGTCCAGCAAGACCTCCAAAACCATGTCCAGGGAAGACTCCTCCGAACCCTATAAACGATTGAAATGTTTAATGATCCTTGTCATTTATTCAAGCTGCCCTGACAGACCACGTAAAATTGACTGTATCATGTGTTCTATATTAGTAGATTTTAAAAAACAACATCATTAACACGTTTGATTTCATTGTACTGTAATGATTGGGTTAGGATGACGAACATGATGACAAATGAAGAAGCCAATCACATTGCGGTGATGTGTTTGGATCGAAAATAATAAAGCTGTATGCAACCACTCACCGTGTCCAATCATGGGACCCCAGGGACGGATGAGAGGCCCGTGAGGGAACATTCCCGGGAACAGAGGGGGGCGAATGAACGGACCTCCCAGGTACAGACCCTCAACGGTTGCCATGGCAACAACACAGACGAGAGCTACGGCAAAGACTTTCATGTTTTTGTTGTTTTTTTTCTGCAACAATTGAATGCTATGATACAACCAACATATGCATTATAAATGGACTTACAATATTGAAATAACTGAAACATATTAAAACAATATTTTTATCGGACTTGTGAATGGTGCTGATTTAAATCAACCTTGACTGCTGTTATACATTTACATTAAAATACCGATAAACTATCTGGAAATCTGCACTTACCTTTGTGAGATGAGAAGAGATGAGATGTTGTGGATGACTGGAGAGTTTGAGTGCTGCTGAAGACACTGGGTGTGTACTTATAGCAGATGGAGACAGAACCCGTCAGTCTCTGATTCACGGACATGTCACCTGGACAATGATACAGTGTGCAGACAGTGATTAATGTTCTTGACGTACCAATATTATATAACACTATCTCAATAGATTGTCTGAACACAAATGAGATTGTTAATTTCGAGTCGATTTTTATCCTCATTGTCCAAATGGTAATACCTTTCACGTTCGTCATCATTCAAGATTTTTAAACATTAACATAAACAAAAATAAAATCCATTTCAGATACTTTTCAATGAAGACGTAATTGGCTTTTTTGACGTTCACATTTAATAGTCATGTTTGTATTGTCAATTAAAGCAGTACAGTGACTTGACAGAAGTGAAATGTTAATTTGCAGTGAACTGATTTAAAATTTTGTTTTCGCTATCTAAATAGTACCAGTACTTTTAATTGATTATAACTTAAAGTGTCTTGAAGAGTTGTCAACCATCACACTGTTCAGTGTTTCAGTAATGAGATGTATTTGCCAAAGAAATACTTAAAAAAAAGTAATGTCATTGAAGCCCACACTTTGACTCTTCTTTTATAATGTTTAAACTAAACGTGGCCTCCAGTCTGTTTTGGGAGTCACAAATGCCAAACATTATAAATGGCGTTATTTTATAGAGAAGTACTGACTGTTGCCGGAAAATACAATATTAGTGGTAGTCGACTCAGTATAGTAGTAATTTCTGTTTAGAAAATGCATATGCATCGCAGATGACACGTGTCAATAAGTCCCACTGGTTTTGGAAATTAACTAGAACAGACACAACGATAAAATTGGGTTGGTCATGTTTAATAGGTCATATTATTTCTGTGCATGTAAATGGGACGTGTAATTTTGGTTTATGTACATGTATAAGAATGTTCCCCGATTTTCATTGGAAACAAGTGATTGTCATATATCTGGCGACTGTGGATGAATATGCAAATTGAGCAAACTTACTGGAACTGAAATTAGCACATATACTATTTTGGCATATATTTAACCCCGAAAACATATCATGTAAATATTTGACAACAAAAAGCAACATATGGAAAATAAATTGATTGGAAGGCTGATTGCATATATACTTTTGAAGTGTCGAAAGACACCCAAAGTACTACTTTTTTATTATTAAGAAATTAGGACCAACTTCCAGGTTCAAGTACAAGTTTATTTCATTATCTGAGTTTCCAAAAGGAAGATTGATGGTTTATTTAGTCAGTGATATGTATACATGCTGTTATGTTTTGATCCGGCAGACTGGTATCTCTTAACATTATATTCTTTCAAATTACATGTAGTGTATTGTAACAAAAAGTAGTGCAGAACATATTGTATATGGTAACGAGTATAAGAGACATGAGAAAAAAAAAAGATTTTCAGGTACACAACTTGTTCAGTGTGAAAATACAAGATGTGTTGTATCTTTACAATAAAGAAGTTATAATTAAATAAGAATGAAGCGATGAAGAAAATATTGTTTTCATATTTATTCTACTTCTAAATACCCCTAAAAGACATATTAGACGTATTTTAAAATATTGTATTCAATCAAAATGGATTTGCAAACAATCCTAAATGGATTATATTAATGCCGCTGCAGAATACATAATACATAGTTTCACATGTTGTACACAGAAACACATAAATATAGAATGAAATAATCTAAATTTCTTTGTTTCGTGGTCAGCAGATACAAGCAAGTCAAACATGAAACTAGCTGTTATTTATCAAATTGATGAACTAACTCTAGAATGTTAGAGAGGTGGAATGGCTATAAAAGTTTTGGTTTTTGGTTTTCTAATCATTCAAGACACACATTGAGTAATAAATAGATAGCTTCCTCCATTCTGATGAAAAACCTTTGAAAGGTGTAAATATATTGATGTTTGAGGCTATCGTTCATTATGTTATCATTATCATTATACATAGATCTTGTATTGTTCTGTTTGTATAACTTGTGATAGATCTGATTGTTGATTGCATCATAAACTCACAATACATATGATGAAACAATATATCTGCGTCAACGTCTGCAGGTCGCTACATTACCCATAGTACTCAGTGTATTTGACCATCGACCATACTATAGTGATTAAGATGCGTCAGCAGTGATGCCAGTTGGTGCATTAAGTCTTGATATATCGTGATCTGACAGTGTTCCATTCACAATACACTAGTGTCTGCCTCGGGCAATGCAACTGAGGGTACAGTTAACTTGTAAATCAATATCTGTATTAAATGAAGGATATATGACATGTCTCGTTGAATACCATAGATCTCATCGAGTGAAGTAGAAATTTACCTCTTCACGATTTGCAATTTATACTTCACGAAGTGATGGTACATTGTGCTCTAGCAGAATTGTCCCATGTTATATTAAATAGTGTGAACAAATTATGCATATTTCGTAAATAACGTTCACTTTCTGAATGGACCCTCTAGATCGCATTTTTTTAAATCACGGTCATGCTATTTTTACGATTTCACATAATTGAAAGGTTTATTACAAACAGTAGAATAACATGTTATTTACTTTGTGAAAATACGGAGTGTATTTACAACAGTCGAACATATAATAAATGATGACCCAATGGTAAGGAAACTCTTTACTCAAAAATTTCTCATGGTTAATATTTTGTCAATTTCTGAAACTGGTTGGTTTCAACATTTGAGATGAATAAGAATACATACTATTTTGCACCTTTCAATTTGTACCTTAAGTAGTTTATAAACCCAACAATTCATATGTGTAATATCTTGCTAACCAATACTGATATTGAAATAATGAAACGTGATGCAATGAGTTTTTCTATATGTAAGTAAATATCGGAACACTGTGGACCAATGATGTATTGTGTGTACCATGATGGGCGTGACCAACATGCACGCTATGGATATACACGTTATCAATAAAATGTACCTTACTATCTAATGCATAATAACCATTAAATAAACAAGACCGCACACAATCTAAATACATTTAGATCGACTGTCCTATATTATAGTAATACAGTCGATCTTACAGTGACCTGTATGTGCAAAAGAGGTACGAATTGACCAATATCTGGTGTCACATTTGGCCCTAAAACTACCTGAGACTTATAGCTTCCAGACCAGTTTTCATAAACAGTATGTCGATAAATCAAATGATTTTAGTTACTTATAAAGAAAGAAGCCGAAATTCTGGTTGTATGAAATTAATTTGGTTTTATGATAAAAAACAAAAATTTGCTCTATTAACTGTAACCTTAGACAAAAACAAAAGTTCTCTTGAGATGAATTTTCCAGTGAAGATCTAGAGTTATCACCCCTTACAGACAGTCTTTTGTAGAACTCCAGCATCAAATAACTTGGCTCGTGGCATCCATTTTACTCTCTAGTTAAAATCAAACAATATTGTTCTTCACTTTTTATAAATTTATATTTTACTTTTCATTTATCGGTGCTTTCCGAATGACAGTTCATTACTCCTTTCACCGAACATTGGCTTAACTGTTAACCTTTTGAATAAAACTCTAGCGAGATGAGGCGTCTTCTTTATTGGCGGCGAAATGTCAAAGTTAAACAGGACAGTCCTGTGCATTGGCGGATGTTAAATCAACTCGGTATAACCCAATAATTAAAGCTACCGTTTGCTGCATTAACACAAGATGCTTAAAGCACGTTGAAGACTTGAATATCACTTTTCTGTATCAGTTGACGTCAAATAACAGTCGTGTTATTTCCTTAATGTTATTAAGCAATATATTATGAAAGTGTGCTGATGGAAATCTATAAGGTAACACTTGGTTAAGCTCCTCAGACTTGAAAGGTCCGATGGGCTTATGGCATGGCGTGGCACGGCACTCCAGACCAGAATGTTATAATGTGCGGTAGTTGTATGCTGAGGAAACATTTTAATTGTCAAAGTTGCAAGCTTTTATTGGTCACAATGACCCCCCCCCCCCCCCCCCCCCCCCCCCCCAGTTGCCGAAGTATATGAGGTACACTTTGAAACAAACGAAATGGGTACAGAGCAAATGTGAAACCCAAACAGATTCAGGAAATTCAGGAAGTTAATGAATGTTTACTTTCTTTGGTTTTTTTGTTTGTAAGTGTATATGGTATGATATGAGTGTTTTTGTATCATATTCTGTATCAGCCCTCGACCAATATCAACCCTCAAGCTAAAGCTTTCAGACTGATATTTGGGTCTCGGGCTGATACAGAATGTGATATGAAAACACCCATACAATACTATCTATTTATCAAATATGAAGATACGAAGTCACGAAAGCAAGTGGGGCAACATGAATTCAGCGTGCTCGGGACAGAATTCTATAAACAATAACTAGTGTTTTTCTTAATTTAGAGTTGTTCTTTCAAGGAGTGCTTATAAATCGTACGTTGTCAACCTACTAATATAATGTATTATTTAAACCCTATGGGCTACAGAACCAATGGGTCTATTTTTGTAATGAATTGAAATGAGGTGTGAATGCTATCTAACAGAATCCAGGAGATGGCAAGTGTCAGTATAATGTGTGTCGCCCATGTCTGCTGATTACTGCCGGGCGGTATAGCTGTTTGTGTGTAGGTGTATCATATGGCCTAATGTTTGTATGTACGTGTCGGAAGCATCAGTTAGTTCATCGCGTTAAATGTGTAAACGTAACGTAGAAGATATGCTAGAAAATCCATATATACATGTACACACCGCCCTATAGTTTAAATAAGGTAATATTTAAGTAGTATGGTGACTATTGCATTACATTTTCTAAACATTGCATAGCAGTTTAGTCTTGTCAAGAAAATCCTCTCAAATGAGACTAATAATAAAAATACATATTTATATTGCGCTGCATTCATGCTTGGCATGCCCAAACACTACAAATATCATCATCCCGAAGGAATTGTACTTTCGGTGTTCCGGACTTCCCGTGTTCAATATATACCCATTTAAACAGCTGGCTGACCTGAGTGTATTGTGAATGAAGTGCCCTGCCCAAGGACACAACACTGTATGAGAGCCAGGTCAAAACACCGGGATTCAATGCCGGACTTCTGCCATGAGAGGCAAACACGCAAGCCACTACACCACTGTGCTCCACATTGGAACAACCAACTTACATGCTTATACATAATCTGTTTCAATTTAACTCAACTAGCATTTTTATGTAAATAAGTAAGAGTCGACACATGTCTTTCTTTACTCAAACAGTTTTATTAAATCCCAAAGCACACATTCGTAATTTTCTACAGGCATGTAACATCACGCCACGTTTTTCAGCGAATCCAGTTTAGTAGTACTCCGGAACAGCACCGAGAGGTTCAGGAACACCAACACCGGGTTCAGCACTGGCTCCGAATCCAGGTTCAGCAAGGGCTCCGAATCCAGGTTCAGCAAGAGCTCCGTAACCAGCCCCAGGGAAGACGCCCGGATGTGGGCCGTAGATGCCAGGGGGACCTGAACATAACCCAAGATTCAAGTTACAGCTTGTTGGATTTATGATGATAAAAAATTAAATTGATTTATGTGAAACAAGATTCTTGTCGTGTATTTTTATGCTTAAATGGAAAGATCACAATACCTTTTTACCAGTTGTTAGATCAGATGTTTTCGAATTCTCATGACTTCTCAATATTGCTTATCACACTCAGTAAATGTGTATTTTCAAAATATGTTAATGTTTTAAGTACAGTTAAAGCGTTAATCTTATATTTTTGTGCTTTTTCTAAATTGATATGTTATATCGAAGTCTATTTTGGCAAAGCAAATGTAGCTATCCATGTACATGATGTGTATACGATCATCAAAGGGTGTTAAAATGTTATTCCATTATCCTTACCAAAAGCGCCAAATCCTTGAGCAAGTAGAGGGTTTAAACCTCCAAATCCAAAACCAAAACGAGGAAAGCCAATTCCAGGATGGATCATTCCTGGAAACCTTCCTAACATCGGCAGTCCACCAAAGACATGTGCATTTACTGTTGTCATAGCAACAAGACACAAACAGGCAGCAACAATGGTAGTCTTCATTGTAAATCTGAAAAAAGTTTCAAACCAATTGTTTTGGTAATAGGAAAAATAGGTCATGATTTATTTTGGATAAATGATACATACACAAATAATAATTATTTAAACTATGTCGAGTAATGCATAGATAATGTATAACCAAATGAAACGTAGAAGTATTGAATGTAGGGTGGTTCATGTAACAGCACTGGTCCAGGTCCAATTCAATCGATTATATAGAAATATCTTATCATACTCAGTTGAAAATGATACAATCTTATAAAATACTCACAGTGATAAAACGTCGCCTGCTGTTACTGTTTGGGCTGGAAGTGGGAATATTGTCTTACTCAGCAATCTCCACGGTTTATAAAGGAATTAGGAACACAAATCAAACCACATTAGATCACAAATTGACATATGTATGATGTAATATTTAACACCCTATGCTCTTACTTGGTCTAAGCCCCCAGGATATTGTTGTCATTGTTACACACTCGAGGGATAGCTTAAAATAATATCTGGATACAATAACTCTATTGATAGTGTTGAGTGTTTCAGATGCAAAATACTGGTATACTGCTTTGATTTGGATTTAAATATAGCAAGATATTTCACATGTATTATATGTACAAATGTAGGCATAGTTTACAAACTTTGAATACTGTATCAATTATGAATCAACACTTATACTTTCTCTCTGAATCAGATAACACTGTAATTTCTGGGAAACTTTCTACTCTTCTCTCTCAATAGAGAAATAGTTTTTATCACTTTGGTGAACATCACATTTTAGATTTTATAAGTAATTAATCACTTGAATTTATTATAATTTTACCTTTTGTCTAAAGCAGTCTGTTAATACACCCTGTGATATGCTGTTCATATTTGACTGTTTTTATGTCGTTTATTTGCTTTTGCATATACAACTTTGAATTTTGATGTATTAAAATAAAATACTGCTTCAGCGACGCTAAATAACAAGTGACTCATCCACTCGATGTTCGCCATTTATATCTATATTGTTTTTTTTACATCACGTCTTAGAGTTTATATGTAATAAATCTCTTTGATATATTATAATTATACAATCGCTTTGATATATTATAATTATACAATTTGTCTGAAGCAGCTTTTAAGTAAACCTTGTGATATGCTGTTCATAATGTCATTGATGTTGTTTATTTGCTTTAGCATAGCTAATTTTGAATTCGATTGATTAAAATAAAATACAACCCACGCGACGCTAAACAACACGTGACTCAACCACTCGATTTTCACACTTATATATCTTGTAATAAGACAGAAACGCAAGTAGTATATTAGATCAATTGAAAATAGTCTTGAGATATGTCTTGTAATATCTCTTATTGTACAGTAATATTCTCTTTTAAAACATATCTCGTCTAATTTGAGATAATTTTAGTAAAAATCAAAAGGTAAACTATTATCACACAGAAAAGAATAAAACCAGTTTTATGGCGTATCAATTATTGAACTAAACAGTCACCCATGCACCAACCTGTATTTTATGAGGAAAGCTGTGAATCAGTCATTGTCGACATACTTTGATAATAATGTTCTCAACTGATTGGCACAGGAGACTGACTCTCTAGAAATAGTAGGAATGATATGTCTATAAAATACCAACTTCAAACAATGATAACATGTAAGTAATGTAATTTTTACAAGCAATATTTTGGCGATTTAGAAACGTGAAAGGTGGTAAAGCGGTAGAATTGAATATTTAAATCAATCTTCAAATGTGTTTATATACTTTCCAATTTAGCTCTTCTATTTTTAGTTTCTCTATGTTTTCATCTCCTCTTTCAAAAAATACTCTGTAGTTTGGGATCAAGAACATTGCCTTTAGACTTTTGGTGAAAATTGAATTCTAATTTTTTGTTTCCGTTTGACAAGATAATCAAGATGGACGCCAGAATCCTCGCCCTTGTTTTGTGTCTGGCTATCATGGCAACAACAGATGCTTATCTCCTGTCTTTCCCATGTTCGGAGGAAGTTTAATGCACGTGATATAAAGAAACGACTATGGTTGATTTTTTAATATATTTTTCATATGCTTATCCGACATCGGACATGAAGTGAAAGATGGTATTAAAATGTATATGATGGGAGAATGTGAATGCGGTTCAGAAAGGTTTAGTATCAATATTTCTCTGAGTGATTCCCCTGCAGCTACCGTAGGATGTAAGTGAACCTTAAAGTATATATTGTATTCGAGAATATATATTTCACATTTGTTAATATTTGTGACTATGATTTTGTCAATTCTCCAGGTTACCGAGGTGTCTACCCTGAACCAAGTGGAGCTGCTGCTCAATATGAACCATTCTACATGTGATGTGGATCTTGTCCGTCGTACAACCAATGTCAATCAATCATATATAGTGATGTGCAATTGCAAGTGATGCAGCAAACTTAATATGATTATAAACCACATCAAGGTGCTTCCTTCATAATTGCATGCCAATTTGATGTTTGGAAAGAATGAATGTTATGCGAGTCTTATCAATCAAAGATGATGTCAATCATACAACACTTTGTTAGCGAAAGTGAATTGTAATTTATTTTTATGTTTTATTTATGAATATGATATTGTTGGATGTCATACAATCAACAATGCGGCTTTTGTTAACAATTCTTGAAGATTACTTTACTAAACTCTAATTTATTGAATAAAAATAGTTTTTTTTTAATGTTTTGTTTCTAGTGTGACTTCTGTAAAATCATGTATTTTTTAAGAAGACGTTTCACAGATCTGAAATTTAAAAAATTATTAATTTGTTATTATTCTAATCGATGAAAGACTTTTTATTATATGAATAGATTATTTCCATCTTTCTGATTGGTCTACTTGGTCACATGACAGCACTGACGCCAAGCGATGTCAACCTGTGTGACGCGCGAGAGGTTGATCCGGACACCTCTGGTGGCTAAAATAGCTTTGGGAGATCCCGGTCTTGAACTCCGTACTTTGCGTGTAGTACTGTAAATCAAGCGATAGGCATCGCTTCGTCTCTGTGACCGTGCTGAATTAGAGTTACGTCCCTTTCGTCTTTTCGTATCAACAATATGGAAGTCGACGGCAAAACGATACAACGTCAAAGAAATAAACTTCAAAGTAAAGATTCGCCACTGTTTCTAATGAGGAAATAAACTTTCTGCTGAAAGAAAAAGGATGTGCCGAACACCACGAGGGCAACGGCCAGTGCTGAGAAGACCATGAAGGCGTACATGTACCTAAACGAGAAACGTCGCAAGAATTTGAAGAATTAAGAAGTTGGATATAAGTGGACAAAATACTCGCCAAGTTTTAACCAAAGGTGGCACAAGAGAACGGCTACACAGTACTTTAGTTTACCTTCATCATATGATTAACAGACATAAAGCACGTATCGGGAACAAATGTTCGTTCACCTCATACCTGTTACATTTCACAGCAGAATAGCAAGTTAAGACATTGTTCATAACAAAACAATTATAGACTTCAGACTCGGTTGATCCAATGATTTATCGACCTTGGATACGTGATATTCACCTCGGCTTCGCCTCGGTGAATATCACGTGTCCAAGGTCGATAAATCATTGGATCAACCTCACTTGAAGTCAATAATTCACTCGTGTACTTTGCATTAGAAAAAATCTGGTGACATCCTTTACATAGTTACATATCAACCATGTCAAAGCCCCTGAATGAATAATATTAATAATAAGTATTAACACTTTTAAAATCAAACTGTTCGTTTATTCATGATTTTTCTTTTAAATCTTTTGACTACAAACCGTATTCAAGAAAATTCGCATTAAATACCATAATCGGATGATTAATTTTTTTTACAAGATATGTTCACAGCGTCTGTCTGTTTCTTATGCTTTAGTGAAGTGGTCCTGTCTTCTATTATACCACCACAACCAAAGTCTATAAGGTTTGATCTAAGCTGATTTACTTTCTGCTAATTAATAATATGTAGAAACGTTTATATTATTATATATACACAGTACCCAGTGTATATGGCCATCGACCATACTATAGTGATTAAGATGCGTCAGTAGTGATGCCAGTTGGTGCATTAAGTCTTGATGTATCGTAATCTGACAGTGTTCCATTCACAATATACAAGTGTCTGCCTCGGGCAATGGCATTGAGGGTACAGTAAACTTGTAAATCAATCTCTGTATTGAATAGAGGATAGTTGACATGTCTCGTCGAATATCATACATGTAGATCTGATCGAGTGAAATAGAAATTTACCGCTTCACGATTTGCAATTTATACTTCACGACGTGATTGTACATTATACTTGGGAGAACTGTCCAATGTTATATAAATTATATTTAACAAATTATACATATTTTGTATTTTGACGTTCATTTTCTGAATGGAGCCTCTGGATCGCATTTTTAGCTTCTCTGGCGTGCAAGGCCCAATGGGCTTATGGCATGGCATGGGCCATGTTCAAGAGAGGTTTAAAAGTAATGAGCTCAATGAGCGATTACTTTTCAACCTCTCTTGAACGCGATTGCTCAATGTATCGCTACGTAGCAAAGCGAGCAAACCTTGAGGAATCGCACCGTGTCATTCAGGAGAGATTTAGCGCTACATTGAGCGCTCAATGAGCGATTATAAACGCTCACTGTTATGGAACGAAGCCCAGGTGTCCGGCGTCCGTTCGTCCATCCGTCCGTCTGTGAACTTTTCGCTTTTTCGTCTTCTTCTCCAGAACCACTTAGTCTAGGAAGCTGAAATTTTCTGTACAGACTTCTTGGCAAATGGGGATACCAAATTGTAAATTTGGTGACCTTGTGACCCCAAATAGGGTCACAGCGGTCACGACCTTCGAAACCTATTTTCATCTTCTTCTCCAGTACCAAAAGGTCTAGAAAGCTGAAATGTTTTGTACAGATTCCTTTGCCAATGTGGCTTTGAAATGGTTGATTTCGTGGTCCTGCGACCCAAAATATACGTCACAAAAGTCATGACCTGAAAAGCTATTTTCATCTTGAGTTTTTATATGATCTTCAAAGGGAGGTAGTTTAAAGGAAACACCAGTGATGAATTAAATCATCAAGTGTGTCTTTATTTGTGGGGGATTATTATCTCTGGCCTCAGAGATAGGTCACAGGGGTAAGGACCTTAAGACTATTTCATTCTCTCCATTTAAAGTTGTACCTCTCACCTAGAAATTGACATTTTGAATTAGTTGATGTATATTAAACCTGATGAGCTACCTAGCCAGTGGCTCTATATTTGTTTATATCACGGTCATACTTTTGTTACGATATCACACAATTGAAAGTTTTTTTGCACACAGAAGAAAACATGTGTTTTCACTGTGTGAAAATACGGATTTCATTTTAGGAAACTATTTACTCATAATTTTCTCATGGTTTATATCTTGTCAAATTTATGAAACTGGTTGGTTTTAACCTTTGGAATGAATAAGAATGCCACATAATTTGCACCCTATCTATATAAGTAGTTTATAACCCCCACAATTAATATGTGTAATATATTGCTATCCAATACTGAAATAATGAAACGTGATGCAATGAGTTTTACTATATGAAAGTAAATATCGGAACACTGTGGACCAATGATGACTTTTGTGTATCATGGGCGTGACCAACATATACACTATATCAATATAAGGTACCTAATTATATAATGCATAATAACCATTAATAAATATGAGCGCACACCATATAAATAAACGTAGATCGACTGTCTTATATTATGACAACACGGTATTACCTAATTAAATGTATTTAGATTGGACCGCACAGTACATGTTGTACATCACAATACATGGGTACAACACTCTCTTTTTAATCGATGAAAAGTTTGGAGTTTTTAATTTTATATGTTTTATTTGTTTTATTCAACACACATTACTAGCCCATAAAAGATATTACAGTTTTACGTTTATTTAAGAATTGCCTTAAAAAAGTTCATGGAAGTATAAACTTTAAAAACACTGAGTTTTGTTAAAAAAGTTTATACCTCCATGAACTTAATATAATTTGAAATCAATTCTTATAAATAAATATACTCGTACTTGATGTTTTGAAAAGGTTTCATTGCTTTAAATATACACATTTGCAACAATAAGACCTATTTACGCTTATGAAGACACAATATATTAAACCAAAATGTCATTGGATTATTAGGCTACCCTGTCAGCTTCGCGGGCATCAACCAATGAAAATCACAACGCAAGTAGCCATGGGGGCGTTACTAAATGTGATGTGACGTCACGAAATTAAGTTCATGCAGGTATGATCTGAATCTATGTGACAGTGTTTAGTGAAGCAGGTCCACGCAAAGCAATTGCTTTTTATTTATACGGCAATATTTAACTAGTGTAATACAACTGCAAAATGGTGTACAGGTGTGACGTAACAATGGTACATGACTTAATTCCAGTAGAGAATCGACAAAAGCTTGATTAATTTTGCCAATAAACAAAATACCTAAACAAAAAACCCTGCTATATAAAACCATATTATGAAACTCGTGAATGATTGGGTATCAAACTCGCTTTTGCTCGTTATCAATAAGTAAAAAAACTCGTTTAAAATGATATTAAATGAATAGGTCACAGGACATTTCATCCACGGTGTTAACATTTACAAAATAGATCAAAATAGACCAACTGAAAACATTAACTGTGACTTCTGAGGATGAAGAGGTAGAATAAAATAATCTACCTGACATTTAGACCCAAGGAGCAATTATACTCCAACAGATTTGGAATTAATAAAATGTGCAATTTGAGTAAACATGAATTGATCAAATTCATTGCCATATTTTATTTTTTGTTTCATGATGTTAAGTTGTGGTAGTCAACCTATCTCCAATGACCCATTAAAGTGGTCGTTTGCTGCATTAACAATGATGACAAGATGCTTAAAGCGCGTTAAAAATATGAAATATCACATTTCTGTATCTATAAATGTCAAATTGCAGTCGTGCTATTTCTTAATTGCCATTAATGAATATAATGACTATATACTGATGGAAATGAACACTTGGCTTCAGCTTCAGATGTTTAGCTCCTCTGGCCTGAAAGGTCCGATGGACTTATGGCATGGCATTTTTGCTTTTTCGACTTCTTCTCTATAACCAGTGACCTTAGAGACTCTGAAATTGTATATACACACTCCTTGGCTAATGGGGATTCTAAATTGTACATGAAGATAAGGTGACCATGTGACCCCAAATATGGTTCACGTTACAGGGGTCACGGCCTTTCAGCCTTTTCTCCAGTAAAAAAGTTCTAAAAGGCTGAAATGTAGTGTACAGACTCCTTGGCCAAAGGGATTTGAATTTAAAGATCTGGTGATCATGTGACATCAAATACGGGTCACAGGGGCCACGACCTAAAAAAACCTATGGTCGTCTTCGTCTTCATCACGAAACGCTCTAGAAAGCTGAAATATTGTGTACAAACATGTTTTCTTGGGGATTCTAATTTGTAGCTTTGTTGACTCTGTGGTCCCCAAACGGGCCAAAGGGGCCTTCTCTATAATGTATTATTTGAACCCTATGGGCTACATCGTTGTATGTTTGTAATGAACTTTATGAGGTGTGAATACTATCTAACAACCTCCTACAGCTGGAATTTGTCAGTATAGTGTGTGTAACCAATGTATGATGTCTAACTATTTGTGTTAGGTGCTTCTGTATCATATGGCCTAATGTTTTGTATGGAAGCATCAGTTAGTTCATCGCGTTGGATGTGTAATACATGTGGTAACGTATAAAATATGCTAGAAAATCTATTATACACACTGCCCTACACTGCTCCGGACTTCCCGTGTTCAATATATACCCATTTAAACAGCTGGGTGGCATTGTGAATGAAGTGCCCTGCCCAAGGACACAACAAAGTATGAGAGCCAGGTCAAAACACCGGGATTCAATGGCGGACTTCTGCCATGAGAGGCAAACACGCAAGCCACTACACCACTGTGCTCCACATTGGAACAACCAAGAGACATGCTTATATATAATCTGTTTCAATTTAACTCAACTAGCATTTTTATGTAAATAAGTAAGAGTCGACACATGTCTTTCTTTACTCAAACAGTTTTATTAAATCCCAAAGCACACATTCATTATTTTCTACAGGCATGTAACATCACGCCGCGTTTTTCAGCGAATCTAGTTAGTAGTACTCTGGAACAGCACCGAGAGGTTCAGCAACACCAACACCGGGTTCAGCACTGGCTCCGAATCCAGGTTCAGCAAGGGCTCCGAATCCAGGTCTAGCAAGAGCTCCGTAACCAGCCCCAGGGAAGATTCCTCCGAATCCTAGACATAAGAATATAATTGTATAACATTGTCTTTGATGTGGCCTTTGCCCTTTCTTAAGCAAATATAGAATTGATAAACTCATAGTCATTTATTTTGATTTTCCTGCTACTGTGAATGCTAGAAAACTTCGTTATGTTTTGGTGATGTAGGCCTACTCATAAATTCCGTGTGTTACTAACGCCATTTACCATCTCATGCCTCAATGTCAATTATTTTATGCTCAGAGAACAAAATTTGTGTTTGTTAAATGCAAAGCTACCGATATGAATATCGTATATATGCAGACAGCAACGAGAGCCTGTTCTAACTGATGATAGTTTTACCCTAACCTAATGAAAAATACTTTCTAACACTTGTGCATACTGACAGGGTTATGTATTGCAATATAGAGGCAGTTCCCTGCTGTACACGTATACACTTAATAAGTTACTGTTTAATTTATAAAAAAGATAACTATCAAACATGTGAAGGCAAACATAATTTAATTCACGATGTAGTTTAAATGACACAAGACTGTGAATAGACATGTAAGCATTATGAATAGGATTCGAAGAGTTTCACTGTATCACTCACCGTGTCCAATCATGGGACCCCAGGGACGGATGAGTGGACTGTGAGGGAACATTCCCGGGAACAGAGGGGGACGAATGAACGGTCCCCCCAGGTACAGACCCTCAACGGTTGCCATAGCAACAACACAAACAACGGCAACAGCAAAGATTTTCATTTTTTTCTGAAATGGATGAAGTTAATTACATTAATCATCAAATTGATTTAATCTGAATTTTAATAGATTTATATTATGCATAAACAATATAAAGAAGAAATTGCCAAACTATTAAACAACATGACAAAACAATTTGTCATCGATTACGGAAAATGAAAAGTTTAATGGACCCTAAAGTAAGTGAAACATGAATTTGCATTCACATTAAACACCACACTATACATTTACAGATTAACTGCTTTTATTTCAGTTGATGTTTTAATCAAATCTTACCGAATTGTCAAAAAAGAGATTTACATATTTAAAATTAAAAATCCCATTTACTTAAAATTTAAATGAAGTTGCACATAATCATAGTAAAAACCAAATATTTACATTAAGACAATAGTTTTGTCTAACTAATATGAGGCATTAGCGTTTGTCATGAAGTTTAAGATTACCCTTACCTGAATGAGATGAGATGAGATGATGTGAATAACACAATTATTAAAAATCACTTAATCTTAAATTTGAAAAGTCATAGGTAAAGCAAGTACATTTATATTAAGAAAATAATTGATCCTAATACAAATACAAATAATACAAATACTTCTTACAACCAAGTCCTTTTGACATGAACATATATAACGTTTGAAATGACACTTACTTTTGTGAATGAGATGAGATGAGATGAGATGATGTGGATGACTGGAGAGTTTGAGTGCTGCTGAAGAGACTGGGTTTGTATTTATAGCAGATGGAGACAGAACCCGTCAGTCTCTGATTCACGGACATGTCACCTGGACAGTGATACAGTGTGCAGACAGTGATTAATGTACTTGCGCATGATGTTCAATCGTTATGTAACATTTCAGATTATTTTTGCTTTACACAGAGCAGAGTGGTCATTTGGAAAAAAAACTGAATGCATAAAATAATGGATTATTTTCGAAAACTTTTAAAAGCGAATGTACATTATTTTCTAAATGATAGCTTTTCCAGTTTACTTTTGTCATAATCTTATTGGATATATGCTATTGGGTATGATCAAATTAACGTTCAATATTAGGTTCAATGTAGTTAATTACATATATATTTTTCACTTCTGTCAATCAAACGCAAAAGAAACGTCACCACATTTTTAACAGCGTAAAAAAAACGAAAATCGGAGAAACTCGATTTTTCCTGCTTTATGTAGGGACATGATTTGCCAAGATGTACCCACATTTTCAAAGATCAGAGCATATTACTTTTAAAAATCTTAAAACGTGTGTTTCTCAGAAATATGAACAGGTAATGTTTGAAATTTCAAATTTAGTTTAGTTGACTCCTGAAGACAAGATGTAACTCTGTTTAGTTTTGTGTATCACTCGTGGATTGAATTATCTTGTATTTTGTATGGTGACGTTTCTTTTGCGGTTGAGTGTAGACTATACAGTACTGGTCACATATAACACAAACATGATTTACAATCCTACATTTTAGATATAAGATTAAAGACAGATGTTTCTCAAGTGTTTCTTAATGGTAATTTAAATTCAAGACAGACATGCTTTTGAGTGTTTCCATAAATTGTCCATGCACTTGCTAAAACAGTAATTCTCTTTCAAATTCAACCGCAGTTATTTGTTAGTATTGGATTGTATGTCTGTAAATTCAGAAAGTAATTAAACTTTTTGGAAAGGAATGTTTGGAGTAGCATATATCCATGTGTAATAGTTGTAAATTAAACTTAATCAAATTTATTGAGATGAACTGTGTATGTCCAAAACATGTGATGTCACATTTATGTGATTGATAAATATTCATTTTGTTATTCAACTGTAGATGGACGTCACTATATCCTCTTGAAAATCGCTTTTTGTATGTCTAATAGATGCTGCATATGCTTTTTACATTTTTATTTTAATCGAAGTATTCTTTCCATTCAAAGGAATGAACAAAACCATTTGATTATTGTTGCGTATACTCTACAGCTTGCGCTGGATTTCATGATGAAGAACAATATCGAGTACTGTCTCATCACGGGAAAGTAATCAATCAAAACCTTAACATTCTTGAAGAGTGTATTGATTTGGTTTAATTCACATTTGATATACATGCCATTTAGACTACAACGTCATCATTGTTAACATAAATGTATATAAACAGGTAGAGATGAATATTTGATCCTGACATCTCTTTGCCAAGGGCTAATTACATACAGGACACGTATCGAGACCGTAGGGTAGAGTTTAGGTAGAGCAGGGTAGAGTGATATATCAAAACCTTAAAGGGGAAGTAGCACGTTTTTTTTAAAATTTTATTTTTTCAAATTTCCCATTTTAAATGATAGTTTATGTCATTTATATTTACTTTAGAGGGTAAAAGATCTTACTACACAAACCAATTATCCGTAGTGGTAATAAAGCAAAAATTGCATGGCGGCCATTTTATTGTGAACACATTTTGTTATTTCGAATGACAAAAAACGTTTCCCATGGCTTTGCGGAACCATGTACACTAATTTTTTAACTTGATTTTCCGAAGAGAGAAGGGTATTTTACTTTTGGTGACATTATTTTACAAATAAATTTCATCGACTTATTTGAGCGAATAAACGTGCTACTGGCCCTTTAACATGCCAAAAGCCTCTATTGACATCATTGTTGACTCATCGTAATTACATGTTCGTGCGAGGACCAGATAGAGTGAATACTGCAACTGAAGAGGATGGGACACTGTCCTTATAACAAGAGAGTGGTTTTCACAGGGTATCATGGTGTTAACATTTAATATGTATGCCATTAAAACATTTGTAATGAAGTATGAAGAGATACATAATATATAAACAGGTAGTGCTGATATTTGATCCCGTGATTCTTCTACCTGGGGCTTCATTACACACAGAACAAGTATCGATCATGTCAATATATATATATATGTTCTTTATTCAGTACAAAGATGTGGGCCATCGGCCCTATGTACAATATGGTATGGTGTTCACAGAATATTTTGATGTTGACATTTAATATTCATGCCATTAAGACATTTTTGATGAATTATTAATTATTATAAGAAATACATAATGTGTAAACAGGTAGTGATGATATTTGATCCCGTGACCCAACCACCCGGGGCTTCATTACATACAGAACAAGTAACGAACATGTCACAGTGTGGGAGAGTGATATATCACAAGCTTGGTTCACATTCTTGAAGCCTCTTTTGACATCACTTTTGATTCATCACCATTATCTGTTATGTACATCTTGTCATTGGGTGATGACCAAGAAGAGCAGATACTACATCTGAAGAGGACACTATCGTTATAACATATTATATATAATAATGTTATTACAAACATGCATCACGATGTTAACATGCTTATTTACAAGTATTAAGCATTGTCACAGCAAGGAAGAGTGGTATATCACAACCTTAACATGTTTGAAGCGTCTATTGACATCACTGTTGACGCATCGTAATTAGGTTTTACATAGCACGTGGTCTTGGTTGACTACCAACTAGAGTAAATAAAATGTTGTTCACAGAATATCATAATGCTAGCATATGATAGATGTACCATTTAGACAGTGAACAAATATATCATCGGCTTATTTTGGATACGACGATCTGAATTAATGCAAGTCATTGGTGACACAGACACTAATTACCTTCTTCCTGTCTTGATTATCATTAATTGATTAAGCACTGATTTATGAATTTAAAGGGGCTGTAGCACGTTTTTGGCATATTATATTTTTTCAAAGTTCCCATTTATAATGATAGTTTGTGTCATTTATATTTACTGAAGAGGGTAAAACATCTTATTACACAAACCAGTTATCCGTAGTGGTAATAATGATATTGCGTATAAACATTGCATGGCGGCCATTTAGTGTGAACACATTATTTAGAATTACATAAACGATTCCCACGGCTTTACCGAACCATGTAGACTCATTTTTTAACTTGATTATCCAAGGGAAAAGGGTGTTTTACTATTATTCATTATTTTACTATATATTTAGTAATGTGTTTCCAAGTTATATATGCATTTCAAGGATCAACTGTCATTCAAGTAATACACTTGATATCGACATGAAGTCAAGAATGATTGTAATAAAAGACACGTGAACAATAATATATGTGAATGTCAATGTGCGTTGAGGTGAGGTGAGTTGGGGTTTAACGCTGCTTTCAAGAGTATTTCACTTATATCACGGCTGCTAGTATTATGGCAGGGAGAAAGCCCGCAACGCCATGTGGCTATGCATTGCAGTGAAACCTGCAAGCATCGCCTGGAACTAGCGACCCATGGGTGATACTACGCTGAAATTCAGTGTAGCATTGCACCAAAACCTTACTGCGTATAGAACAGTTCTCTACTGCAGACAAAGTTGCCGTGCTAGGGGGATTCGAACACCGGACCTCTTGATCCGAAGCTGCGCTATCCCGCCCCCTCAATATGTGTTGTAAAGAAACAGTTGATGAGATATTCACACTATTCTACATATAAACCAATACAAATACCCGTTCATATGTTTTAGGAATCCGTTATTCAGATATTTAGATTAAAGTTTGACCTGATGTGGTTTCGAGAAATTGGTATGAACTTAAAAATGAATTGACCTTGTCAATTTACAAATAAAAAAATGTTTCACAGATACTTCGCTAATATGTAACAAATAAATTGAATATTAAAAAAGATTGCTAATATTTGTCGTTTCCAAATTTCAGAATGCCTTCCAAAATAGAATAGATTGTATATCGAATAACAGAAGGTGCTTTGGATTTTAAGTTTGAAGATCTTATGTTTGAACTACAGCAATAATATTTCCTTTTGAAGATAAAAATGTAGATATATTTATTTACAGACTTAAATGCTGTTTTCTGTTTTTGTAGGTAATTTTTTTGTTTCGAACGTGTTTTCATGCGCCATCATCCAAATGATGAGTGCTTTATTAATTTATAACAAGGTGAAACTACACAAAAATACGTTGAATTTTGTATTTATTGTGTAATCTCATAGAACGATTAATGTAACGACCTGTGTATGTAGTGATAAGTAAGGATGTATAAATACATGTATACTGAAAAAAGAAACATCGTTATCACAATGCCATTGATCTTACAAGTAACAATCTTTACTGTACTTAACTTACACAAAATCAATCTGCTCGGTTAACGTTACATAATAAATGTACGTCAAGGACATTAATCACTGTCTGCACACTGTATCATTGTCCAGGTGACATGTCCGTGAATCAGAGACTGACGAGTCTTGTCTCCATCTGCTATAAATATACACCAAGTCTCTTCAGCAGTAGTCAAACTCTCCAGTCACCCACACCATCTCATCTCATCTCATCTCATCTCATCTCGTCTCACAAAGGTACGTGTCCTTTCAAACTTTATATGTTCAAAAGGACTTAGTTGTTCAGAAGTTATACGGAAGTTGCCAAATTACACGTAGGATAAACTATTTTCTTAATGTAAATGTATTTGCTTTATCTATGACGTTTCATATTTCAGATAAAGTTGTTTTTAAAAAATAAATCATATTATTCTCTTTTTTGGTTATTTTTGGCACATCTTCACAAACTTCACAACTCGAAGAGAAGGATAAAACATTGACAAAATGAATTAATTTTCATTTTGTTGCAGAATATATTGATAACTGATGTCTTATTCAAACTAAATATAGTATAATTTTATTTTTTTGACAGAAAAAAAAAAAAAAAAAAAAAATGAAAATCTTCGCTGCAGCAGTTATCTGTGTTGTTGCTATGGCAACCGTTGAGGGTCTTTACCTGGGGGGACCGTTCATTCGTCCCCCTCTGTTCCCGGGAATGTTCCCTCACGGTCCACTCATCCGTCCCTGGGGTCCCTGGGGTCCCATGATTGGACACGGTGAGTGATACAGCGAAACTCTTCGAATCCTGTTCATAATGCTTACATGTCTATTCACAGTCTTGTGTCATTTAAACTACATCGTGGATTAAATTATGTTTGCCTTCACATGTTTGATAGTTATCGTTTTTATAAAAAATGAAAAGTAACTTATATATATATATATATATATATATATATATATATATATATATATATATATATATATATATATATATATATATATATATATCCGTGTGTAGACCAGATCCAATAACAGCCGGAAGCTGCATCTATATTGCAATGCATAACCCTGGCAGTATGCACAAGTGTTAGAAAGTATTTTTCATTAGGTTAGGTAAAACTTAGAACAGGCTGCCGTTGGTGTATACATATATATCGTTAGCTTTGCATTAAACAAACACCAATTTCGTTCTCTGGGTCCCCATGATTGGAGGCGGTAAGTGCAGATCACTCATAATATGTGCATGCTCAAATTGGCAATAGAATGCTAAATGATAAACTTGAAAATGTAACATCTATCAGTCAAGTAAGAACTGGTAATATGTAAATAAATATAAATTATAGGTAATAAATGACTAGAATAGGACAATAAAAGAACAATCATGTTGAGGACAATGGAAATAATAAGATTTCATTTTATTCTGTCTAGGATTCGGAGGAATCTTCCCTGGACATGGTTTTGGAGGTCTTGCCGGACCTGGATTCGGAGCTCTTGCTGAACCTGGATTCGGAGCCCGTGCTGAACCCGGTGTTGGTGTTGCTGAACCTATCGGTGCTGTTCCAGAATACTACTGAAATCTTCTAAGAGCTGCTATATTCAACTGAGTGTTGTGTGGACATTTACAGTCAGGAAACTGAGATTTCAAGGAATATTAGCAGAGATTCAAAACGTTATACTTCAGTGGCAAACATCTGTCAAAACAGAGAAAACATTTACAATACACCTATGAGGTTTTATTGGGTTTAAATTAAAGTTTTATATTTTATTCGTGTTGCGACTTTGTATTCTGTTACAAGATGGGAGAAGGATACGTGAACGTCTTGAGATTCTTCGTTTAACATCACATGTAATGATCAAGTAACGGAGAATGGAAACGGAAAAACGGTTAGGGTTGGAGTTTGTTTTGAATTATTATTGTTAATGAGTGAAATACTATCAATGAACCTGAACCGTTTTCAGTCAATGTCGGAAATAAGACAAACTGATCCTATCATTTACTAATAAATGAATAACAATATTCTAAACCAGATTTGTCTCATGATATATGACATTATTTGAAGATTGAAGCGCATGAACATGTACAACATTTCAGTTTATAGAACGTCCAGTGCATACTTGACAACATGGATAAGGCCAACCTTGAGTAAATAAAAGAAAGCGTTTATAACTGCGAAATTCCCGAATGCCTATGGCAACATTGGTACACAGAGGATACTAAACGACCTTCTTTTTAATACCATTTTTATTAAACGAGTTAATGATTTTGTATAAAACGAGCGAAAGCGAGTTTGATACCAAATCATTCACGAGTTCAATAAAAATGGTATTCAATAGAAGGGAGTTTAGTATTCTGTTTATTACTCGCCAACATATAATCCAGCGAAATAGCCGACATTGCTCTGAAACTATGATTCCCGCAAGTCCGATACCATTGTGACGTCGTTACTCCAAGTGTGACGTCATGACCGCAAACTATTGTGACGTCATTAACGCGGCTGTATTACACTAGTTTAATATTGCCGTATACATATTACACTGCAGTATCTTACACGGGCGAGTAATAACCTGATATTCTACACTAGTAAAGTGGTCTTCTGAGTAAGGTAACAGATGGTTTGGCAAACCAGACGAATAATTAAAAGTAACCACACATAACATTGTCACCTTATAAACTTTGATAAACTTGCGTTAGAGTGTACTTCATATTCTGTTTGCAATATTATCCATGAAGGTATGCCTATGTCTAATGTATCTGCACGGTTGATGGCTTGAACTCTTGAGTAGTTCTTGACTAGCGTGTTTATTATTACCCATTAGAATATTTGTTTTTGTCATTATACTCTGCCATGTCATTTCGGATTATTTTGTAAATATAATAATTTTTCTATATCACATGTCTCTGTACATAATGTATGTTACGTTTCAATAGCATATGTCAACATTGTACATAGGAGAGGGTAACTTGTACACAATCCTTTCTCTTGAATAAATATATTTAAATCAAATCAATTCAAACTAGCGAGTCATCATTAGCCTAGACACTTTCAGGGAAGATCCAGACATAACTTAACTGGAAATGAAACCTGAAAGCATAATAAGGATTCAAATACAAAACAGCACCCAAAACAGTGGACGCATAGAGTATGTGCGTTACAAAAGTAGTATAGGACCCAGCCACCTGTTGGACACCTTTTTGGATTCGTGTCATACAGACATGTGAAGAAAATAAAGATTGCTTTACAGGAGAAAGGGCACGGGGAATTACTGTTCATGTCACTCGGCGAATCCATTGAACCCGTCATTCCAACTACGTCATTGTCCTGTTAATTTATTGCCCTTTCCACAAGAGTTGAGGTTCACGCACAGTATTATGGGACCGCAAGTTTGAACAGAATCATCCACCAAAACAGTTCAGACATGGCACCTATAATTTATATAAAGTTTCACGTGTATTTAATTAATTTGCCAAAGATGATGAATTCACTACAGCTTATTAAAATATAAGATGCGTGATTATGGGGGCAAGCAGAATTCTGCCATTCTAATTGCACTTTTAAAATTCTTGATGGATTCATATTGTGGCAAAATGCAGCTTGCTTAAGAAGATTAAAATTGTCCGGTTTTCGAAGAGGCTTGTAGTAACCAATACATGTGATTTAGATGTCCAGAAGAAGTTGAAAGTAAATTTTACTTTTGTGACTAGACAAAAAGGTTTACATCATAACCTCTAAACGATGAAAAATACTGTTTTTGAGTAAGTTTAAATGTGAAACTTATAAAATATTTTGTTCTAGTCATTAAAGATCTTTTCTCGTAATTTACCTTAGTGAAAACGAGTTTACTGTGTTGTCAAATGACTTAATAGTATATAGATGCCTTTAGGTGCCACCTTATGACCATTATACGACTTCCCCAGCGCTATCTTCAGAATGGAGTCACCGCTGGTAGGCCTGATAGTCCTATCAATGGCCATACAGTGACATCCAAACGCATTGGCAACATCGTTGTTGGTCGACACCCATCTACAACATCCCCAGAGCTCTTTCTCTTTTTCCATTTGTCAATCGCGCCATGATTTCATACATGTGTGACATATCATGCAAAATAGGCACCTTTTATACCTTGTAGAAGCATTCATTTTATGCAAATGCTGCTTGAATTGTGCTACAATTGAGTGATAATGCGTATGGGTGATAAACAAAAAGATGAAAAGTTTTAATTTTCAAGCACAAATATTCACATAGATAATCGTCTGTGTTCCTAAATACTCTTTTCAGTGGCACTCATCTCTTGTGTATGGTTGATACAGGCTGTTTTACCTTGATGGCGGGGTGATACAGACTGTTTCACCTTGATGGCGGGGTGATACAGGATGTTTTACCTTGATGGCGGGTTGATACAGGGTGATACAGGGTGATACAGATTACCTGTCTGATATTGGGTGATTGATGAAGGATCTACTTTGAATCTTAAATCTCTAATCATGAGTAGGTACATGCTAATATTTGTAGTAGATTGGATCAACGCTTGTCCTCCTTGTATCAAGGTTAAGAAAGACAAACCAAATTCTTCTTTTCGCAGTTTTTATTAAAACAAAATGAAACTCCTCAAATGAAAGTTTTTTCAATAAATAAAATGTTGGCGGTGATGTGTGTCTTAAACCCATTGTGAGTCTTTTTAAATTAGGATTCAATTCAAGTTTAGTAGTACTCTGGAACAGCACCGAGAGGTTCAGCAACACCAACACCGGGTTCAGCACTGGCTCCGAATCCAGGTTCAGCACGTGCTCCGAATCCAGGTCCGGAAAGCGCTCCGTAACCAGCTCCAGGGAAGATTCCTCCGAATCCTGGACAGAAAAAAATAAAATGTTATTACCTTTTCTTTGCTTTTTTTAAATACACAAAGTGCTGACATATTCAACTTCTTTTCACTTAGAAAGAGTTCTAACCGCTGGTATAATAACATGTGTTTTATTAACAAATAATATATTTGCGAGTTTTTAAATTATCCCTGAAGATTTTATATGATCAAGATCATGATTTACACTGTGAATATGTCAAACTTCTGTATGGAAAGAAATATTAACTACCGCGTTTTCAAAACAATAGAAGTCCAAATACATTTATTTATTTGAGTATGCGTCTCCTAAATGATATTTAAGTTGAGAGAGAGAGAGAGAGAGAGAGAGAGAGAGAGAGAGAGAGAGAGAGAGAGAGAGAGAGAGAGAGAGAGAGAGACAGACAGACAGACAGACAGATAGATAGACAGACAGACAGACATACAGACAGACAGACAGACAGACAGACAGACAGACAGACAGAGTGATGGGGCTCTATGCAATCACTCACCGTGTCCAATCATGGGACCCCAGGGACGGAGGAGAGGTCCGTGAGGGAACATTCCCGGGAACATTCCCGAGAACAGAGGGGGACGAATGAATGGTGCTCCAATGAACAGACCCTCAACGGTTGCCATAGCAACAACACAGACAAGAGCTACGGCGAAGATTTTCATTTTTTTTGGTTCCTGCAATGAGTTTCAAGGCACACTTTATTATCAGAATTATACAAATCAAAGCTTTGTTGTTTAAGTTTTAATTCTTTATTCTATCATTAATTGAACGATAAACTAATAGACTAGCTTCCAGTAATAATAATTTAAACATGTATGTTGTAACATTGAACACATTGAAACCAACATCCCTCCCCTCGTTTGTCAAAGAAAGATTTGGTTAGACATGCCCTGCAAGAAATCTTAGCTCAGCTTTAGAATATATTTACTTCTGCAAGTAGATTTAGTTAGATTCTTTCAAGAGAAGTGTCAGAGGTTGTGTAAAAGGAAAATGTAAATTAATTGTAACGCTGTGTAAGTGATGTTTCGACCAGAAAGATAATCAAACTGTTTTAAAATTACTGATGCAGAAATACTTACGCGTGGTTGAAAACTGCAGCGATTGCAATGTGAAGCTGGAGGATACTGTTCCAGGAACATCTCTGCTTGTATTTATAGCGCTGAATTCAGGTGATGTCAGTGTGTTGAATTATTCGTTCATTAAACTTACAGCATAGGATTACATATATAGACAATCAGTTCAATATTCTAGCACCTCGGGCCACTCTCGTAAATCGACACCTTCCAATTCAGTGATATATCTGCCAGTATGTATATAAACTTACTGAATACCTACAATGAATTCATTATGTAAAGTTTGTTTAAAAGAGTAAATAATTCTTCAATAAAATTTAAATATACTTTAAAGAAGTTGCCAAACAGAGAGATCCAAGTATTTGAGAATTCGATAATCGTAATAAGATAACATGATAATGAAGTGTTTGTTGTCCGTTAGGTTAAGGTGATTACATGCGCAGTTTGAAGAACAAGTAGAAGACGTTCAATAAAACCTTATGAGAAAAGTGAAAGCACGATCCACGAATTTACAAATATTGTTTTTGAGTTGTTGATACCATAATATAATTCTTGTAACAAAGAAATGTCTTGATTTCCTCATCTTATCAACTACAAGAAGGTTTCTCAAAGAATTGACATTTTAGAAAAAAACAAAACAAAAAAACCCGCCCAAAAAAACTCTTTATTCTCTGAAACCACACTCGGTGGTACAAGAAATACAGTTTATAACAATGATACATAAAACATAAAGCAAGATGGCAGGGTATAATTATTCACATACAATATATAGAATGTCATTTCAGAATGCAGCTGTACTACAGTTGACACAAAATCATGTGTATGTCTTTTTCACTTTTTTATCAATAATATTAAGATACAGTGCTAAATTCATGGATTGAGCAAAGCTTTGGTCTACAAATATGTTTTTATGAGTCATTAAGTTTGGGAATGATAAATATTTCTTACGAATGTATTTCTGTCTTTGTTCTAGAAAAGCATGGCATTTGAATAAATAATGGAACTCATCTGCAATTGCAGGGGATTTACAAATATTACATGTTCTATTTTCACGGTCAATGCCATGCCAACGGCCAACTTCAATTGGTAGATTATGGTTGCAGGTTCTATATTTTAAAAAATTGGTAAATACACCTTAACTGGGAGGAATGGATAATTTTCTAACATCGGAATACGTTTAATATATTTATAATAGAATCCTTTGGGGAGAGAAGAAAGTAAAAACCTCCTGACATCTCATTTGTATTAACGGTTTGAAAGGTGCAAGTTAAACTGGTATAAATGCCTGAGCTTGTCGACTTTCAAGCAGTTTAAAAGCCAGTGAACAAACACATTATAAATTTTATTTCAAAGTATGCAATTTAAGCGATTTCTAATCAGTAAATGAACTTTTGAAAATAAAAATTATCTGTAAAAAATGTACAGTGCATGATAGAAACAAACGTTTAGTATTGTCTTAGATCAGGGACTAAGCTCCTCCCACAACAACACAACATCACTTATAATTTTGTGTTACCACTCGCAAAACGTTGTTCACAAGAAATAAGATTAAAGTAAAGTCAATCAAACTACAATTAGAATTCACGTTGTAAAGTTTTTAAAAAAGTAATTCAAGAATAGTGGATGTGATATCAGTGTCATAATTGCGCAATGACACAGTGTACCGCAGGTTATTTTTGTTAAACGTCAGGTTATGTTCAATTGACAATCTTGTGTTTATGAGAATGTATACCAGTCACATGACCTTGTTTAATCCAATCAGCAGAGAGTATATCGCTTAGATTTCAAAGTCTGAATTTATTTTAAATTGTATGACCTTCTGCACAAAGTGATGATGAAATCATGTTGATTGTTTCCCATTCGTATCTGCATCAGGCAAAATAGGTACAGATTCTTAAACCGTTTCTGATACCGAATTAATCCAATAATGATAAAGGGTTTGTCTATTATTTAGGTTTTAAGTATTTTCCCTTTGGACACATATCCATATGACCATTTGTCTTTCTTTACAAACAATATCTGTTCTTAGCTCCAGTTAAGTCTGTGTGTAAGTCAATGTGACAATGTGGAAATATGCTGTTTTTCATGATTACATTAATATCCGCCAAACTGCAATACATATACATATAATACGTAATTGGGAAAACATTCATGTACAAAGCAAGGTTTATATTGTAGAAATATACAGAACTAATTACATGCAAATTTTACATGCAATTGTACGTTGTTCTTGTCATAAATCAGTTATGACAATGAAGAAGGTAAATAATTCCTCATGTCAGTATGTTAACAGCAACAGTTACTACATATACTGTTGAAGATATTGTTATCAAAATAATGAATGTTATTTTATTCACTGTCCAAATGACATGTATATAAAACCATTACACTGTGAACAACGCCCTTTGTTAAAACGACAGTGTTCAACCCTCTCCAATGTATTCACCTATCCACTTCTCACCCACTGACAAGAGCTATTTAAGAACTCATTAGGATGTGTCAACAGTGATGTCAACATGCGCTTCAAGCATGTTACCATGTTGATATATCATTCTCTTGTTATAACGACAGTGTCCAGCACTCTTAATTAAGTTCCATAATCTCTTTATTGGTAGTCACTCAATGAAATAAGATGTATGTAATACAAAATTATGATGCCTCAACAATGATGTCAATACATGCTTCAAGCATGTTACGGTTGTGATATATCACTCTATCGTTCTGTGACAGCTCTCAATACTTGTTCTCTATGTAGTGAAGCCCCAGGCAGTTTGGTCAGGGATCAAATATCATCACTACCTGTTTATGAAATACATATTTCTTAGAATAACAAAGACTTCATTATAAATGTATAAATGACATATTAAATGTTAACATCATGATACTCTGTGAACACCACTCTCTTGTTATTATGACAGTGTCCCACCCTCTTCAGTTAAAGTATTTACTATGCTGCTCACCCATTGACAAGATCTATGTAACAGGTATTTACGATGAGTCAAAAGTGATGTCAATACAAGCTTCTAGCATGTTAAAGGGGCAGTAGCACGTTTTTTTCACTGAAATAAGTTGATGAAATAAATTTGAAAAATAATGTTACCCATAGTAAAACATCTTTTTCTCTGAGGAAAATTAATTGAAAAAATAAGTGTACATGGTTCCGTAAAGCCATGGGAATTGTTTTTTCCATCGAAATAATAAAATGTGTTCATCGCATAAATCGCTATGCGATTTTATGGTTTATACGCAACAACGTTATTAAAACTGCGGATAATTGGTTTGTGTAATAAGATGTTTTACCCTCTTAAGTAAATATAAATGACATAAACTATCATGATAAATATGAAATTTCAAAAATAAAATTTGCAAAAAACGTGATTCTGCCCCTTTAAGGTTGTGATATATCACTCTACCGTGCTGTGACAGTGCTTGATACTTGTTCTGTATGTAAGAAAACCACAGGCAGTCGGCTCTCAGGATCAAATATACATCACTATCTGTGAGTATACTTATATATTTTCTATTAACACTTATGTAAATTATGCAACCAAAATGTAATGGGAGATGAGTTCCATGCGCATGCAAAAAAATAATATTATGTTATTTTTGTTTTTTTTTGTTTGTTTTTCTGCTCTTGTACCATCGTTGGTGGTTTTTGAATAAATAAAGATTTATTGTTTGATAATGAAGATGCTAATATTGTAAATGAAATGAAGTAAGGAATTGAACATTTATATAGAGCATTTCCTAGGCATTCCTATATTAAGTATTATGTAAAGATGATTAATAATACTTTCAATATCATACAGCGAAATTTTTGTATAAATCACATTTGTTTTATACATATACTATCTTAGGTTGTTGCAAAAATCAGATCAGAACATTCCTTATGAAAGGAGGTTTAGATATTGGTTATACTTTCATTCTTAATCTCAGTTTGACTTGCCCATACAATATCATATTGACGCTTTATTAGTAACTGTTTCATTAGATATAGGATTGCTTTAGCGAAGTGCGAAGGTTTTTTAAAGTCGTTTTATTGGAAGACACATAAACATATATCTGAACTTAAGTACGACAGAAATAATCCAGGTACTTGATATAACTTGTATTTAATCTTTATTTGTATTTATTGCGTCAGAAATCGAGATCATACACAAAACAACTTCACCTCAGGTCTTGCACGTGAATTTAACCGCAGTAGAGTAGAGAACATATGTGACTACGACAAGATACTCTCTTAAATAACTTTCTGCACGTTGTACATATCATGACAACTGTGTGAAATAGAGACTGACGGGTAATGTTAACCTGCTATAAACCACACCCTATCTAAGAACATGAAGATTTTCTGGATAACAACTCCTTTAATGTGAAAAAAAACGACGTTTCGGAGTACATACAAAATGTACTCACTCCTTCATCAGGTGGAATGTGTACTCCGAAACGTCGTGTATTTTCACATTAAAGGAGTTGTTATCCAGAAAATCTTCATGTTCTTATGTATACCACTTCTAAATGCCCTTCAAAGACCACACCCTATCTGTTCAGCAGCTCAATGCTCTACAGTTCTCCACATCTCATCTCTTCCAAATAATATAGAAATGCGAAAATGTATTCAGATTTATTATTAGTATTCGGCGTAAATGTTTAGTAAGTATTAAAATCCCTTTACCATGGATGACATCAGCTTGATGTTTGATGTCCCAATCTAACTGAATATAATCATATACATAATTGTTTGTTTGGCAGGAATCAACCAAAAATGAAACTCTTGGCTGTTACCGTGGTCTCTATTGTTGCTATAGCAACAGTAGAAGGTCTCTTTATAGGAGGACCATTAATGCGACCCCCTCTCATCCCGGGACCGTACCCCCTCCTCCGTCCCTGGGGTCCCATCACTGGACACGGTAAGTGATACAGTGAAACTCCTTGATTATTCACAGATCTGATAGTAACATATATACATTGTACGAATGTGTCGCTTGGAAACTGGATGTCACATACATTATGCATTTGTCGCTTGGAATCTTATTGTAACCGATGAATGGATTTGAAAAAACATCAGCAAAATTGATCTTATTGAAATTCTTGCCATTTCATTTTATTTTTACTTGCAGGTTTTAGTGCGCTAGCTGAGCCCGTTTATGGACCGATTGGCCCGCTGGGGTTTGTTGCCCGAGATAAGTCCGTTTTTGGACCGGATAGCCCTGATGGTTTTGGTAGCCGAGCTAAATACGGTTTTGGACAGGATGGCCCTGATGGTTTTGGTAACCGAGCTAAATACGGTTTTGGACAGGATGGCCCTGATGGTTTTGGTAGCCGAGCTAAATACGGTTTTGGACTGGATGGCCCTGATGGTTTTGGCACCCGAGTTAGACCCGGTTATAATCCTCGCTTCAGGTAGAGAGGGACATCCAAGACGTGTCGGAGAATCTGGGGGGACTTTCGAGTTGTGCCCGAGCCAAATACGGTTTTGGACAGGATGGCCCTGATGGTTTGGGTGCCCGAGCCAAATACGGTTATAATCCTCGCTACAGGTAGAGAGGGCCAACCAAGACGTGTCCGACTATCTGGGGGACTATCGAGTGTCGAATGTATACAATGTACTTATCTGCCGTGCTCGTGCCAAATCATAGACGCTACCTTTTCTAACGTGACTTCACGTGTTGTAGGGATATCAAACTAGCCGACGTTGATAGAAACACGATCCATCTCATACCCACACCTGTCAACTTGCACAGATGAACAGTGTTTATGATAAAAACCTTGTTATACTTGGCTATTGGAAAGAAAACATGACAATGAACATGACATTATATTAAACTAATATCGAAACATGCGACAAAGTCTCTTTTATGATGCAGAGTTGTTAAAGATCTGGTGAAATGCATTTTTCTCAAGAATGACAGATGAGTATCTCTACGTATATTGTATATCGGAATCAATTGAGCATAAAATCGAGACACAATGCACTTTAATTTACCCATTTTAACAATACCGTGATTTCTGCCAGGAAACGTTTGGAGAAGATTCATTGAGGCGTGTCTGGTCGTCTGTGACCAACGGACCGACACGCTCCGTGCAGCTTCGTTAATTAATTAATGATGATTATCACTGCCGCTAGATGAATTTATGAGGTGTGTTAAATCGCCAAAAACACATGTTTATGCAATAATTATGTAATTGTCAACTGCGGAATTACTTAGTTGGATATCTAAACATTCGATATATGGAAAATTTAAGTTGTTTGATTGAAGATTTGTTAGTGAAATTAACAATCAAATGATGCGAAATTACGTTGAATTATGACTATCGCCGATAATCAGGTTACATCAGTGACATCACAGTAGTCATCCCTTCAGGGGCCACACCCCCGCAGACTTTCATTCTGGTCGCCGGGGCTAAATTTGGCGGTTTTTAAAAAAAGCCATATTTAAGTAATTTATGGACCATATGTCATTTCATCTATCATTTAAGAAATTAAAGATGTTGTTCTCATGATCCAATCGGAGATGACTATTGTGAATGAAACTTCTAAATGTAATTGATTTAAGTCTTCGTATGGCATTTAAAATTTTAATAAAACAAGATTTAGGTTTTCGGTAAATAAATAGTTTGAAATTAAAATGTTTCTCGTTATTTACTCCAGTACTTAATTATATTAGCTGAATCTGTAAAGATTCATATATACATTTCAAGTATGTTTAGGTTAGTATTTTCCCTACATTAAATACAAACGCCTTACATTCTGGACAGGTGCAACCTAAAAGTGCAAATGTACTATAATTTGGATTTCGTTTGGACGCCAAATGAATTACCTTTACTGAACACCCTTCAAATACTTCAACTGAACTGACAAAGGATCATCCAGTGTTCATGTGTTCAATAATCATTATCAAACTTGTCACGGGATCGTCATGATCAGGTCAATGGTGCGAGATTTTAAAACTTATTCAAGATGATATAAAGACATGATGTCAGAGTTCCCAAATTACGATTTAATTTATCTTGGACTAATATTTGAATATCGACTTAATGAGACAATTATTGAAGATACAAAGAATAATACAAAATTAAGATTTTGATTAAAAAGATAATAATTGACCACAGAGTAACACATTATTTACCTGAGTTTTGAACAGTCCAAGCCGCAGATATTGATAAAAATTATTACTTAACAAAATATAATGCCATTGTCAAGGATAAGCTTGATATATTTTTCAAATATTGGTCATGGCGTAACAAGTTATTTATGTAAACCCATGTGCTGTTTGTATCGCCTCTACCATGTGTAACCCAAAATGCATCACAATAAAAAGTTATAATTTAAAAAAATTATATGATGAGCAATGAAATGGGATATATCAGTGAAATAAACTGTCTATCAAGCTATAGCTACAGTGAACATAACTTATATTTTCACTGCGACCAGTGACTGATATAATTTGACGTCATAAAACAATGGCCTGACGTAGCGAAATGGCTTATGACGTCACATTGTTGCTGTGCTGTGGTGACGGGCTGTTCCTAGCGGCCGCTCGGAGTGAAAACGACACTTTTCGGACGTAATTACAAGGATAACATCATATAATGAATAGAATATCCGTCAATTCTTAACAAATACCATGTTTATCTCATCTCGTGGGGTAGAAAAGTTCTATATTATATAGAAAATATAACCTTTCTATCTCACTCGATGAGATAAACATGGGATTAGTCAAGAAAAGACAGATATCCTCTATATCTTGACCTCTGCTAACTCCAAAGATCTGTCGAAACAGTTTTATTGTGATGTATAAAATTAGGTTATGTTATGGTACATGCAATACTTTAAATTAAAACCATAAGATGATCATTTTCGATGCCTCAAATATATTAAAATTACATGTCATTTGCACTAACATACATGTATGTAAGTAGGTGAACAAAGTTTCGGGATCCAGCTGTATGTTGAAGAGAGAATAGGCAGAAATCCAACGTATTATTACATAAAAAAACACTAGATTTGGAAATAAATACACTTTTCAGCATCAGTTGTCTGCAAACTTCAGTGTTACCAACTTTGTTATATAATGCAAATACGGTACAATATGAAGAATCAGTACTAATTAATGTTGACGTCAACAAGCATATTCATCTGTGAAATGTAAGTCACATTGCTCCACCAAAATGTTAACACCATACATGTATATTACTATTGTAATACGGTTACACCAGTCGTCACTCTTTCAAACACTGATGAATTGATGGTTTCAGATTTTTTTAGTTTTCCTTGCCATACATTCCTTGAAACAAAGATGGAGACTATACGGTAACACACATCTCTGACAACTGCGCCAATCAGTTGATACAAGTAACGTACAATGGCAACAACAACACGACAGTTAATTTCCAATTTAATTTATTTCAACCTGTCCTATAACACTTGACAAAGTCTTTTCAATTAATCCTATCATTTCTTGTAGTACTCTGGAACAGCACCGAGAGGTTCAGCAACACCAACACCGAGTTCAGCACTGGCTCCGAATCCAGGTTCAGCAAGAGCTCCGTAACCAGCCCCTGGGAAGACGCCCGGATGTGGGCCGTAAATGCCACGGGGACCTGAACATAGGGCATTATTCTAAATATATCTTGTAGGATTATGATAAAAAGAGATGAGACAATGTTATGTGAAAATAGTCTATGTGTTATTGATGATTAGGGATTATATTTAAATAACACATTAATTTTCAAGTAACTGTAAGATTTCACGACTTACCATTCCCTTCTGACAGAAGTTACTCCCTTCAGATTTCGATCATGCCGTTGGGGTCGGAAATCTATCAATCTCATTGAAATCAGATCGAACCTAACACTCGTACCTCGCTGCGTTTCTGACACGACCTTTGCGGTGCACCGCTCAGATCAGAAACGCAGCGAGATACGAGTGTTAGGTTCGATCTGATTTCGGTGAGATTGAAAATCGATTTACATGAATTCTTAATATTGGCTATAACGTTGTATCCTTGTTTTATACTTACAAAATATTTCAAAATATATATTTCAAAATATTTCACCTGTAAATGAAGGTTGAATGTGCAGTTGTCCTTAAAGTCATTTTGAAGATTTTAAAAAGTTAATCTTTTCCTTTGTTTGCTTTTAATCAAAACACATTAGTGCATGAATAAGAAATAAGTATCTTTGGACAAAACTGGATATAATCTTTATAAAGTTGTAATAATTGTCCTTCTACTTACCGAAAGCGCCAAATCCTGGAGCAAATAGAGGGTTTAAACCTCCAAATCCAAAACCAAAACGAGAAAATCCTATTCCGGGGTGGATCATTCCTGGAAACCCTCCTAACATCGGGAGTCCACCATAGAAATGTGCATTTACTGTTGTCATAGCAACAAGACACAAACAGGCAACAGCAAGGGTGGTCTTCATTTCAAATCTGAAGACGCATGAAAAGAAATTGTTTTGATAAAGCGAAAACATGCTTATATTTAATTTTGGGTAATTTATACATACACAAATAATTATTTAAAAATCTCATGTAAAGAATCGACTGAGCATGCAAAGCCAAATATACAAGTATGTAATGTAAAGTAGTTTCCAAAACATCCAATTCACAGTCAATAATGTGGACATATCTCAGTATAAACTCTTGAAATACTCACAATGATAAAGGTCTTCTGCTCTTACTGTTTGAGGTGAAAGTAGGAACATGATCTTACTCAGCTATCTCTTCAGCACTTTATAAAGGAATAAGGAACACAAATCAAATCACATTAGGTCACAATCGACATGTGTATTATGTAAGATTGACACCTTGTGCTGTCTCGTGTTTCATGTCCTAAGGCAAGGGTTGGCATGCAGCTGACGGATAATATAGAAGAATCTTTAGATGCTCTATAGATAACGTTTTAGTGCTTCGGTTACGAACATGTTCAAATGTGATATTTATGCAAATATAATCTTACAATATATTAGGTATGTAATACAAAACTTCAACACCACATCATATTAACATTTAACAGAAGTACTCTCAACGAACATGTTCACATGTGAATTTACTTATGGAAAGTCATTTATGCATAAGTATATAACTCTATATCTTAAACATCTGGAAAACAGATCAGGCTAAATGTTTAACCTTCTCACACAGCAGAGAAAGTTTTTTCATTTGTGTGAACATCTTGGATTTGTAAAGTAATGAATATTTATTAAATATTACAAATTAAACTTTTTCTAAATCAGTGTTTAAACAAACCTGTGATTCGATGGTGATGTTTGGCGTCCTTAATGTCGTTGTCAAATTTCAAATAAGGTAATTAGGTAATTTATTTTTAAATACAATTTGACACTCCTAATGACTGAAATACTGCCAAAGCTAATAAAATAAATAGCTAATTTAATATAAGTTCACAGTTGGATTAACTAATAATAAGACAAAAAACGCATGAATAGTAGAATTCTAGAATGTGTACAAGAAAAATTAACATTGATTTTTTTTCAGGCAAGCATTTACCTTAATTTCCTTGTGTTTAATATTTGGTTCATTTATACTCTCTTTTAAAACATTCATCTCTGAGGGTTTTTGTGGTTGTCAATACAACCTTTGAAATATCAAACAGTTAACAAATGTTACACAGAAAAGATAAAACTAGTTTTATGGCGTATCAATCATTGAACTAAACAGTCACCCATGCAACAGTGACCAGCCTGTAATTTATGAGGAAAGCTGTGAATGAGTAATTGACAAGCTATTACCATGATGTTCTCAACTTATTGGCACAGTAGAAATAGTAGGAATGATATGTCTAATCAATTCAAACTTCAAACATTGATAATCCTAACTCAACATTAATGTGGTTTAACTGACTGAAGTGGCATATGAGCTCACGCACACGCAATGCACGTGCATCTCTCCCAGGCTCCAACCCGGCTGTGATCACGGCTTGGTAGTCAGTCAGTGCGCGCAGGACAGACGACTCACCCACCTACGGCAATACCACGTTTTAACTAAAGACTTTTACTTATTTTAATCATCATTTCATGTGTACATTTTAGGAGGAAATGTTAATATGTATTGAAAGTACATATTTTAATAGTCAATTAATTTGACCTTGTTTTTGTTATTTGATTCTGATACAGTTAATGATGAGGGAAATGAAACAGAAATTATTGACAAGCTTTGATAATAATGTTCTCAACTGATTGACACAGTATACTGATTGTCTAGAAATAGTAGCAATGATATGTCTAGTATATAATACCAACTTCAATAATCCTAACACGTATTTTGGTAGTTTTTTGGCGATGTAGAAACCTAAAGGGTGGCAAAGCGGTAGAAATGGATATTTGCTCGCACAGAACACTGATTATAAATCAACCTTCCAATGTGTTTATATAATTTTATTATTAGTTTCTACATGGTTTCATCTCCTCTTTCAAATAATACTTTGTAGTTTGGCGTCAACAACACTGACTTTAGCAGTATGTTGAATATTGAATTGTATTTTTTGCTTTGACAGGATGAACAAAGGACAAGATGAACGCCAGAATCTATGTAAATCCATATAAATCCATGTTTAAAAGAAAGTATACAAAGGATTTGAAGAAGGATGAAAGAAAAAGAGATGAAGATAGAGACTTAAAATCTTTATATATCAGTAGATATAGAAAACAGAAACTGAATGCCCAACAGAGGTACAAAGACATATGGGGTCAAGAATTTATAATTCTCAATATTACTTTTCAAGCTGTATACTGTATGCTGAAAATGAGATTTTAAGTAATAGTAAAGTCCTTTGACACGTGTTCCGTACCGAGTATGTCCACCTTAGGCATTAATGCATGCCAGAACCCGCCGCCGCATCGATGACGTCAAACGCCAGATGACGTTGGGAGTCAGTCGCTGTCATTCATCACTAAGACACTGTTCTAAGGCTTGAAGGTTGTCCGGTTGTGCTGGTCGTCTCCTCACTTGACGGTCAAAGTGGTCCCATCCGAGAACAGAACATGACTCCACTTTCGCACTTGCCAACGTCGACCTCGTCGTGCCCATATCAATCTGTTAATTCGATGTTGGCGTGTCAACGTCACACCACGGTAGGATCGACTTGCTGGAATACCATGCTGACACAATCTGCGGTAAAGTGTGTGTCTAATGATCCGATGTCCCAACGACGTCGCTGCCGTTTCCGTCAGTCTGATTAAAATCGACGGGTTTCCGTGGAATAAAAAATGCAAAATAGTGCATCTACCGGGATACGAACTCGTTCGTGGGTTTCCACGCCAAACCGTCTGAAAGCACCCCGTACACTAGCGTGTTCGGGCGCAATTCAGCTAGCCAATCAAAAGATGCCCAACAAATGCTTTCGGTGCGAGAAACTAGGGGCAGATAACTCCAAACAGCTATCCTTTTGTCTGTTCCGAATGCTTTCAAAACCGCAACCGTTTAAATACTATGATGTGATTGGTCAGCTATTTGACTGGGTTTTGGCTGCGCTAAACTGGTTCTGAACACACGCCTATACGGGGTGTTCTCAGACCTTGTGGCGAGGAATCTACAGAACCTGTTCGTATCCCGGCAGATGCAAAATTTTGCAAATTTTATTCCTCGGAACAAGGTCGATTTTAATCAGACTGCCGTTTCCGTCGCCGCGGTAATGAAGTAGTTTCTAAGGTGAATAACCCGGATGTGACGGTCTTCCCCGGGTCAGCCACTTCTAGGCCTGTCTAATGTCTGACCTGTCTGAAGAAATCGAAATGCAAACATGTACAGTCTTACAGCCAAAGGTTCTGGCAATGGCGTCATGGGTGGCTCCTTGCTTAGCAATGCCAATGGCTCTCCCTCTGCATTGCCGTTAAGCTCGGCATTTGTTCTATGTGCCTTTTGTTGCTTTTCTTGATGTGCAGTGTCATGTGTTTCATCAAGTGATTTTGCCCGTACATTACATGGGATGTGATTTTACGTTGTTTTTTTGTAAACTCACGTGTTGCATGAAAATTCTCACTATACTCCACTTAATTTCAATGAAACATCGTATTGCCTTCCTGCGACATGTTTAATAATCATTTTATATATATATATAAATAAGATGAGTTGCTTCTCACGTGAAGTAAGGTTATATATAGAAAATAGTAAACATCAGATGGTTTTGACTGGATCAATCTTCTTTAATACAATACAAAAAAAGTATTGTATTAAAGAAGATTGATCCAGTCAAATATATATATATATATTGAAAATAAAGTGTTTCTTCAAATGTACAGTAGATTTATATCCAAATTGATTTAAAAAGAATAACAAACTCCGATTTCCTCCTACATGTTTCGCTTTACTCTTCAGGGAGGTTTACATTACAGTGATTATGACGTCACGTTTCTGTGACGTTGCAACAATAAGAGCAGTGACGTCACAATCAGTGTATTGTTGCAACGTCACAGAAACGTGACGTCATAATCACTGTAATGTAAACCTCCCTGAAGTGTAAAGCAAAACATGTAGGAGGAAATCGGAGTTTGTTATTCTTTTTAAACCAATTTGGATATACTAGATGCGTCGCATTTCGACTTGTTTTCAAGTCTTTTCAACAGTGTTGTGTCGTATGTGTCTATGTCTTTACCTTAGATTGTGACGCAATAATGTAATGACGTCATAATACACGAGACGACAATGAATGACAACATAATAGGGCTGCTCGATTTGTCCACCGGCAAGAGAACCGGCGTGTGCCGGTTGCCGGTTTCAGCGGCACGCCTGCTTCATTTGACCGGCAAAGCTTCCCGGTTTGCCGGCGGCGTACGCCGAATGCGCCGCTTTCAGGGGACCGGCAAATTGCAAGGGTGATGAACGGGAAATTATAATTCGCGTGATGATTGGAAAAAACATTTCCATTATTTAGTTTTTATAAAAGAAATATCAAAAAGGACTAATTACTTGTAAATGCCATTACTATACGAACCTCGTAAGTTTGTTTTTTTGGGTTTTTTTTTCAAATTGTTATTTTATTTCTACAGTCTGGGGTCAAAAGTTCTTCCCCACACTCGGATTTCCCATAGACTTACATGTTAATTAACCTTTGCAAGAATAATTTTCATAATTAAAGTTTAAGTCAAATTGTTGTAAAATTTAACAAACATCTTTGAAATCATGTTAGCTGTGCATCTATAATTTCGTTCATCTTTATGTGGATCACTCATCAAATGACAGCCGACTGAAGAACGTATATCATGTTCATGAACCAATGTCCCATTGGCCGCCATGTTAATTATTGACGTATGATGTATATGCTTTGCTTTTGTGAAGATAACTTTCTTGACACTCAACGGAAACTAACATGGAAATTATGTGTGTGTAACTGAAGTGATTTCCTATCTTTTGGTATATATTTGATAACCATTTTACATACAGTTTAATTATCAAAATTATTCTTGCAATGGTTAATTAACATGTAAGTCTATGGAAAATGCGAGAGCGGGGAAGAACTTTTGGTCCCTGGGTGTATGATATGTTTAAATGCTAAATAGGGGAACATAATAAATATTTCCGATATTCATGAAATTATAAGCATTCATTTGTATCAACTCTTAATTTTTACATATAATTATAACAATAACTAATTAGTTTCTGTGTTAGTCTACTCTTACACGTGCAGAAGCATTTGGAAAAAAAAAAAATTATAAATACAGATCTAGATGTTCTTCATGAATTATAATAATTTTAAGATATTTACATAGCCTACTTTTTTTTTTATTGTGAAACCTGTTTTCTTAATTTGTACTATGACCTATTGAACATTATTAACCCAAATTTGTTACTTTGTCTGGTGTAAATAAGATTTCAAAATTACGTTTGACTCATTGGCGCGCGCCACACGCAGTGCATTGTCCGGTTTTCGATCAAAAATCACTACTTTTACCTTTATATCGTCAATATACTAAGTCAAGTATCATTAAAATGGTTGTTTTCGGTAACAGTTGGTACTTCTCGATAAAATAAGACCATTTATAACGTTTGTCATATTTGACCCCCAACAACACAATGGATGTACCTTTAATAATTACATGTATTTAAAACCCACATACCACATTGTAAACATAATATAAAAAAATCTGAGTGCAGATTATTTATTTATACATATTGAGTAAACAATTGCACATCAGCACAGATCTACAGCTTATAATTTTATTCTGTCATTTTTTTTCGCGGACGTCTTTCCACGATGCTTCTGAGAGTTGTATCCCCTTAGATGTTTACGTCGGTGAACGCCTCCATTTTTCTTGTGGAAAGTTAGGATGTGTTGAATCTGTTGATAATGTGAAATTCACTTATATAAAACAAATGGTAAGTACAGTTACATTAAAGCCAAATTTGTTGAATAGGTGTATGTTACTTGTTGTTTTTGTATCAACGATATAGCAACTGTAGAGTCTACTGATGATATGTATGACTTCAAAGTCCAAACTGAAAAAGGGTCAGAAAAGTACGGGTAGAACTGGCATGTTTTTGTGTATGTAAGGAACATTTACGATATCATTATCGGTAGCCTTTTGTAGCCTACATATAATTGCATCTCCAATGAATTAATCAAGAGAGTTTCTTGTAGTTTGGTGTGGAAATAGATGAAGATATGTTTCAATCAAAACATGTGTGAAATACACAACCACATCTACATGGAAGTAAACGGTTGAGTTTTAGATCTATTTCATGAGGAATGGTGACATGGAAAACACACATTGAGCTTGAACCTTGGATAGAATACGAAACAGATACGACAAGTTTTATAACGCTATACATAATTTATACCAAAACATCTCATTAGACTGTTGGTTGTAGATCTATTATTTATTGTGTTTTGTACATGGTTCATAATAGCACTGTGTTTTAAAAGCCTGTCATAATACACTTCGAAATAATTGTTTCCTTTTAAAACATTAATTTAATATCACAAGAGATTTTAATTGTTGATCCAACAAACAGAATTTGTTTTTTTAAGAATTGAAGCGACGGCGATGACGGACGCCGCCATGTTTGTTTACGCCGGGTCACTTCATTTGCTAATAACCTGTCACGTGACCGGGTCACGCCGCCGGCAAACCGGCGAGGAAAACCGGCGACAAAACGAGCAGCCCTATTATCTGTTATGTATGGCCTGAAGAGGTGGTGTAGCTGAAAGCTCTCTAACATGGTACACTCATTTGCTACGGCCTTGAGCTAGCCTGCTGTAGAAATACGGTTTGAGGACTTTATGCAAACTGCTTTGTTGCGTTGATAACGTTTCATAGCTGAAAGCCCAAACATGTTCCACACACACCATGCTGATGAGGTCCTAAAGACCGAAACAGCTGGTTGTCCATGGTGATATATATATATATATATATATATATATATATACACACACACACACACACGCACACACACACACACACACACACACACACACACACACACACACCGGACAAACATATTTCACATTGACAAGGAATTGGTTTTATAAGGTGGCACTCTGGGTGATACATGAAAGAAAAAAAAATTCCAATTTTTATTTTAGTCATATTATAGATTCTTAATTCCTAACTCCAGATGAAACCCTTTTCTAATCATTAGATCTGATACTCCTCATTTCTTGTAGTATTCTGGAACAGCACCGAGAGGTTCAGGAACTCCAACACCGGGTTCAGCATGTGACTTCTCCATCGCATATATCCTTTGAAAGAAAATCTACAGACCACCAAGAGAGGAATATTCGGTTACACTATCTCTCTACATCTCTCTGTCCAGTATACCCATTAGTGAGTATGAGTTAACTCTCATTGACAACATCAATACAAACAAATTATTTTCCAATTTTATTTTAACCGTTCATATAACCGACATCAAGCAATAAGTTAAGTACATTTGACTAAGTCACGTGCTGATCAATCGATCTTTTCCAATAATCCCTTCATTTCTTGTAGTATTCAGGAACGGCACCGAGAGGTTCAGCAACACCAACACCGGGTTCAGCACTGGCTCCGAATCCAGGTTCAGCATGAGCTCCGTAACCAGCCCCAGGGAAGACGCCCGGATGTGGGCCGTAGATGCCAGGGGGACCTGAATATCAGACACGATTCTAATTAAGTTTGATGGATTATGATAGTAAGTGATGACACAATTTTATGTGAAACAAGTTTATGAGGATAATTGTGTCTTTGATAATTAGCATTAATCTTATCCTATTCTCTTTTTATATTTATGCTCTGTGACATCCAATTGTTCCCAAGGTAGTCATGTCTACCGCATCATTATAGCATTAAACTGCAGTCGATCCCCATGGCTGTTTATTCTTATCAATTTTACATTCGAGATCATGTAAACGATATATTACATCTTGCAGGTACTTGAGGACAAGATGATGGAATGAAGAAACTATCCCCTCCTTTTGAAATACAACAAATATTTGATATATTGAATGTTTGCTTACATGTTGTTAATCAAAACATAATAGTGCATAAATATGACATAAAATATCTTTGAATAAAACTAGATAGAATCATCAAAGGGTTACAATTTTATTCCATTATCCTTACCAAAAGCGCCAAATCCTGGAGCAAGTAGAGGGTTTAAACCTCCAAATCCAAAACCAAAACGATGAGAGCCAATTCTAGGATGGATCATTCCTGGAAACCCTCCTAACATCGGGAGTCCACCAAAGAAATGTGCATTTACTGTTGTCATAGCAACAAAACACATACAGGCAACAGTAAGGGTGGTCTTCATTTCAAATCTGAAGACGCACGAAAAGAAATTGTTTTGATAAAGCGAAAACATGCTTATCTTTAATTTTGGGTAATTTATACATACACAAATAATTATTTAAAAATCTCATGTAAAGAATCGACTGAGCATGCATAGCCAAATATACAAGTATGTAATGTAAAGTTGTTTCCAAAACATCCAATTCACAGTCAATAATGTGGACATATCTCAGTATAAACTCTTGAAATACTCACAATGATAAAGGTCTTCTGCTCTTACTGTTTGAGGTGAAAGTAGGAACATGATCTTACTCAGCTATCTCTTCAGCACTTTATAAAGGAATAAGGAACACAAATCAAATCACATTAGGTCACAATCGACATGTGTATGATGTAAGATTGACACCTTGTGCTGTCTCGTGTTTCATGTCCTAAGGCAAGGGTTGGCATGCAGCTGACGGATAATATAGAAGAATCTTTAGATGCTATATAGATAACGTTTTAGTGCTTCGGTTACGAACATGTTCAAATGTGATATTTATGCAAATATAATCTTACAATATATTAGGTATGTAATACAAAACTTCAACACCACATCATATTAACATTTAACAGAAGTACTCTCAACGAACATGTTCACATGTGAATTTACTTATGGAAAGTCATTTATGCATAAGTATATAACTCTATATCTTAAACATCTGGAAAACAGATCAGGCTAAATGTTTAACCTTCTCACACAGCAGAGAAAGTTTTTTCATTTGTGTGAACATCTTGGATTTGTAAAGTAATGAATATTTATTAAATATTACAAATTAAACTTTTTCTAAATCAGTGTTTAAACAAACCTGTGATTCGATGGTGATGTTTGGCGTCCTTAATGTCGTTGTCAAATTTCAAATAAGGTAATTAGGTAATTTATTTTTAAAATACAATTTGACACTCCTAATGACTGAAATACTGCCAAAGCTAATAAAATAAATAGCTAATTTAATATAAGTTCACAGTTGGATTAACTAATAATAAGACAAAAAACGCATGAATATTAGAATTCTAGAATGTGTACAAGAAAAATTAACATTGATTTTTTTTCAGGCAAGCATTTACCTTAATTTCCTTGTGTTTAATATTTGGTTCATTTATACTCTCTTTTAAAACATTCATCTCTGAGGGTTTTTGTGGTTGTCAATACAACCTTTGAAATATCAAACAGTTAACAAATGTTACACAGAAAAGATAAAACTAGTTTTATGGCGTATCAATCATTGAACTAAACAGTCACCAGTCACCAGTGACCAGCCTGTAATTTATGAGGAAAGCTGTGAATGAGTAATTGACAAGCTATTACCATGATGTTCTCAACTTATTGGCACAGTAGAAATAGTAGGAATGATATGTCTAATCAATTCAAACTTCAAACATTGATAATCCTAACTCAACATTAATGTGGTTTAACTGACTGAAGTGGCATATGAGCTCACGCACACGCAATGCACGTGCATCTCTCCCAGGCTCCAACCCGGCTGTGATCACGGCTTGGTAGTCAGTCAGTGCGCGCAGGACAGACGACTCACCCACCTACGGCAATACCACGTTTTAACTAAAGACTTTTACTTATTTTAATCATCATTTCATGTGTACATTTTAGGAGGAACTGTTAATATGTATTGAAAGTACATATTTTAATAGTCAATTAATTTGACCTTGTTTTTGTTATTTGATTCTGATACAGTTAATGATGAGGGAAATGAAACAGAAATTATTGACAAGCTTTGATAATAATGTTCTCAACTGATTGACACAGTTGACTGATTGTCTAGAAATAGTAGCAATGATATGTCTAGTATATAATACCAACTTCAATAATCCTAACACGTATTTTGGTAGTTTTTTGGCGATGTAGAAACCTAAAGGGTGGCAAAGCGGTAGAAATGGATATTTGCTCGCACAGAACACTGATTATAAATCAACCTTCCAATGTGTTTATATAATTTTATTATTAGTTTCTACATGGTTTCATCTCCTCTTTCAAATAATACTTTGTAGTTTGGCGTCAACAACACTGACTTTAGCAGTATGTTGAATATTGAATTGTATGTTTTGCTTTGACAGGATGAACAAAGGACAAGATGAACGCCAGAATCTATGTAAATCCATATAAATCCATGTTTAAAAGAAAGTATACAAAGGATTTGAAGAAGGATGAAAGAAAAAGAGATGAAGATAGAGACTTAAAATCTTTATATATCAGTAGATATAGAAAACAGAAACTGAATGCCCAACAGAGGTACAAAGACATATGGGGTCAAGAATTTATAATTCTCAATATTACTTTTCAAGCTGTATACTGTATGCTGAAAATGAGATTTTAAGTAATAGTAAAGTCCTTTGACACGTGTTCCGTACCGAGTATGTCCACCTTAGGCATTAATGCATGCCAGAACCCGCCGCCGCATCGATGACGTCAAACGCCAGATGACGTTGGGAGTCAGTCGCTGTCATTCATCACTTAGACACTGTTCTAAGGCTTGAAGGTTGTCCGGTTGTGCTGGTCGTCTCCTCACTTGACGGTCAAAGTGGTCCCATCCGAGAACAGAACATGACTCCACTTTCGCACTTGCCAACGTCGACCTCGTCGTGCCCATATCAATCTGTTAATTCGATGTTGGCGTGTCAACGTCACACCACGGTAGGATCGACTTGCTGGAATACCATGCTGACACAATCTGCGGTAAAGTGTGTGTCTAATGATCCGATGTCCCAACGACGTCGCTGCCGTTTCCGTCAGTCTGATTAAAATCGACGGTTTTCCGTGGAATAAAAAATGCAAAATAGTGCATCTACCGGGATACGAACTCGTTCGTGGGTTTCCACGCCAAACCGTCTGAAAGCACCCCGTACACTAGCGTGTTCGGGCGCAATTCAGCTAGCCAATCAAAAGATGCCCAACAAATGCTTTCGGTGCGAGAAACTAGGGGCAGATAACTCCAAACAGCTATCCTTTTGTCTGTTCCGAATGCTTTCAAAACCGCAACCGTTTAAATACTATGATGTGATTGGTCAGCTATTTGACTGGGTTTTGGCTGCGCTAAACTGGTTCTGAACACACGCCTATACGGGGTGTTCTCAGACCTTGTGGCGAGGAATCTACAGAACCTGTTCGTATCCCGGTAAATGCAAAATTTTGCAAATTTTATTCCTCGGAACAAGGTCGATTTTAATCAGACTGCCGTTTCCGTCGCCGCGGTAATGAAGTAGTTTCTAAGGTGAATAACCCGGATGTGACGGTCTTCCCCGGGTCAGCCACTTCTAGGCCTGTCTAATGTCTGACCTGTCTGAAGAAATCGAAGCATTGACCAGGAAATGCAAACATGTACAGTCTTACAGCCAAAGGTTCTGGCAATGGCGTCATGGATGGCTCCTTGCTTAGCAATGCCAATGGCTCTCCCTCTGTATTGCCGTTAAGCTCGGCATTTGTTCTATGTGCCTTTTGTTGCTTTTCTTGATGTGCAGTGTCATGTGTTTCATCAAGTGATTTTGCCCGTACATTACATGGGATGTGATTTAACGTTGTTTTTTTGTAAACTCACGTGTTGCATGAAAATTCTCACTATACTCCACTTAATTTCAATGAAACATCGTATTGCCTTCCTGCGACATGTTTAATAATCATTTTATATATATATATATAAATAAGATGAGTTGCTTCTCACGTGAAGTAAGGTTATATATAGAAAATAGTAAACATCAGATGGTTTTGACTGGATCAATCTTCTTTAATACAATACAAAAAAAGTATTGTATTAAAGAAGATTGATCCAGTCAAATATATATATATATTGAAAATAAAGTGTTTCTTCAAATGTACAGTAGATTTATATCCAAATTGATTTAAAAAGAATAACAAACTCCGATTTCCTCCTACATGTTTCGCTTTACTCTTCAGGGAGGTTTACATTACAGTGATTATGACGTCACGTTTCTGTGACGTTGCAACAATAAGAGCAGTGACGTCACAATCAGTGTATTGTTGCAACGTCACAGAAACGTGACGTCATAATCACTGTAATGTAAACCTCCCTGAAGTGTAAAGCAAAACATGTAGGAGGAAATCGGAGTTTGTTATTCTTTTTAAACCAATTTGGATATACTAGATGCGTCGCATTTCGACTTGTTTTCAAGTCTTTTCAACAGTGTTGTGTCGTATGTGTCTATGTCTTTACCTTAGATTGTGACGCAATAATGTAATGACGTCATAATACACGAGACGACAATGAATGACAACATAATAGGGCTGCTCGATTTGTCCACCGGCAAGAGAACCGGCGTGTGCCGGTTGCCGGTTTCAGCGGCACGCCTGCTTCATTTGACCGGCAAAGCTTCCCGGTTTGCCGGCGGCTTACGCCGAATGCGCCGCTTTCAGGGGACCGGCAAATTGCAAGGGTGATGAACGGGAAATTATAATTCGCGTGATGATAGGAAAAAACATTTCCATTATTTAGTTTTTATAAAAGAAATATCAAAAAGGACTAATTAATTGTAAATGCCATTACTATACGAACCTCGTAAGTTTGTTTTTTTTGGTTTTTTTTTCAAATTGTTATTTTATTTCTACAGTCTGGGGTCAAAAGTTCTTCCCCACACTCGGATTTCCCATAGACTTACATGTTAATTAACCTTTGCAAGAATAATTTTCATAATTAAAGTTTAAGTCAAATTGTTGTAAAATTTAACAAACATCTTTGAAATCATGTTAGCTGTGCATCTATAATTTCGTTCATCTTTATGTGGATCACTCATCAAATGACAGCCGACTGAAGAACGTATATCATGTTCATGAACCAATGTCCCATTGGCCGCCATGTTAATTATTGACGTATGATGTATATGCTTTGCTTTTATGAAGATAACTTTCTTGACACTCAACGGAAACTAACATGGAAATTATGTGTGTGTAACTGAAGTGATTTCCTATCTTTTGGTATATATTTGATAACCATTTTACATACAGTTTAATTATCAAAATTATTCTTGCAATGGTTAATTAACATGTAAGTCTATGGAAAATGCGAGAGCGGGGAAGAACTTTTGGTCCCTGGGTGTATGATATGTTTAAATGCTAAATAGGGGAACATAATAAATATTTCCGATATTCATGAAATTATAAGCATTCATTTGTATCAACTCTTAATTTTTACATATAATTATAACAATAACTAATTAGTTTCTGTGTTAGTCTACTCTTACACGTGCAGAAGCATTTGGAAAAAAAAAATTTATAAATACAGATCTAGATGTTCTTCATGAATTATAATAATTTTAAGATATTTACATAGCCTACTTTTTTTTTTATTGTGAAACCTGTTTTCTTAATTTGTACTATGACCTATTGAACATTATTAACCCAAATTTGTTACTTTGTCTGGTGTAAATAAGATTTCAAAATTACGTTTGACTCATTGGCGCGCGCCACACGCAGTGCATTGTCCGGTTTTCGATCAAAAATCACTACTTTTACCTTTATATCGTCAATATACTAAGTCAAGTATCATTAAAATGGTTGTTTTCGGTAACAGTTGGTACTTCTCGATAAAATAAGACCATTTATAACGTTTGTCATATTTGACCCCCAACAACACAATGGATGTACCTTTAATAATTACATGTATTTAAAACCCACATACCACATTGTAAACATAATATAAAAAAATCTGAGTGCAGATTATTTATTTATACATATTGAGTAAACAATTGCACATCAGCACAGATCTACAGCTTATAATTTTATTCTGTCATTTTTTTTCGCGGACGTCTTTCCACGATGCTTCTGAGAGTTGTATCCCCTTAGATGTTTACGTCGGTGAACGCCTCCATTTTTCTTGTGGAAAGTTAGGATGTGTTGAATCTGTTGATAATGTGAAATTCACTTATATAAAACAAATGGTAAGTACAGTTACATTAAAGCCAAATTTGTTGAATAGGTGTATGTTACTTGTTGTTTTTGTATCAACGATATAGCAACTGTAGAGTCTACTGATGATATGTATGACTTCAAAGTCCAAACTGAAAAAGGGTCAGAAAAGTACGGGTAGAACTGGCATGTTTTTGTGTATGTAAGGAACATTTACGATATCATTATCGGTAGCCTTTTGTAGCCTACATATAATTGCATCTCCAATGAATTAATCAAGAGAGTTTCTTGTAGTTTGGTGTGGAAATAGATGAAGATATGTTTCAATCAAAACATGTGTGAAATACACAACCACATCTACATGGAAGTAAACGGTTGAGTTTTAGATCTATTTCATGAGGAATGGTGACATGGAAAACACACATTGAGCTTGAACCTTGGATAGAATACGAAACAGATACGACAAGTTTTATAACGCTATACATAATTTATACCAAAACATCTCATTAGACTGTTGGTTGTAGATCTATTATTTATTGTGTTTTGTACATGGTTCATAATAGCACTGTGTTTTAAAAGCCTGTCATAATACACTTCGAAATAATTGTTTCCTTTTAAAACATTAATTTAATATCACAAAAGATTTTAATTGTTGATCCAACAAACATAATTTGTTTTTTTAAGAATTGAAGCGACGGCGATGACGGACGCCGCCATGTTTGTTTACGCCGGGTCACTTCATTTGCTAATAACCTGTCACGTGACCGGGTCACGCCGCCGGCAAACCGGCGAGGAAAACCGGCGACAAAACGAGCAGCCCTATTATCTGTTATGTATGGCCTGAAGAGGTGGTGTAGCTGAAAGCTCTCTAACATGGTACACTCATTTGCTACGGCCTTGAGCTAGCCTGCTGTAGAAATACGGTTTGAGGACTTTATGCAAACTGCTTTGTTGCGTTGATAACGTTTCATAGCTGAAAGCCCAAACATGTTCCACACACACCATGCTGATGAGGTCCTAAAGACCGAAACAGCTGGTTGTCCATGGTGATATATATATATATATATATATATATATATATATATATATATATATACACACACACACACGCACACACACACACACACACACACACACACACACACACACACACACCGGACAAACATATTTCACATTGACAAGGACTTGGTTTTATAAGGTGGCACTCTGGGTGATACATGAAAGAAAAAAAAAATTCCAATTTTTATTTTAGTCATATTATAGATTCTTAATTCCTAACTCCAGATGAAACCCTTTTCTAATCATTAGATCTGATACTCCTCATTTCTTGTAGTATTCTGGAACAGCACCGAGAGGTTCAGGAACTCCAACACCGGGTTCAGCATGTGACTTCTCCATCGCATATATCCTTTGAAAGAAAATCTACAGACCATCAAGAGAGGAATATTCGGTTACACTATCTCTCTACATCTCTCTGTCTAGTATACCCATTAGTGAGTATGAGTTAACTCTCATTGACAACATCAATACAAACAAATTATTTTCCAATTTTATTTCAACCGTTCATATAACCGACATCAAGCAATAAGTTAAGTACATTTGACTAAGTCACGTGCTGATCAATCGATCTTTTCCAATAATCCCTTCATTTCTTGTAGTATTCAGGAACGGCACCGAGAGTTTCAGCAACACCAACACCGGGTTCAGCACTGGCTCCGAATCCAGGTTCAGCATGAGCTCCGTAACCAGCCCCAGGGAAGACGCCCGGATGTGGGCCGTAGATGCCAGGGGGACCTGAATATCAGACACGATTCTATTTAAGTTTGATGGATTATGATAGTAAGTGATGACACAATTTTATGTGAAACAAGTTTATGAGGATAATTGTGTCTTTGATAATTAGCATTAATCTTATCCTATTCTCTTTTTATATTTATGCTCTGTGACAACCAATTGTTCCCAAGGTAGTCATGTCTACCGCATCATTATAGCATTAAACTGCAGTCGATCCCCATGGCTGTTTATTCTTATCAATTTTACATTCGAGATCATGTAAACGATATATTACATCTTGCAGGTACTTGAGGACAAGATGATGGAATGAAGAAACTATCCCCTCCTTTTGAAATACAACAAATATTTGATATATTGAATGTTTGCTTACATGTTGTTAATCAAAACATAATAGTGCATAAATATGACATAAAATATCTTTGAATAAAACTAGATAGAATCATCAAAGGGTTACAATTTTATTCCATTATCCTTACCAAAAGCGCCAAATCCTGGAGCAAGTAGAGGGTTTAAACCTCCAAATCCAAAACCAAAACGATGAAAGCCAATTCTAGGATGGATCATTCCTGGAAACCCTCCTAACATCGGGATTCCACCAAAGAAATGTGCATTTACTGTTGTCATAGCAACAAAACACATACAGGCAACAGTAAGGGTGGTCTTCATTTCAAATCTGAAGACGCACGAAAAGAAATTGTTTTGATAAAGCGAAAACATGCTTATCTTTAATTTTGGGTAATTTATACATACACAAATAATTATTTAAAAATCTCATGTAAAGAATCGACTGAGCATGCATAGCCAAATATACAAGTATGTAATGTAAAGTAGTTTCCAAAACATCCAATTCACAGTCAATAATGTAAACATATCTCAGTATAAAATCTTGAAATACTCACAATGATAAAGGTCTTCTGCTCTTACTGTTTGAGGTGAAAGTAGGAATATGATCTTACTCAGCTATCTCTTCAGCACTTTATAAAGGAATAAGGAACACAAATCAAATCACATTAGGTCACAATCGACATGTGTATGATGTAAGATTGACACCTTGTGCTGTCTCGTGTTTCATGTCCTAAGGCAAGGGTTGGCATGCAGCTGACGGATAATATAGAAGAATCTTTAGATGCTATATAGATAACTTTTTAGTGCTTCGGTTACGAACATGTTCAAATGTGATATTTATGCAAATATAATCTTACAATATATTAGGTATGTAACACAAAACTTCAACACCACATCATATTAACATTTAACAGAAGTACTCTCAACGAACATGTTCACATGTGAATTTACTTATGGAAAGTCATTTATGCATAAGTATATAACTCTATTTATTACCCTTATGGTTGAAAATAACCGAGTTAATATTATTGATATGAGCACATGTGCACAAATCACGTTTGTCTAGCAACGATTGTTTTACCGCTGCTTCCCGCGGCTTCCCGTATTTCGGTGTCTGTGACATCATAAATCTATTGTTCGTGACGTCATTGTAGCTTGCCGTCGCAAAGAAAGTGGGCCATTTCCTGGCTAATTTTACGCCAATCAAATGGAATAGAATGGGTAATAAAGAAACACTCGAAAATGTGCCATATGATTTTTACGAAACTCGCTATCGCTCGGGTAATACAAAAATTCACACTCGTTTCGTAAAAGTTATATGACATACTTCCTCGGATGAAAATCTCTATATCTTTAACATCTGGAAAACAATCATTGAATACTATATTAATTTTGGCAAATGTATATATCTATGTATACTATGTTGGAATCTGGTGAGAATGGAGTCATCAGGCTAAATGTTTAACCTTCTCACACAGCAGAGAACGTTTTTTCATTTTGGATATTTTCATCTTTGATTTGTAAGGTGATGAATATTTTAAAAGATTACAAATTAATCTTTTTCTAAATCAGTGATTCAATGGTGATGTTTGGCGTCCTTAATGTCTTTTTCATTTTGCATAAACACTTTCAAATTAGGTAATTTATTTCTAAAATACAATTTGACACTTCTAATGACTGAAATACTGATAAAACAACTCACTCAATATATGTTCACAGTTGGATTTACTAATAATAAGACAAAAAACGCATGTAGTATAGATTGTATACAAGAAAGATGAACATTGATTCTTTAGGCAGGCATTTACCTTAATTTCCTTGTGTTTAATATTTGTTACATTTATGTGTTTAAAATATTCATCCCTGAAGGTTTTTGTTGTTGTCAATATAACCTTTGAAATATCAAACAGTAAACTATTATCACACAGAAAAGATAAAACCAGTTTCACGGCGTATCAATCATTGAACTAAACAGTCACCCATGCAACAGTGACCAGCCTGTAATTTATGAGGAAAGCTGTGAATGAGTAATTGACAAGCTATTACCATGATGTTCTCATCTTATTGGCACAGTAGAAATAGTAGGAATGATATGTCTAATCAATTCAAACTTTAAACATTGATAATCCTAACTCAAACGTTAATGTGGTTTAACTGACTGAAGTGGCATATGAGCTCACGCACACGCAATGCACGTGCATCTCTCCCAGGCTCCAACCCGGCTGTGATCACGACATGGTAGTCAGTCAGTGCGCGCAGGACAGACGACTCACCCACCCAAGGCAATACCACGTTTTAACTAAAAGACTTTTACTTATTTTAATCATCATTTCATGTGTACATTTTAGGAGGAACTGTAAATATGTATTGAAAGTACATATTTTAATAGTCAATTAAATTTGACCTTGTTTTTGTTATTTGATTCTGATACAGTTAATGATGAGGGAAATGAAACAGAAATTATTGACAAGCTTTGATAATAATGTTCTCAACTGATTGACACAGTAGACTGAATGCCTAGAAATAGTAGCAATGATATGTCTAGTATATAATACCAACTTCAATAATCCTAACACGTCAGTGAGTAGTTTTTGTAGAAACCTGAAGGGTGGCAAAGCGGTAGAAATTGATATTTGCTCACACAGAACACTGATTATAAATCAATCTTCCAATGTGTTTATAAACTATTCAATTAAGCTCTTTTATTATTAGTTTCTACATGGTTTCATTTCCTCTTTTGTTTTGTTTGGAGTCAAGAACACTGACTTCAGCCGTATGTTGATTATTGAATTGTATTTATTGCTTTTACAGGATTACCAGGATAAACGCCAGAATGTATGTATGTATGTATGTATGTATGTATGTATGTATGTATGTATGTATGTATGTATGTATGTATGTATGTATGTATGTATGTATGTATGTATGTATGTATGTATGTATTTAGGTATGTATGTATGTACGTATGTATGTATGTATGTATGTATGTATGTATGTATGTAAGTAAGTATGTATGTATGTATGTATGTATGTATGTATTTAGGTATGTATGTATGTATGTATGTATGTATGTATGTATGTATGTATGTATGTATGTATGTATGTATGTATGTATGTATGTATGTATGTATGTATGTATGTATGTATGTATGTATGTATGTATGTATGTATTTAGGTATGTATGTATGTATGTATGTATGTATGTATGTATGTATGTATGTATTTAGGTATGTATGTATGTATGTATGTATGTATGTATTAAGGTATGTATGTATGTATGTATGTATGTATGTATGTATTTAGGTATGTATGTATGTATGTATGTATTTAGGTATGTATGTATGTATTTAGGTATGTATGTATGTATGTATGTATGTATGTATGTATGTATGTATGTATGTATGTATGTATGTATGTATGTATGTATGTATGTATGTATGTATGTATGTATGTATGTATGTATTAATGTATGTATGTATGTATGTATGTATGTATGTATGTATGTATGTATGTATGTATGTATGTATGTATGTATGTATGTATGTATGTATGTATGTATGTATGTATGTATGTATGTATGTATGTATTTAGGTATGTATGTATGTATTTATGTATGTATTTATGTATGTATGTATGTATGTATGTATGTATGTCTGTATGTTTGTATGTATATATTTAGGTATGTATGTATGTATGTATGTATGTATGTATGTATTTAGGTATGTATGTATGTATGTATGTATGTATGTATGTATGTATGTATGTATGTATGTATGTATGTATGTATGTATGTATGTATGTATGTATTTAGGTATGTATGTATGTATGTATGTATGTATGTATTTAGGTTTGTATGTATGTATGTATGTATGTATGTATGTATGTATGTATGTATATATTTAGGTATGTATGTATGTATGTATGTATGTATGTATGTATGTATGTATGTATGTATGTATGTATGTATGTATGTATGTATGTATGTATGTATGTATGTATGTATGTATGTATGTATGTATTTAGGTATGTATGTATGTATGTATGTATGTATGTATGTATGTATGTATGTATGTATGTATGTATGTATGTATGTATGTATGTATGTATGTATGTATGTATTTAGGTATGTATGTATGTATGTATGTCTGTATGTTTGTATGTATGTATTTAGGTATGTATGTATGTATGTATGTATGTATGTATTTAGGTATGTATGTATGTATGTATGTATGTATGTATGTATGTATGTATGTATGTATGTATGTATGTATGTATGTATGTATGTATGTATGTATGTATGTATGTATGTATGTATGTATGTATGTATGTATGTATGTATGTATGTATGTATGTATGTATGTATGTATGTATGTATGTATGTATGTATGTATTTAGGTATGTATGTATGTATGTATGTATGTATTTAGGTATGTATGTATGTATGTATGTATGTTTGTATTTAGGTATGTATGTATGTATGTATTTAGGTATGTATGTATGTATGTATGTATGTATGTATGTATGTATTTAGGTATGTATGTATGTATGTATTTAGGTATGTATGTATGTATGTATGTATGTATGTATGTATGTATGTATGTATGTATGTATTTAGGTATGTATGTATGTATGTATGTATTTAGGTATGTATGTATGTATGTATGTATGTATGTCTGTATGTTTGTATGAATGTATTTAGGTATGTATGTATGTATGTATGTATGTATTTAGGTATGTATGTATGTATGTATGTATGTATGTATGTATGTATGTATGTATGTATGTATGTATTTAGGTATGTATGTATGTATGTATGTATGTATGTATGTATGTATGTATGTATATATTTAGGTATGTATGTATGTATGTATGTATGTATGTATGTATGTATGTATGTATGTATGTATGTATGTATGTATGTATGTATGTATGTATGTATTTAGGTATGTATGTATGTATGTATGTATGTATTTAGGTATGTATGTATGTATGTATGTATGTATGTCTGTATGTTTGTATGTATGTATTTAGGTATGTATGGATGTATGTATGTATGTATGTATGTATGTTTTTAGGTATGTATGTATGTATGTATGTATGTATGTATGTATGTATGTATGTATGTATGTATGTATGTATGTATGTATGTATGTATGTATGTATGTATGTATTTAGGTATGTATGTATGTATGTATGTATGTATTTAGGTATGTATGTATGTATGTATGTATGTATGTATGTATGTATGTATTTAGGTATGTATGTATGTATGTATGTATTTAGGTATGTATGTATGTATGTATGTATGTATGTATGTCTGTATGTTTGTATGTATGTATTTAGGTATGTATGTATGTATGTATGTATGTATGTATTTAGGTATGTGTGTATGTATGTATGTATGTATGTATGTATGTATGTATGTATGTAGGTATGTATGTATGTATGTATGTATGTATGTATTTAGGTATGTATGTATGTATGTATGTATGTATGTATGTATGTATGTATGTATGTATGTATGTATGTATGTATGTATGTATGTATGTATGTATGTATGTATGTATGTATGTATGTATGTATGTATGTATGTATGTATGTATGTATTTAGGTATGTATGTATGTATGTATGTATGTATTTAGGTATGTATGTATGTATGTATGTCTGTATGTTTGTATGTATGTATTTAGGTATGTATGTATGTATGTATGTATGTATGTATTTAGGTATGTATGTATGTATGTATGTATGTATGTATGTATGTATGTATGTATGTATGTATGTATGTATGTATGTATGTATGTATGTATGTATTTAGGTATGTATGTATGTATGTATGTATGTATGTATGTATGTATGTATGTATGTATGTATGTATGTATGTATGTATGTATGTATGTATGTATGTATTTAGGTATGTATGTATGTATGTATGTATGTATTTAGGTATGTATGTATGTATGTATGTCTGTATGTTTGTATGTATGTATTTAGGTATGTATGTATGTATGTATGTATGTATGTATGTATTTAGGTATGTATGTATGTATGTATGTATGTATGTATGTATGTATGTATGTATGTATGTATGTATGTCTGTATGTTTGTATGTATGTATTTAGGTATGTATGGATGTATGTATGTATTTATGTATGTTTTTAGGTATGTATGTATGTATGTATGTATGTATGTATGTATGTATGTATGTATGTATGTATTTAGGTATGTATGTATGTATGTATGTATGTATTTAGGTATGTATGTATGTATGTATGTATGTATTTAGGTATGTATGTATGTATGTATGTATTTAGGTATGTATGTATGTATGTATGTATGTATTTAGGTATGTATGTATGTATGTATGTATGTATGTATGTATTTAGGTATGTATGTATGTATGTATGTATGTATGTATGTATTTAGGTATGTATGTATGTATGTATGTATGTATGTATGTATGTATGTATGTATGTATGTATTTAGGTATGTATGTATGTATGTATGTATGTATGTCTGTATGTTTGTATGTATGTATTTAGGTATGTATGTATGTATGTATGTATGTATTTAGGTATGTATGTATGTATGTATGTATGTATTTAGGTATGTATGTATGTATGTATGTATGTATGTATGTATGTATGTATATATTTAGGTATGTATGTATGTATGTATGTATGTATGTATGTATGTATGTATGTATGTATGTATGTATGTATGTATGTATGTATGTATGTATGTATGTATGTATGTATGTATGTATGTATGTATGTATTTAGGTATGTATGTATGTATGTATGTATGTATTTAGGTATGTATGTATGTATGTATGTATGTATGTCTGTATGTTTGTATGTATGTATTTAGGTATGTATGGATGTATGTATGTATGTATGTATGTATGTTTTTAGGTATGTATGTATGTATGTATGTATGTATGTATGTATGTATGTATGTATGTATGTATGTATGTATGTATGTATGTATGTATGTATGTATTTAGGTATGTATGTATGTATGTATGTATGTATTTAGGTATGTATGTATGTATGTATGTATGTATGTATGTATGTATGTATGTATGTATGTATTTAGGTATGTATGTATGTATGTATGTATTTAGGTATGTATGTATGTATGTATGTATGTATGTCTGTATGTTTGTATGTATGTATTTAGGTATGTATGTATGTATGTATGTATGTATGTATTTAGGTATGTGTGTATGTATGTATGTATGTATGTATGTATGTATGTATGTATGTATGTAGGTAGGTATGTATGTATGTATGTATGTATGTATGTATTTAGGTATGTATGTATGTATGTATGTATGTATGTATGTATGTATGTATGTATGTATGTATGTATGTATGTATGTATGTATGTATGTATGTATGTATGTATGTATGTATGTATGTATGTATGTATGTATGTATGTATGTATGTATGTATGTATGTATGTATGTATTTAGGTATGTATGTATGTATGTATTTAGGTATGTATGTATGTATGTATGTCTGTATGTTTGTATGTATGTATTTAGGTATGTATGTATGTATGTATGTATGTATGTATGTATGTATGTATGTATGTATGTATGTATGTATGTATGTATGTATGTATGTATGTATGTATGTATGTATGTATGTATGTATGTATGTATGTATGTATGTATGTATGTATGTATGTATGTATGTATGTATGTATGTATGTATGTATGTATGTATGTATGTATGTATGTATGTATGTATGTATGTATGTATGTAGGTATGTATGTATGTAAGTATGTATGTATGTATGTATGTATGTATGTATGTATGTATGTATGTATTTAGGTATGTATGTATGTATGTATGTATGTATGTATGTAGGTATGTATGTATGTATGTATGTATGTATGTATGTATATAAGTATGTATGTATGTATGTATGTATTTAGGTATGTATGTGTGTATGTTTGTATGTATGTATGTATGTATGTATTTAGGTATGTATGTATGTATGTATGTATGTATGTATGTATTTAGGTATGTATGTATGTATGTATGTATGTATGTATGTATGTATGTATGTATGTATGTATGTATGTATGTATGTATGTATGTATGTATGTATGTATGTATGTGTGTATGTATGTATGTATGTATGTATGTATTTAGGTATGTATGTATGTATGTATGTATGTATTTAGGTATATATCTATGTATGTATGTATGTATGTCTGTATGTTTGTATGTATGTATTTTGGTATGTATGTATGTATGTATGTATGTATGTATGTATGTATGTATGTATGTATGTATGTATGTATGTATGTATGTATGTATGTATGTATGTATGTATGTATGTATGTATGTATGTATGTATGTATGTATGTATTTAGGTATGTATGTATGTATGTATGTATGTATGTATTTAGGTATGTATGTATGTATGTATGTATGTATTTAGGTATGTATGTATGTATGTATTTAGGTATGTATGTATGTATGTATGTATGTATGTATGTATGTATGTATGTATGTATGTATGTATGTATGTATGTATGTATGTATGTATGTATGTATGTATTTAGGTATGTATGTATGTATGCATGTATGTATGTATGTATGTATGTATGTATGTATGTATGTATGTATGTATTTAGGTATGTATGTATGTATGTATGTATGTATGTATTTAGGTATGTATGTATGTATGTATGTATGTCTGTATGTTTGTATGTATGTATTTAGGTATGTATGTATGTATGTATGTATGTATGTATTTAGGTATGTATGTATGTATGTATGTATGTATTTAGGTATGTATGTATGTATGTATGTATGTATGTATGTATGTATGTATGTATGTATGTATGTATGTATTTAGGTATGTATGTATGTATGTATGTATGTATGTATTTAGGTATGTATGTATGTATGTATGTATGTATGTATGTATGTATGTATGTATGTATGTATGTATGTATGTATGTCTGTATGTTTGTATGTATGTATTTAGGTATGTATGGATGTATGTATGTATTTATGTATGTTTTTAGGTATGTATGTATGTATGTATGTATGTATGTATGTATGTATGTATGTATTTAGGTATGTATGTATGTATGTATGTATGTATGTATTTAGGTATGTATGTATGTATGTATGTATGTATTTAGGTATGTATGTATGTATGTATGTATTTAGGTATGTATGTATGTATGTATGTATGTATTTAGGTATGTATGTATGTATGTATGTATGTATGTATTTAGGTATGTATGTATGTATGTATGTATGTATGTATGTATGTATGTATGTATGTATTTAGGTATGTATGTATGTATGTATGTATGTATGTATGTATGTATGTATGTATGTATGTATGTATGTATGTATGTATGCATGTATGTATGTATTTAGGTATGTATGTGTGTATGTATGTATTTAGGTATGTATGTATGTATGTATGTATGTATGTATTTAGGTATGTATGTATGTATGTATGTATGTATTTAGGTATGTATGTATGTATGTATGTATTTAGGTATGTATGTATGTATGTATTTTTTTATGGATTTAGGTATGTATGTATGTATGTATGTATGTATGTATTTAGGTATGTATGTATGTATGTATGTATGTATGTATGTATGTATGTATGTATGTATGTATGTATTTAGGTATGTATGTATGTATGTTATGTTATGTAATGTTATGTAATGTAATGTGATGTAATGTATGTGCGTGTATGTGTGTATGTATGTATGTATGTATGTATGTTTGTATGTATGTATGTATGTATGTATGAATGTATGTATGTATGTATGTATGTATGTATGTATATATGTATGTATATAGAATAATTCAGACTACACTTGCTGTAGATATTATTTCACCAGTGTGGAGCATTTTCAAGTGATGTAGAACCATTTGTATCCAGGAGCGGCTATTCACGCTGTCTTACATGTAAAAATAGTATTATCTGCTCTTCTGCACAGATTACTATTGCTTAATGTTTTCTGTAACAGATCTCATCATATGTTATGGTTGTAATGAAAAATACAGTGGAGAAAAAGAACTAAAGTTGAAATTATTAACACAGATCCATCCCACAGACCCAGTGATAATAACAAGCTTTTAGATACAACAGAAAAAAAGAAAGAAAAACTTTAAAACTTGATGTGTCTAAATCCATTATTGTTTCAATATTTACTATGTGAGAGTTAGACAATCTTCTGTTTATGAACTTACATATCATAGCACACATAGCATACATATCTTGAATATCATATTATATTGAAATAGGTATGTAGTATTAAACGTGGAGAAGTATATAAGTAAATTTAAATAATACACTGAAGACGTATCATAATCAATACTTTATATTCCTATATGCATATTTCTGCTTCTTGTTTCGAAGCTTCATCAGGGATTAATTGTTTGAAGCATAATATCACTCGTTCATTACTAAAAAAGTAAATAATGTAATATACATAGAATGTACAGCAAAATAACTGCATATATGAAATAATTCAATCAAATTGGTTACAAACAATCTTAATAAACTTAGATAATTGTTTGAGGGTAGAAATCTTACTTGAAAAAAGTTGGCGAAATTTTAACAAACTTGGCCAGGAACAATAAGATTCTTTTAACAATAACTTACGTAAATCCATAAAAAAAGTTACATTTAAATATATAGTGGAACTCATCTCCAATCAAATGTGAATCACACAACTTACAAAATCTCTGATCTTTTGCGATATTTTGCCATCGGCCAGTTTCTATTGGAAGTTTGTGATTGGTTTTTCTAAATGTAAGGATTGGTTGGGATAAATAGTCTGAGAGGAGTAGTTATTGTTCAGATTCAGGAGAGCGCTTCAGGATCTTATAATAAATTCCTTTTGAGGAATTGTTTATATCGCTCCTCCATGACTGTAAAAATTGGTCTTTTAAAACTGATTCAACCTTAGACATGATCCATGAATTTGAGTAGAGATGAGGGTTATCAACAACATCAGGCAATCCACATTTACAAAGAATATGTTTGATACGACATAACCATTGCGGTAATCTTATAATCGATATACAAATGGTCTGCCTTGGCAACATAGGTTGCTAATAACGTCAAAGCAATCAACAAACGTGTTTGAGAGTTATCCCCACTATAATCTCATTGGCCTTAATTGGCCGAGATAGGATTAGGGATTATGGTGTTAACTGCTATTTAATGAAGGGGAACATTTTGAAATGAAATACTGTTCTTTTGTTACTAATTGTGTCGTTATGTCACCTCCATTATCGTATATTTCGTAAAAAGGAAATATTTTGAATGTACCTTTACTACACTGAGATACATGTTTGCTAACTTTTAAGTGTCTTAAAATTTCCTCTCTTATTTGCTGTTTGTGCATTGTAACTCTTTTATTAAGTTCATTAGTTTGTCCGATGTATGTGAGATCACACTTTGCACAAGAAATGACATAAATCACGTTTTTCGATTAGCATAACATGTTACTCTTAACATGGAATTCTTTGCCATGTTCAAAAGTAAAGTAACTGATGAACCCTCCTTGAGATAGGGACACGTTCCACATCTTTTATCCCAACATTTTTTGACACTTGGAAAATTGCGGTTGTTTGTAAATTTTGTACATGTCAGTATCTTTTTCAGGTTTTTGAGTTGAGACTTACTTTTTATCATTTTAGTTTTCTTTAGCATTTGTGCGAGACGATCATCTTGTCTCATAATGTCTAACTTGCTCTGTAATTTCGGGAAGAATTCCATGTTGTTTGGGTTATATGTCGTTACATAGGCTAGGGCATGTTTATCTTGCTGTTTATCCTTTGGTGTTCGAAGTGACACAATGTCTAGGTTCAGAGCCTTTTTTATGCCTTGGTGTATAAGTTGCTTTGGATAACCCCTCTCAATCAATGAAGCTTCTAATTCTTTAAGTCGTAGTTTTCTTAGATCGTCATTCGTAATTATAGTACAAATTCTTCGTGCTAATGAGTATGGGAGGTTGACCTGAGGTGTGACGTTCATTGACGATATTGTTTTGTATCCGTAGGTTTATGGTAGATGTCAGTGATAATACTTGTCCCTTCTTTTTTATCAATATGTCTAGAAGTCGGAGTTCCTGGTCGCTTGTGTCCATTGTAAATGGATGTAGGCTTTGTACAGACCACCAAGAAAGGAATATTCGGTAATTAAGTTCTAACAATTAATTGCAAAAAGATGAACATATCTGAAACAAAAAACAACTACTTTTTCAATAATAATACCAGTGAGGTCATAGCAATCAGCACATCAGCATCAATGCGCCTTAGCATTGTTACGTCATCAACTTTGTGACGTCAAAGGTTAAACTATCATACTCCTCATTCCTTGTGGAACTCTGGAGATGGAACGAAACGTCCATATGTCATCATATTTGTCCTACATTAACAAACTTCTGACATCAACTGTCTACATATATGTTATAGCCTTGTTTTTATATTTCAAATCCGCTGAATGAAGATACATCAATAATTGGTTTCATGGAATGTGTTACATATGACATATGATGTAACATTGAACCATATGAACAATAACACGATAATTGTTGTAATGACCTGTTAGACACGGCCAGGTACTGCAAAAGGATCTATGTTAGTTAAGGTTCAAGTGTATATTGTCTTGCCATGGAAAACTTTGGTTATGTCAACGGTTACGGTCATATTTGATGACACACTGATAAGCATGTGACTTCTCCATCGCATATATCATTTGTAAGAAAATCGACAGACCACCAAGAGAGGAATATTCGGTAACACTATCTCTCTACATCTCTCTGTCCCGTATACCAATTAGTGAATATGAGTTAACTTTCATTGGCAACATCAATACAAACAAATTAGTTTCCAATTTATTTCAACTTTTCATATAACCGACATCAAGCAATAAGTTAAGTACATTTGACTAAGTCAAGTCCTTTCCAATAATCCCTTCATTTCTTGTAGTACTCTGGAACAGCACCGAGAGGTTCAGGAACACCAACACCGGGTTCAGCACTGCCTCCGAATCCAGGTTCAGCAAGAGCTCCGTAACCAGCCCCAGGGAAGACGCCCGGATGTGGGCCGTAGATGCCATGGGGACCTGAACATAAGTTTGGATACTTGTTAAAACGGTTTAGATGTATGATAATAAGAAATGAAATTTATTTATGGGAAACAAGATTCTTGTCGTGGATGTTTGATGATAAAATAGAAAGAACACAATACTTGTTTAGCATTTGTGATATCAGATGTGTATTTCACAATATGTCACTGTTTTAAGTACAGGTCAAACGTTAATCTTATATTTTTTGTGCTTTTTCTAAATTGATATGTTATATCAAAGTATATTTTTGCAAAGCAAATATAGCTATGCATGTACATGATGTGTACACGATCATCAAAGGGTGTTAAAATGTTATGCCATTATCCTTACCAAAAGCGCCAAATCCTTGAGCAAGTAGAGGGTTTAAACCTCCAAATCCAAAACCAAAACGAGGAAAGCCAATTCTAGGATGGATCATTCCTGGAAACCTTCCTAACATCGGGAGTCCACCAAATAAATGTGCATTTACTGTTGTCATAGCAACAAGACACAAACAGGCAGCAACAATGGTCTTCATTATAAATCTGAAAACGTATCAAACCAATTGTTTTGTTAATAGGAAAAATGGGTCATGATTAATATTGGATAAATGATACATACACAAATATTAAGTATTCAAGCTAAGTCGAGTTATGCATTGATCATGTATAACCAAATGAAACGTAGGAGTATTGAATGTAGGGGGGTTGATGTAACAGCATTGGTCCAGGTCCGATTCAATCTATTATATAGAAATATCTTATCATACTCAGTTGAAAATTATACACTCTTATAAAATACTTACAGTGATAAAACGCCGCCTGCTGTTACTGTTAAGTATCAAAGCCATTACTATTTCGAAACGCATATTTTTAAAAATTGGGTAAATTTTACATATTTTAATACAAAGAAACCATCTATTCAAAAGTAATATGATTTCGATTTAATATGATTTGTGGAATTCATATTCGAAAATATAGAAATATCTTAGGACACTCGATTGACAATATTTTCTGAACTCTTACAAATACTCACAGAGATAGGAGGTCTTCTGTTCTTTGAGGTGAGGGTGTGAATATGATCTCATTCAGTCAACTCTACACTATTTAAAGGAATTAGGAACACAAATCAAACAACATTAGGTCACAAATCGACATTTGTATGATGTAAGATCGACACCTTGTGGTGTCTCGTGCTCCATGTCCTAAGGCATGGTTGACACGCAACTGACGGATAATTTAGAATACCCTATTGATGACATTATTTTGAGTTGATCAAATGTAAAAGTAATTTTAGAAAGATATGTATGTAAACATACTGGTGTTATCTAAAATATATTGGTTATTTTGTTTAGATAGTATAACTTATTAAAGGATAATGACAAACATAATTGAGACAAATGTTCAAATGTGAATTTACTTATAACGATATATTCATCCAAATATTATGTTATAATCTCTAATATGCACATAACATACAGTGAATAATATTTCATACACGGTACTCAAACTATTTTACTAATATTTTGGAAACAAGAAAGGTGAAATGGTTCTCTTATCTCAATTTGTTAAATAGCAATGCTGATTATAAAGAAATATTTCGTAGCTTATGAGATGTTTTTAGTCAATGCAACCTTTGATATATCAAACAATGAACTATTATCACACAGGAAAAGGATAACAGCAGTTTAATGACGTATCAATCATTGGAATAAACAGTCACCCATGCAACAGTGACCGACCTGTAATTTATGACGAGAGACGTGACTCTTGAGAATCTTTGATAATGATGTTCTCAACTGATTGACAGAGTAACCTGACCTGCATCATATCCTCTCCAGACAGCTATCTTGCTAACACGACCTTGGTGAGTATTTGTTTAAGTTATGAAGTTATAACAAGTCTTTGAGCTTTTTAAAAATGTAAAAAATTCAGTGTTCTATTGTGTATATAAATTAATTCCTAATTATAGTCACGTTCATTTATATTCTATACATGTTCCATATATACTCTAGTTAGTCAAAAACGAATTAAATTTTTAGTTCCGATTAAGATGAACGCCAGAATCCTCGCCCTTGTTGTGTGTCTCGCTGCCATGACAACAGCCGATGCTTATCTCCTGGGACATCCCTTCCTGAGACCTCATCCCTTTGGAATGTTCCCAGGATAGTTCCCCGGAGGATTTGCTCCTCGTCCTTGCATCACTTTGTCAATTCCCCAGCTTACCGAGGTGTCTACCCTGAACCGAACGTGGGCGCTATTCCTGAACCAAGTGGAGCTGCTGCTGAACCCGAACCTTTCTACAAGTGATGTGGGTCTTGTCGGTCTACTGTCCATCAGTCCTATATACTGATGTCCAATTGCAAGTGATGCAGCAAACTTGTGATGTGGCTCTTGCTAGCATAACGTTGTTAGTTAACTAATTTATTGATTAATTATTGAATGTTGAATAAAATATATATTTTATAGAATAATATTTTGTTTTATTATGACTATAACGCCTTGAGCATGTTTTGAAACGTTGATTTGTGTGTACAAATATTATTATTATCTTAAATTCGATAATTACTTACATAAAGAATTTGATAACTATATACAGTATGGCAGCGAGACACACAACAAGGGCGAGGATTCTGGCGTTCATCTTAATCGAACCTAAAAAGTAGAAATACATTTTGGTAATCCTGTCACAACAACGAAACGAAAAAGTATAATTGAATATTCTATGTAAGGCAACATTCAGTGTACATACAATTATTTAGATCAAAATATGTTTATATGATTATAAATTAAAGAGTTTAGCTTGAAATAAACTATACACTTGAGCTACAATTAATGAGCAGTAATTTTATCTCCACCGATAAGCCAAACTTGACATTTCTTTGTTTTAAATAACAAAATTACTTTTTCAAATACTCACAAGTCGTGTTAGAAGGATCACTGCTTAAAGTAGTTATGTTATGTTATGACCTATCAATCCTACTATTTCTAGACAGTCAGTCTACTGTGTCAATCAGTTGTAAACATCATTATCAAAGCTTGTCAATAATGTCTGTTTCATTGCCCTCATCATTAACTGTATCAGAATAAAATAACACCGTGTTGGGAGGCAAGGTCAAATTTAATTGACTATCAAAATATGTACTTTAAATGCATATTAAAAGTTCCTCCTACATGTTAGGATTATTAAAGTTGGTATTATAGACTAGACATATCATTGCTACTATTTCTAGATAGTCAGTCTCCTGTGTCAATCAGTTGAGAACATCATTATCAAAGCTTGTCAAGGATTACTGATTCACGTCTCTCGTCATAAATTACAGGTTGGTAAATGTTGCATTGGTGACTGTTTATTCCAATGATTTATACATACTAGACCAGTTCAATGTTTATACTTGGAATAACACTCATGGTGTATTGTTTGATACATCAAATGTAGATTATCCAAATTTTAGATTTTATATGTATAAAAGTCGTCCTATACATACATTCGCATTTGCAAATGTTCACGTTTTTATCCATGCAAATGGCTTATGATATAGTATTCATAGTTTGTAACACAAGTATCCTACAAATTATAAAATGTCTTGATGTAAAGTAATTCTCATTTATCCTTGTTCGTATCTGAAGCACTCAAATTATCACTGAAAATAATGTTATCAGTATCTAAAGATTATTCTAAATTATTCTAAAATCTCCATTCTCACCACATCCAAACATAATATGTTGTGAACATAGATATACAGTTGCTAAAATATTATAGTTATCAATGGTTATTTTCGGGATTTAACGTTATATAGTTATGCATAAATGTTTTTCCATAAATAAATTCACAATTGGACATTTTCAATGAGAGTACTTCGAGGTTTGTAACCCATACCTAATAGATTAAAGCATTACATTTGCATAAATATCTTGGTGCAACTAATTTCACATTTGTACATGTTCGTAAATTAAGCACTCAAAATGAAGTAATTCAAAGAGTATCTAAAGATTCTTCTTAATTAACCGTCAGTTGCTTGTCAACTCTTGCCTAAGGACATAAAACACGAGACAGCACAATGTGTTCATCTTACATCATACATGTTGATTCATGACCTGATGTGGTTTGATTTGTGCTCCTAATACCTTTAAAGGGGCAGTAGCACGTTTTTTGCCAATTTTTTTTTTTTAATTTCCCATTTATAATGATAGTTTATGTTATTTAAATTAACTTTAGAGGGTAAAACATCTTATTACACAAACCAATTATTCGTAGTGCCATTTTATTGTGAACACAATTTATTATTTCGAATTACAAAAACGATTCCCACGGGATTACAAAACTCATTTTAAACTTGATTTTACGAAGAGAGAAGGCTGTTTTACTATTGATGACATTAATTTTCAAATACATTTCATCAACTTATTCGAGCAAAAAAACGTGCTACTGCCCCTTTAAATAGTGTAAAGATGACTGAATAAGATCATATTCACACCCTTACCTCAACGAGTAGAAGACCTCGTATCACTGTGAGTATCTATAAGATGTCTTTCCAACCGAATATTTAAACATAAGAAAAATGCTGTGTAAATTTGCCTTAAAGTTGACACATGTTATGCATGCTAAATCAAGTTATTAGACTTAGTGTATTTGTATAAATACAAATATACCCAAAATTAAACATAGGCAGTTTTTTCGCGTTACAAAATAATGTGTTTGATTCGTTTTTTTAGATTTGAAATGAAGACCAGCCTTGCTGCCTGTTTGTGTCTTGTTGCTGTGACAACAGTAAATGCACATTTATTTCGTGGACTCCCGATGTTAGGAGAGTTTCCATGAATGATCCATCCTGGAATTGGCTTTCCTCGTTTTGGTTTTGGATTTGGAGGTTTAAACCCTCTACTTGCTCCGGGATTTGGCGCTTTTGGTACGGAGAAGGAAAAATATTTGTTTTATATAGAAACACAAATTTATTTTTGATGGTCTTTTGAAACCAACTAAAGAAAATTTAGTGATAGACAATAGACATTACTGAACTGCTGTAAGAGGAATTTGTCAAAGATCATTAACATTAAATATGGGTTTCACCATAAACAGGAAAAGATTACGTATACAAATTAAAAATTTAAATTTAATGACAATGAAGATAGCTGCATATTTAACCTCTATTTAAAAGTTTAGCATTTTGAGTTATAGAAAGACGTATAGAAAGTAAAAAATAAGTATACAAAGTGTTATAGTCGATGTATTGAAAATCTCATGAAATTTGCAAACCTTTGATATCATCGCTGCTGTAACATTGTTGTTTTCTTTTTATTGTATCAACCCTTATGAATGGCAAAGAGATTCTTGTAATCTGGTTTTACATAAAATTTTTCATCTCCTGCCGTCATACATCCTACATGATGTATTAGAATAATGCCTTATGTTCAGGTCCTCCTGGCATCTACGGCCCACATCCGGGTGTCTTCCCTTGGGCTGGTTACGGAGCTCTTGCTGAACCTGGATTCGGAGCCAGTGCTGAACCCGGTGTTGGTGTAAATGTAGTGACGATATAATAGTAAAAGTAGTGAATTTTGATCGAAAACCGGACAATGTATCACTATTCACGCGCGTCAATGAGTCAAACGTAATTTTACATAAATACAAATTTGATTTGATATAATGTTTAATAAGTCATATCCATGATACGTGTACTTTCTGTTAATTTGAAGCTAATTATTATGATATGATTGGAGATTGGGGATGAATATGCAAGTGGTATTATTTAAACTGAAATCGTTACATATGTTGGCACTTATAATTATTCACGCCCCTTTACCCTGAATATTGTCTTGTGGTGACCTTGGTGTTATCAACAGTTACCCCTTGTAGTAATATTTCATTGGCTACTGTTCAGCATGCGAATTCACTTACATTTGGAAACAAAATCCACAGGTCACATGGGAGTATTTGGTAACACTAACTGTAAATGGGTACATGTTATTTACTTTGAATTCTTTGTTGTTTTACCATGCAAAACATTTGTTTTGTCGACCATCACCACTTTATTAATTGTGATAGCTTTCTGTTCAGCATACGAATCCACTGCCGTACGGTCTTTGAAACAATAATGGAGATAAGACTATTTGGTAACATTCTCTACATCTCTCTGACCAGTGTGTCCATCGGTTTATATGGCCACTCACAATGGTAACATCAACACAAAATTCTCTTTCCAATTTTATTTCAACCTTTCATATAATCATTATCAAGCAATCTGTCAAGTACACCTGACGAAGTCACTCGATCTTTTCCAATGATCTCTTCATTTCTTGTAGTACTCTGGAACAGCGCCAACACCAACACCGGGTTCAGCACTGGCTCCGAATCCAGGTTCAGCAAGAGCTCCGTAACCAGCCCCAGGGAAGACGCCCGGATGTGGGCCGTAGATGCCAGGGGGACCTGAACATAAGTTAGGATACTTGTTAAAACGTGTTCGATTTATGATGATAAGAAATGAAATTCATTTATTTGAAACCAGATTCTTGTCGTGTATTTTGATTACTTAAATTTAAAGAGCACAATACTTTTTCACCAGTTGTTAGATCAGATGTTTTCGAATTCTCATGACTTCTCCTCAATATTGCTTATCACAGTAACTAGATGTTAACATCTTATTCCATTTTCCTTACCAAAAGCGCCATATCCCGGAGCAAGTAGAGGGTTTAAACCTCCAAATCCAAAACCAAAACGAGGAAAGCCAATTCCAGGATGGATCATTCCTGGAAACCTTCCTAACATCGGGAGTCCACCAAATAAATGTGCATTTACTGTTGTCATAGCAACAAGACACAAACAGGCAGCAAGGATGGTCTTCATTATAAATCTGAAAACAGATCAAACCAATTGTTTTGGTAATAGGAAAAATGGGTCATGATTAATTTTGGATAAATAATACATAGACGAATAATAAATATTTATTGATCAAGCTATGTCGAGTAATGCATTGACCATATATAACCAAATGAAACAAAGAAGTAGTGAATGTAGGGTGGTTGATGTAACAGCACTGGTCCAGGTCCAATTCAATCGATTATATAGAAATATCTTATCATACTCAGTTGAAAATGATACAATCCTATAAAATACTCACAGTGATAAAACGTCGCAGGCTGTTACTGTTTGGGGTGTAAGTGTGAATATTGTCTTACTCAGCAATCTCTACTGTTTATAAAGGAATTAGGAACACAAATCAAACCACATTAGATCACAAATTGACATATATATGATGTAAGATTTAACACCTTATGCTCTTTCTTGGTTTAAGCCCCAGCAATTGAAGGATAGCTTAGAATAATATTGGATACAATATATAACTCCATTGTTAGATTTGAGTGTTTCAGATGAAAAAAGTAAATGCTTTAATTTGAATTTAAATATAGCAAGATGTTTACCTATGACCTTTAGAGGTAATTTATAACTTTGATATATTATATGTTTACCTTTTGTCTAAATGAGCTTGTTGTTGACGATCTTTACGTGGTTTATTTGACTTTGCATATATAAATGTAAAGAAAAGTAGAATACTGCCAACGCGACGCTAAACAGCAACTGACTCAAGCACTCAATGTTCACATTTATATATTTATTATAATAAGACAGAAATGTAGTATATTAGATAAATGGAAATGAATTTTGTCGTAACGTGAGATATGTCTTGTACTATCTCTTATTGTACTGTACAGTAATATTCTATTTTAAAACATATCTCTCCTGTTTTGCGATAATTTTAGTAAAAATCAGACAGTGAACTATTATTACACAGAAAAGAATAAAAGTAGTTTTATGGCGTATCAATCATTGAACTAAACAGTCACCCATGCAACATTGACCAACCTGTAATTTATGAGGAAAGCTGTGAATCAGTTTCTTGACAGATTTTGAAAATGATGTTAACAACTGATTGGCACAGTAACCTGACCCCCTATAAATTGTAGGAACGTAATACCTGTACCATGTCCTCTCAATGCTGTGATCCTGCTTACACTCCCTCTGTTATTGTTATGTAGTTAATGAATAGTATTCATGCTTTTAAGAAATATGAAGGGTGGCAAAGTGGCAGAGTTGAATATTTGCTTAATCAGAAAACCGCATCAAGGTGCTTCCTTCGTAATAATCATGTTATCACGATCTCTACAAAGTGTGAATGTGATGAGGTTATTGTCAATCAAACATGATGTCAATCATACGACAATGTGTTTGCGAATGTGAATTTAAACTTATTTTTATGTTTTATTTATGAATATGGAATATGATATTGTTGTACATGTATGTCATACAATCAACAATGCGGCTTTTGTGAAAATAGTTCTTGAATATTACCTTACATAACTCTTATTTATTGAATAAAAATGTTTTTTAAATTAGTGTTTTGTTTTTTGTTTTTTGTGTGACTACTGTGTATCATATATTTTTTAAGAAGACGTTTCACAGATATGTAATTCAAACAGTCATTAACTTGTTATTATACCATAAGCGATGAAAGACTGAGCTTGCTCATCAACAACAACAAATAGAAAAAATATCAATATATATTTTATAAAATCAATATTACAAACAGCACGATATGAACAGGTGACAATACAGTAGAATTTTCATTGACAAACTGATGTTATGAATGAATTTTACATTAATGACCAACAACTACAGAGCCTTTCATAAGTTGATGCTTATGTGTGTATTTGATTATCCCCAATCAGTGAAATGCGACCCTCTGATACAGAAATTCATAACACAACAAATCTAAAGTGAGCTACTGTAACCATCATTCTCTTGCTGCCATTTATTTCAAATGTTTTAGTTTATTAATACGATTAGTGAATCCAGATTAAAATTGCACAAATTGATGACTGAATAGGTAACAAAAGAAGTGATAGCAAAATATATAAAAGGATTAGTTATCATCAAAACCGTTGTAACTTATGAGTTTTCGCTTGTGTGAGAACAAGATTTTCCACAATGCTCTTGCATCTTGAATCATCACCTAAAATGCATCACAGCGCTGTTAAATTATAAAACACATGCTCACATGTTTAATGTAAAATAAGTGCGTTGACGTCACAAAGTTATGATGTCACAACGCTCTTACACCACAGTACCTTAATTGAGGCTAAACGCGGCACTTTGATCAGACATATGCACTGTTCGTTACAAATCACAGAGGAACGTGAAAGCAATTTACACTAAATTTGTTATCCATACAAATAATAAAACCGAAACATCATTAGTAAAGTTCAGTAGAGCACGCTTCATGTATCGGGAACATGAAAACACCATGAACGTAAATAGAATAAGAACAATGAGCAAATAAATGGGCTCTATTGTAGAAATGATATCTCTTCCAAATACAGATTTGCTAAAAGTGAAACGCTCAAGCAGAAATGTCACTTGAATTGACGAATGATTGTTATGTTCTATGAGCTTCCACGATATCTACAATGATTCTAACGTTAAAACCTACAGTGGAGATGCAATGATGTTAACAATATATATATTTCAAATCGTTTTTATTAAATGAAAGTATTGGTGTGTTATGAACATTATATAAGTAGATATATAAGTTTGGGAATTTCTCCAGTGTTTACGTTTTTGGATAAAACGTGAATGAGAAGAATTAAAAACGATTAGAGAAAAAGGGATTGAAATTATGAAGAGACATTCCTCAATTACAATATTAAAAGTCAGTTTGTGTTTTATTTCGTGTTTTGTTCTTAGGAATCATTTTGGAGTTTGTGCGATGGTCCTCTAGAAATGTGCTCATGGTACGGGATTGTGTAACAGAACTTTGTTGTATTGTTGATTATCATTTGTTGGTTTGAACAGATACTCTTGTTGAATGACATTTGACAGTTGAGCTTGGGTGATTCACTGCGAAATGATACATTTTGTTTTCAAAGTTTGGGCCTCACTCAAGATTTAGTTTTCTATTGCTCTGAATATCCATACCATATGCAAATCTAACAAGTATCAGTACAATTTCAAAACTGAGCACACACAGACCATAGATGTGATATCAAATATATCAACACTAGTTGAATCAACTTACAAATATCCGATCAACGCATGTTGATATCTTTCATATCAGAAGACAAGATGGTGAGAGTTTATTTTTCATTCAAAATCATTTTCTATCAATTAATAGCAAAAGGATGAACATATCTGAAACACATAACTACTACTTTTTCAGAAGATAATACCACTTAGGTCATAGCAATCAGTACATCAGCATTAATGCGCCGTAGCATTGTTACCACATCAATTTTGTGACGTCAAAGGTTAAAACATCAACATCAACTGTCTACATATATGTTATAGCCTTGTTTTCATATTTCAAATCCGCTGAATGAGGATACATCAATAATTGGTTTCATGGAATGTGTTACATATGACGATGTAACATTGAGGCATATGAACCATAACATGATAATTGTTGTAATGACCTGTTAGATACGGTCAGGTACTTCAAAAGGATCTATGTTAGTTAAGGTTCAAGTGTATATTGTCTTGCAATGGAAAGCTTTGGTTATGTCAACGGCTACGGTCATATTTGATAATACACTGATAAGCATGCGACTTCTCCATCGCATATATCCTTTGTAAGAAAATCTACAGACCACCAAGAAAGGAATATTCGGTAACACTATCTCTCTACATCTCTCTGTCCAGTATACCCATTAGTGAATATGAGTTAACTCTCAATAGCAACATCAATACAAACAAATTATTTTCCAATTTTATTTCAACTTTTCATATAACCGACATCAAGCAATAAGTTAAGTACATTTGACTAAATCACGTCCTTTCAAATAATCCTATCATTTCTTGTAGTACTCTGGAACAGCACCGAGAGGTTCAGGAACACCAACACCGGGTTCAGCACTGGCTCCGAATCCAGGTTCAGCAAGAGCTCCGTAACCAGCCCCAGGGAAGACGCCCGGATGTGGGCCGTAGATGCCTGGGGGACCTAAACATAAGCCAAGATTCTAGTTACAGCTTGTTGGATTTAGGATGATAAGAAATGAAATTTATTTATGTGAAACCAGATTCTTGTCGTGTATTTTTATGATAAAATGGAAAGAGCACATTACTTTTTTACCAGTTGTTAGATCAGATGTTTTCGAATTCTCATGACTTCTCCTCAATATTCCTTATCACACTTACTAGATGTTAAAATGTTATTCCATTATCCTTACCAAAAGCGCCTAATCCTGGAGCAAGTAGAGGGTTAAAACCTCCAAATCCAAAACCAAAACGAGGAAAGCCAATTCTAGGATGGATCATTCCCGGAAACCCTCCTAACATCGACGGTCCACCAAAGAAATGTGCATTTACTGTTGTCATAGCAACAAGACACAAACAGGCACCAACAATGGTAGTCTTCATTGTAAATCTGAAAAAGTATCAATAGGAAAATAAGAAAAATGGGTCATGATTAATATTGGATAAATAATACATACACAAATAATAATTATTCAAACTATGTCGAGTAATGCATTGATCATGTATAACCAAATGAAACGTAGAAGAATTGAATGTAGGGAGGTTGATGTAACAGCATTGGTCCATGTCCAATTCAATAGATTATATAGAAAAATTTTATCATACTCAGTTGAAAATCATACATACTCACAGTGTTAAAATGTCGTATGTTGTTAGTGTTTGGGGTGTAAGAGGGAATATTGTCTTCCACAGCAATCTCTACTGTATATAAAGGAATTACGAACACAAATCAAACCACATTAGATCACAAATTGACATATATATGATGTAAGTTTTAACACTTTATGCTCTTACTTGGTCTAAGCCCCCAGGCAATTTGTTGCCATTGTCACGCAATTGAAGGATAGCTTAGAATAATATTGGATACAATATATAACTCCATTGTTAGATTTGAGTGTTTCAGATGAAAAAAGTAAATGCTTTAATTTGAATTTAAATATAACAAGACATTTACGTTTGTACGATATGTACAAAAGTAGGCATAGATTACAAACTTTGAATACTATATCAATTAAAAACAATTATAAGTTCTCTCCGAATCAGAAAATTTTACCCTTCTTTCTCAAAAGAGAAATAATGTTTTCACGTCTTAGACTTTTAAAGGTATTCAATAACTTTGATATATCATAACTTTACCTTTTGTCTAAATGAGCTTTTTAGTAAACCCCTGGATATGCTGTTGACGATCTTTGCGTCGTTTATTTTGCTTTTGCATATATATGAAGTCGATGTAAAGATAAGTAGAATACTGCCCACGGAACGTTAAACAACAACTGACTCAAGCACTCAATGTTCACATTTATATATTTATTACAATGGGACATAAATGTAGTATATTAGATACATGGAAATGAATCTTGTCGTAACGTGAGGTATGTCTTGTAATATATCTTATTGTACTGTACAGTAATATTCTCTTTTAAAAAATATCTCTCCTGTTTTGTGATAATTATAGTAAAAATTAAACAGTGAACTGTTATTACACAGCAACGGTTAGCGAAAGTTTTATGGCGTATCAATCATTGAACTAAACAGTCACCCATGCAACATTGACCAACCTGTAATTTATGAGGAAAGCTGTGAATCAGTTTCTTGACAGATTTTGAAAATGATGTTAACAACTGATTGGCACCTGACCCCCTATGAATTGTAGAAATGTAATACCTGTACCATGTCCTCTCCAGACTGTGATCCTGCTAACAGTCTCTCTGTTATTGTTATGTAGTTAATGAATAGTATTCATGCTTTTAAGAAATATGAAGGGTGGCAAAGTGCTAGAGTTGAATATTTGCTTAATCAGAAAACCACTTCATAATAATGTTATCACGATCTCTACAAAGTGTGAATGTGATGAGGGTATTGTCAATCAAACATGATGTCAATCATACGACAATGTGTTTGTGAATGTGAATTTAAACTTATTTTTATGTTTTAGTTATGAATATGATCTTGTTGTAAGTCATACAATCAACAATGCGGCTTTTGTGAAAAAAGTTCTTGAATATTACCTTACATAACTCTTATTTATTGAATAAAAGTATGTTTTTTAAATAAGTGTTTAGTTTATTGTTTTTGGTGTGACTACTGTGTATCATATATTTTTAAGAAGAAGTTTCACAGATATGTAATTTAAACAATCATTGATTTGTTATTATACCATTAGCGATGAAAGACTGAGCTTGCTCAACAACAACAAATAGTTCAAAATATCAATATATATTTTATAAAATCAATATTACACAAAGCACAATATGAACAGGTATTGACAAACTGATAAGTTATGAATGAATTTTGCATGAATGACCAACAACTACAGAACCTTTCATTAGTTGATGCTTATGTGTGTATTTGATTATCCCCAATGAGTGAGATGCGACTCCTCTGATACAGAATTTCAGACAACAAATCTAAAGTGAGCTACTGTAACCATATGCATCGTTCTGTTGATGCCATTTATTTCAAATGTTACCGAAGTTTTATTTTATTAATATGATTAGTGAATCCAGATTAAAATCGCACACATTGATGGCTGAATAGGTAACAAAAGAAGTGATAGCAAAATATATAAAAGGGTTAGTTATCATCAAAACCGTTGTAACGTATGAGTATTCACTTGTGTGAGAACAAGCAATATATCATTGATATTTCGAAGATTTTCCACAATGCTCTTGCCTCTTGAATCATCAAGTAAAAGGCACCACAGTGCTGTTAAATGATAAAACACATGCTCACATGTTTAATGTAAAATAAGTGTGTTGACGTCACAAAGTTATGATGTCACAACGCTCTTACATCACAGTACCTTAATTAAGGCTAAAAGCGGCACTTTGATCAGACATATGCACGGTTCGTTACAAATCACAGAGGAACGTGAAAGCAATTTACACTAAATTTGTTATCCATACAAATAATAAAACCGAAACATCATTAGTTATGTTCAGAAGAGCACGCTTCATGTATCAGGAACATGTAAACAACAAAAACGTAAAGAGAATAAGAACAATGAGCAAATAATGGGCTCTATTGTAGAAATGATATCTCTTCCAAATATAGATTTGCTAAAAGTGACACGCTCAAGCAGAAATGTCACTTGAATTTACGAACGATTGTTATGTTCTATGAGCTTCCACGATATCTACAATGATTCTAACGTTAAAACCTACAGTGGAGATGCAATGATGTTAACAATATATACATTTCAAAGTGCTTTTTATTAAATGAAAGAATTGGTATGTTATGAACACTATATAAGTAGATATATAAGTTTGGGAATTTCTCCAGTGTTTAAAGGAATATTCCATCGCAAAATGAAAATAAAGCTAATAAAAGAATGTTTGTTGGGCTAGCGATACATCCTATCCAATAATTTTTAGGTACTTTGCATCATCTGTAATAAAAATTCAAACATTGAAAAAAACGCAATTATCAGACTCACAGGGCGCCGCCATGTTGCCAGAACGAGAGCGTGAAACGACGAGATTACGCTATGAAAGACACACCACGAAAATAGGAGACGCCGCTGTTTTCAATGGCGAGAGGTGCGGGCCGGTCATGCATGTTTTTTTAAAAACCGTAAGGACCGGGGTATGATCGCCCCTGCTTCCCAAAAGTCATAATTTACGATCCCCAGATCAAATAAATATAAGATTTTTAACAGTAGATTGCTGCACAAAATCGGGAATATATGCTTGGACAATTAAGATTTGCAACTGTTGTCGGCTGTTCAAGTTCGGGCGACGCGAGGTTTGAACATTTTGATAATTTTGAAAAAAAATCTAGACCATTTCATAAGTATTTAAATTTCGATTACTTCTGAAATACCCTTGTTGATATAAATTCAATAGTAAAATAACACATATTTTACGGAAATTAACTTTATTAGTAGTAATAACATTGATTTTCATAACGATATTTCGTTTGCAAGTCAGAGCGAATCCTAAACTGAGCGAAGCCTCGGTGTATTGTGACAAGTTCGTAATCAAAACTTAATTCGTATGTACGTAATAAGATATATTTGATTCGACCAGAAATTGGCTTTCTTTCTTTGTGTATTTTATTCTGATCGTTTAATATGTTTCATTGATCTGAAACTTAGTTATTATGATTTTATTGTATTCCATTAAAATTTATATCGCTGTTCGTACGACACCAATTTGATTACGAATTATGGTAGTGGTTGTAGTGATGTAGATCTATGATTGTTTTAAGATTTATAATTTCGGCATTAGACAATTTGAACTGATATAAATTATGATAATTTTCTTATTGTTATGGATTTTCATGAAGATAATAAGTTTAGTCAAATTCTAATGAATTGTCTTATTGAAATGAATCAGTGAAGCATGAAATATCTTGTTAACAATATTTAGGATATAATATTAAATATCGATATTAGGAAATCATATTAGTAATAACATTTGTAATTAGCATCTGCAGAATATGTAAACATTACTGTGAGTTCTGGTAAATTTCGGTGATTTCCTGGGAGAGTTTCGAACAGAGTATGCCAAATAATCGGCAGTGTTTACCAATTTTGTGTTTGTATCAATAAAAAAAAATCGGGTAAGTATGATGTCGTGTGTAAACAGTTTAACGCATATGAGCAACGATTGGAAGATTACCAGATGCCGGTGAAGATAAAATTGGTAAGAAGCCGACAAAGTAATGGACATTAAACACATCTCACCACACCCCTGAGTTAGACTTAGCTCCCATAACTTATAATTAGCGGTACGGACCGGCAGATACCAAAATTTAGATTATGCAAGTCGTAAATGCCAAATGTTTAAAGACGATATCGAAGATGAATTTCATTTCATACTTAAATGTCCTTTATATCATATTTATAGAATAAAGTATATTAGACCATATTATTATAAATATCTATTAGTATTTGAACTTATTCAATTGCTTAGCGTTAATAGTGTTAAGGTACTAATTACTTAATTAACAAACATATTATGACACTCCAACGAAACCACGATAGGTCTCTCCTACGAAATCATTGGTTTCCGCATAGACAATTGTATTATGTGCAAGTGAAATTTTAGAAATATACATTCGTCTGCAGAAATATCCAGGTATTTCATTTTAACGACAAAATATATATTTTAGGGATTAATTCATCATTCAACTTTTGACAAGATGAAAGTATTAAGCAGTCCATTCCAGTTCCAAAGGATATTTCGGTGAATTCGTAGGAGGATTATTATAATGAAGTTACCTAATTACGATCTTGTCAGTTTATATGACATTAATCTGAGAACAACACTGATTGATAGGCTAATTGTTAATTTCTTACGGTCACGTAATCTTATTCTTAGTTCACTGATAAAAATAAATTAGTCTTCTCATCTTCAGCGACATCTGTTAATGTTAATGTTACAATGAATACATTTCATACTTACCAGATTACTTTATTCATTAAAACAACAAATTAAATATATAATCAAAATAAACATTGCCGATCATCCAGCATTTTAAAAACAAAAAATTCTCCTTCGAATTCACCGAAAAATTCTCATACGAACCGGATCCTCCTACGAAGTCACCTACAATCGACATTGCATTGTGATTGAAAATTATGTGATTACGTTTTTTAAATTATAATTGTAATTTAAACAATAGGACTATATTACAACGCTTTTTGAAAATCTTGAAGTAAAATAAGAATTGATCGTTACAAGTTACAAATTAAAAACACATATGTTAGTGTGGAATTGTGTATTTGGAATTAATTACTCAACTATAAATTTTATCATTATTTTATTCTACTTAGGATAGGTTTATTATTTGATAAATAGTCAAAACGGGGTTCTGTCTAAAAATTAATTGCTGACTGAGCCACAAATAATTATATATTAACCATTTGAAAACTGCCTCAGGTAAAATCATAAACTGCAGGTCAACGAATGCAAATACAACGAGTGTCAAACATTTCATTGCACCTCAAGTAGGCCTAGTTGATAAATTTACTAATCCATTACCAATTTAATATCCATTACGATATCTGGAAATATTATTTGATTTGTAACTGGCTAATTTTCTTAGTCATGGTGCTTGACTTAACAATGCGCATGCGCGAACAAGACTTACGTGTTATGTGAATGTTTCATTCAAATAAACAGCCTTGAATAACTGATGGAATATAAAATATGATGTATTCAGCGCCATGATCGAATTACCCTGTATTGTATTGTCACTACGGGGTTTTAATCAGTCGTATTCACATCACACGATGACAAGTGCGCAGCGCAAACAGACAGTGAGTCTAGTTTATTGTACAAACTCTACCGCACAATGATGTACGGAGTTTACAATCGTTGGTGTGTCCTTTACCGCAGATTTTCAAGAAAGATGGCGGCCCCCACGTCGAGCCAAAGTGACGGTTTATATTTGATGTAATTATTTAACCCATTGACCAAATACAAACATATTTTGTGAGAAAGTACCTGAGAACTCAATCTTTTATGGGAAAAAATTTGAATTTACGCTGGAATATTCCTTTAAGTTTTTGGATAAAACTTGAATGAGAAGAATTAAAAACGATTAGAGAAAAAGGGATTGAAATTATGAAGAGACATTCCTCAATTACAATATTAAAAGTCAGTTTGTGTTTTATTTCCTGTTTTGTTCTTAGGAATCATTTTGAAGTTTGTGCGATGGTCCTCTAGAAATGTGCTCATGGTACGGGATTGTGTAACATAACTTTGTTGTATTGTTGATTATCATTTGTTGGTTTGAACAAATACTCTTGTTGAATGACATTTGACAGTTGAGCTTGGGTGATTCACTGCGAAATGATACATTTTGTTTTCAAAGTTTGGGCCTCACTCAAGATTTAGTTTTCTATTGTTCTGAATATCCATACCATATGCAAATCTAACAAGTATCAGTACAATTTCAAAACTGAGCACACACAGACCACAGATGTGATATCAAATATATCAACCCCAGTTGAATCAAGTTACAGATATCCGATCAACCCGTGTTGATACCTTTCATATCAGAAGACAAGATAGTGAGAATTTATTTTTCATTCAAAATCATTTAATAGCAAAAGGATGAATATATCTGAAACACATAACTACTACTTTTTCAGTAGTAATACCAGTTAGGTCATAGCAATCAGTACATCAGCATTAATGCGCCGTAACATTGTAACCACATCAACTTTGTGACGTCAAAGGTTAAAACATCAACATCAACTGTCTACATATATGTTACAGCCTTGTTTTCATATTTCAAATCCGCTGAATGAAGATACATCAATAATTGGTTTCATGGAATGTGTTACATATGACGATGTAACATTGAACCATATGAACCATAACATGATAATTATTGTAATGACCTGTTAGACACGGTCAGGTACTTCAAAATGATCTATGTTAGTGAAGGTTCAAGTGTATATTGTCTTGCCATGGAACACTTTGGTTATGTCAACGGTTACGGTCATATTTGATGACACACTGATAACCACCAAGAGAGGAATATTCGGTAACACTATCTCTCTACATCTCTCTGTCCAGTATACCCAATAGTGAATATGAGTTAACTCTTAATGGCAACATCAATACAAACAAATTATTTTCCAATTTTATTTCAACCTTTCATATAACCAACATCAAGCAAAAAGTTAAGTACATTTGACTAAGTCACGTCCTGATCAATCGATCTTGTCCAATAATCCCTTCATTTCTTGTAGTACTCTGGAACAGCACCGAGAGGTTCAGCAACACCAACACCGGGTTCAGCACTGGCTCCGAATCCAGGTTCAGCAAGAGCTCCGTAACCAGCCCCAGGGAAGATGCCCGGATGTGGGCCGTAGATGCCACGGGGACCTAAACAATAAGCAAATATTCTAGTTACAGCTTGTTGGATTTATGATGATAAGAAATGAAATTTATTTATGTGAAACAATATTCTTGTCGTGTATTTTTATGGTAAAATGGAAAGAGCACATTACTTTTTACCAGTTGTTAGATCAGATGTTTTTGAATTCTCATGACTTCTCCTCAATATTGCTTATCACACTTACTAGATGTTAAAATGTTATTCCATTATCCTTACCAAAAGCGCCTAATCCAGGAGCAAGTAGAGGGTTTAAACCGCCTAATCCAAAACCAAAACGAGGAAAGCCAATTCTAGGATGGATCATTCCCGGAAACCCTCCTAACATCGACGGTCCACCAAAGAAATGTGCATTTACTGTTGTCATAGCAACAAGACACAAACAGGCAGCAACAATGGTAGTCTTCATTGTAAATCTGAAAAAGTATCAATAGGAAAATAAGAAAAATGGGTCATGATTAATATTGGATAAATTATACATACACAAATAATAATTATTCAAACTATGTCGAGTAATGCATTGATCATGTATAACCAAATGAAACGTAGAAGTATTGAATGTAGGGAGGTTGATGTAACAGCATTGGTCCATGTCCAATTCAATCGTCGAGCCAAAGTGACGGTTTATATTTGATGTAATTATTTAACCCATTGACCAAATACAAACATATTTTGTGAGAAAGTACCTGAGAACTCAATCTTTTATGGGAAAAAATTTGAATTTACGCTGGAATATTCCTTCAAGTTTTTGGATAAAACTTGAATGAGAAGAATTAAAAACGATTAGAGAAAAAGGGATTGAAATTATGAAGAGACATTCCTCAATTACAATATTAAAAGTCAGTTTGTGTTTTATTTCCTGTTTTGTTCTTAGGAATCATTTTGAAGTTTGTGCGATGGTCCTCTAGAAATGTGCTCATGGTACGGGATTGTGTAACATAACTTTGTTGTATTGTTGATTATCATTTGTTGGTTTGAACAAATACTCTTGTTGAATGACATTTGACAGTTGAGCTTGGGTGATTCACTGCGAAATGATACATTTTGTTTTCAAAGTTTGGGCCTCACTCAAGATTTAGTTTTCTATTGTTCTGAATATCCATACCATATGCAAATCTAACAAGTATCAGTACAATTTCAAAACTGAGCACACACAGACCACAGATGTGATATCAAATATATCAACCCCAGTTGAATCAAGTTACAGATATCCGATCAACCCGTGTTGATACCTTTCATATCAGAAGACAAGATAGTGAGAATTTATTTTTCATTCAAAATCATTTAATAGCAAAAGGATGAATATATCTGAAACACATAACTACTACTTTTTCAGTAGTAATGCCAGTTAGGTCATAGCAATCAGTACATCAGCATTAATGCGCCGTAACATTGTAACCACATCAACTTTGTGACGTCAAAGGTTAAAACATCAACATCAACTGTCTACATATATGTTATAGCCTTGTTTTCATATTTCAAATCCGCTGAATGAAGATACATCAATAATTGGTTTCATGGAATGTGTTACATATGACGATGTAACATTGAACCATATGAACCATAACATGATAATTGTTGTAATGACCTGTTAGACACGGTCAGGTACTTCAAAAGGATCTATGTTAGTGAAGGTTCAAGTGTATATTGTCTTGCCATGGAACACTTTGGTTATGTCAACGGTTACGGTCATATTTGATGACACACTGATAACCACCAAGAGAGGAATATTCGGTAACACTATCTCTCTACATCTCTCTGTCCAGTATACCCAAAAGTGAATATGAGTTAACTCTTAATGGCAACATCAATACAAACAAATTATTTTCCAATTTTATTTCAACCTTTCATATAACCAACATCAAGCAAAAAGTTAAGTACATTTGACTAAGTCACGTCCTGATCAATCGATCTTGTCCAATAATCCCTTCATTTCTTGTAGTACTCTGGAACAGCACCGAGAGGTTCAGCAACACCAACACCGGGTTCAGCACTGGCTCCGAATCCAGGTTCAGCAAGAGCTCCGTAACCAGCCCCAGGGAAGATGCCCGGATGTGGGCCGTAGATGCCACGGGGACCTAAACAATAAGCCAAGATTCTAGTTACAGCTTGTTGGATTTATGATGATAAGAAATGAAATTTATTTATGTGAAACAATATTCTTGTCGTGTATTTTTATGGTAAAATGGAAAGAGCACATTACTTTTTACCAGTTGTTAGATCAGATGTTTTTGAATTCTCATGACTTCTCCTCAATATTGCTTATCACACTTACTAGATGTTAAAATGTTATTCCATTATCCTTACCAAAAGCGCCTAATCCAGGAGCAAGTAGAGGGTTTAAACCTCCTAATCCAAAACCAAAACGAGGAAAGCCAATTCTAGGATGGATCATTCCCGGAAACCCTCCTAACATCGACGGTCCACCAAAGAAATGTGCATTTACTGTTGTCATAGCAACAAGACACAAACAGGCAGCAACAATGGTAGTCTTCATTGTAAATCTGAAAAAGTATCAATAGGAAAATAAGAAAAATGGGTCATGATTAATATTGGATAAATTATACATACACAAATAATAATTATTCAAACTATGTCGAGTAATGCATTGATCATGTATAACCAAATGAAACGTAGAAGTATTGAATGTAGGGAGGTTGATGTAACAGCATTGGTCCATGTCCAATTCAATCGATTATATAGAAATAACTTATCATACTCAGTTGAAAATCATACATACTCACAGTGATAAAACGTCGTATGCTGTTACTGTTTGGGGTGTAAGTGGGAATATTGTCTTCCCCGGCAATCTCTACTGTATATAAAGGAATCACGAACACAAATCAAACCACATTCGATCACAAATTGACATATATGATGTAAGATTTAACACCTTATGCTCTTACTTGGTTTAAGCCCCCAGGCAATTTGTTGCCATTGTCACGTAATTGAAGGATAGCTTAGAATAATATTCAATACAATATATAACTCCATTGTTAGATTTGAGTGTTTCAGATGAAAAAAGTAAATGCTTTAATTTGAATTTAAATATAACAAGACATTTACGTTTGTACGATATGTACAAATGTAGGCATAGATTACAAACTTTGAATACTATATCAATTAACAAGAATTATACGTTCTCTCCGAATCAGAAAATTTTACCCTTCTTTCTCAAAAGAGAAATAATGTTTTCACGTCTTAGACTTTTAAAGGTATTCAATAACTTTGATATATCATAACTTTACCTTTTGTCTAAATGAGCTTTTTAGTAAACCCCTGGATATGTTGTTGATGATCTTTGCGTCGTTTATTTTGCTTTTGCATATATATGAAGTCGATGTAAAGATAAGTAGAATACTGCCCACGGGACGCTAAACAACAACTGACTCAAGCACTCAATGTTCACATTTATATATTTATTACAATAAGACAGAAATGTAGTATATTGAATAAATGGAAATGTATCTTGTCGTAACGTGAGGTATGTCTTGTAATATATCTTATTGTACTGTACAGTAATATTCTCTTTTAAAACATATCTCTCCTGTTTTGTGATAATTATAGTAAAAATTAAACAGTGAACTGTTATTACACAGCAACGGTTAGCGAAAGTTTTATGGCGTATCAATCATTGAACTAAACAGTCACCCATGCAACATTGACCAACCTGTAATTTATGAGGAAAGCTGTGAATCAGTTTCTTGACAGATTTTGAAAATAATGTTAACAACTGATTGGCACCTGACCCCCTATGAATTGTAGAAATGTAATACCTGTATCATGTCCTCTCCAGACTGTGATCCTGCTAACATTCTCTCTGTTATTGTTATGTAGTTAATGAATAGTATTCATGCTTTTAAGAAATATGAAGGGTGGCAAAGTGCTAGAGTTGAATATTTGCTTAATCAGAAAACCACTTCATAATAATGTTATCACGATCTCTACAAAGTGTGAATGTGATGAGGGTATTGTCAATCAAACATGATGTCAATCATACGACAATGTGTTTGCGAATGTGAATTTAAACTTATTTTTATGTTTTAGTTATGAATATGATCTTGTTGTAAGTCATACAATCAACAATGCGGCTTTTGTGAAAATAGTTCTTGAATATTACCTTACATAACTCTTATTTATTGAATAAAAGTATGTTTTTTAAATTAGTGTTTAGTTTATTGTTTTTGGTGTGACTACTGTGTATCATATATTTTTAAGAAGAAGTTTCACAGATATGTAATTTAAACAATCATTGATTTGTTATTATACCATTAGCGATGAAAGACTGAGCTTGCTCAACAACAACAAATAGTTCAAAATATCAATATATATTTTATAAAATCAATATTACACAAAGCACAATATGAACAGGTATTGACAAACTGATAAGTTATGAATGAATTTTGCATGAATGACCAACAACTACAGAACCTTTCATTAGTTGATGCTTATGTGTGTATTTGATTATCCCCAATGAGTGAGATGCGACTCCTCTGATACAGAATTTCAGACAACAAATCTAAAGTGAGCTACTGTAACCATATGCATCGTTCTGTTGATGCCATTTATTTCAAATGTTACCGAAGTTTTATTTTATTAATATGATTAGTGAATCCAGATTAAAATCGCACACATTGATGGCTGAATAGGTAACAAAAGAAGTGATAGCAAAATATATAAAAGGGTTAGTTATCATCAAAACCGTTGTAACGTATGAGTATTCACTTGTGTGAGAACAAGCAATATATCATTGATATTTCGAAGATTTTCCACAATGCTCTTGCCTCTTGAATCATCAAGTAAAAGGCACCACAGTGCTGTTAAATGATAAAACACATGCTCACATGTTTAATGTAAAATAAGTGTGTTGACGTCACAAAGTTATGATGTCACAACGCTCTTACACCACAGTACCTTAATTAAGGCTAAAAGCGGGACTTTGATCAGACATATGCACGGTTCGTTACAAATCACAGAGGAACGTGAAAGCAATTTACACTAAATTTGTTATCCATACAAATAATACAACCGAAACATCATTAGTTATGTTCAGTAGAGCACGCTTCATGTATCAGGAACATGTAAACAACATAAACGTAATTAGAATAAGAACAATGAGCAAATAATGGGCTCTATTGTAGAAATGATATCTCTTCAAAATATAGATTTGCTAAAAGTGACACGCTCAAGCAGAAATGTCACTTGAATTGACGAACGATTGTTATGTTCTATGAGCTTCCACGATATCTACAATGATTCTAACGTTAAAATCTACTGTGGAGATGCAATGATGTTAACAATATATACATTTCAAAGTGCTTTTTATTAAATGAAAGAATTGGTATGTTATGAACACTATATAAGTAGATATATAAGTTTGGGAATTTCTCCAGTGTTTAAGTTTTTGGATAAAACTTGAATGAGAAGAATTAAAAACGATTAGAGAAAAAGGGATTGAAATTGTGAAGAGACATTCCTCAATTACAATATTAAAAGTCAGTTTGTGTTTTATTTCGTGTTTTGTTCTTAGGAATCATTTTGAAGTTTGTGCGATGGTCCTCTAGAAATGTGCTCATGGTACGGGATTGTGTAACAGAACTTTGTTGTATTGTTGATTATCATTTGTTGGTTTGAACAAATACTCTTGTTGAATGACATTTGACAGTTGAGCTTGGGTGATTCACTGCGAAATGATACATTTTGTTTTCAAAGTTTGGGCCTCACTCAAGATTTAGTTTTCTATTGCTCTGAATATCCATACCATATGCAAATCTAACAAGTATCAGTACAATTTCAAAACTGAGCACACACAGACCACAGATGTGATATCAAATATATCAACCCCAGTTGAATCAAGTTACAGATATCCGATCAACCCGTGTTGATACCTTTCATATCAGAAGACAAGATAGTGAGAATTTATTTTTCATTCAAAATAATTTAATAGCAAAAGGATGAATATATCTGAAACACATAACTACTACTTTTTCAGTAGTAATACCAGTTAGGTCATAGCAATCAGTACATCAGCATTAATGCGCCGTAACATTGTAACCACATTAACTTTGTGACGTCAAAGGTTAAAACATCAACATGAACTGTCTACATATATGTTATAGCCTTGTTTTCATATTTCAAATCCGCTGAATGAAATTACATCAATAATTGGTTTCATGGAATGTGTTACATATGACGATGTAACATTGAACCATATGAACCATAACATGATAATTGTTGTAATGACCTGTTAGACACGGTCAGGTACTTCAAAAGGATCTATGTTAGTGAAGGTTCAAGTGTATATTGTCTTGCCATGGAACACTTTGGTTATGTCAACGGTTACGGTCATATTTGATGACACACTGATAACCACCAAGAGAGGAATATTCGGTAACACTATCTCTCTACATCTCTCTGTCCAATATACCCAATAGTGAATATGAGTTAACTCTTAATGGCAACATCAATACAAACAAATTATTTTCCAATTTTATTTCAACCTTTCATATAACCAACATCAAGCAATAAGTTAAGTACATTTGACTAAGTCACGTCCTGATCAATCGATCTTGTCCAATAAGCCCTTCATTTCTTGTAGTACTCTGGAACAGCACCGAGAGGTTCAGGAACACCAACACCGGGTTCAGCACTGGCTCCGAATCCAGGTTCAGCAAGAGCTCCGTAACCAGCCCCAGGGAAGAAGCCCGGATGTGGGCCGTAGATGCCACGGGGACCTAAACAATAAGCCAAGATTCTAGTTACAGCTTGTTGGATTTATGATGATAAGAAATGAAATTTATTTATGTGAAACAAGATTCTTGTCGTGTATTTTTATGATAAAATGGAAAGAGCACATTACTTTTTTACCAGTTGTTAGATCAGATGTTTTTGAATTCTCATGACTTCTCCTCAATATTGCTTATCACACTTACTAGATGTTAAAATGTTATTCCATTATCCTTACCAAAAGCGCCTAATCCAGGAGCAAGTAGAGGGTTAAAACCTCCAAATCCAAAACCAAAACGAGGAAAGCCAATTCTAGGATGGATCATTCCCGGAAACCCTCCTAACATCGACAGTCCACCAAAGAAATGTGCATTTACTGTTGTCATAGCAATAAGACACAAACAGGCAGCAACAATGGTAGTCTTCATTGTAAATCTGAAAAAGTATCAAACCATTTGTTTTGTTAATAGGAAAAATAGGTCATGATTAATATTGGATAAATGATACATACACAAATAATAATTATTCAAGCTATGTCGTGTATTGCATTGATCATATAACCAAATGAAACATAGAAGTATTGAACTTAGGGTTGATGTAACAACATTGGTCCAGGTCAAATTCAATCGATTATATAGAAATATCTAATCATACTCAGTCGAAAATTATACAATCTTATAAAATACTAACAGTGATATAACGTCGCCTGCTGTTACTGTTTGGGCTGGAAGTGGGAATATTGTCTTACTCAGCAATCTATACTGTTTATAAAGAAATTAGGAACACAAATCAAACCACATTAGATCACAAATTGACATATGTATGATGTAAGATTTAACACCTTATGCTCTTACTTGGTCTAAGCCCCAAAGCAAATTGTTGCCATTGTCACGCAATTGAAGGATAGCTTAGAATAATATTGGATACAGTATATAACTCCATTGTTAGATTTGAGTGTTTCACATGAAAAAAGTAAATGCTTTAATTTGAATTTAAATATAGCAAGATGTTTACCTATGACTTTTAGAGGTAATGTATAACTTTGATATATTATAGTTTTACCTTTTGTCTAAATGAGCTTGTTGTTGACGATCTTTACGTGGTTTATTTGCCTTTGCATATATAAATTTGAAGTCGATGTAAGGAAAAGTAGAATACTGCCAACGCGACGCTAAACAGCAACTGACTCAAGCACTCAATGTTCACATTTATATATTTATTATAATAAGACAGAAATGTAGTATATTAAATAAATGGAAATGAATTTTGTCGTAACTTGAGATATGTCTTGTACTATCTCTTATTGTACTGTACAGTAATATTCTATTTCAAAACATATCTCTCCTGTTTTGTGATAATTTTAGTAAAAATCAAACAGTGAACTGTTATAACAGAGCTGCGGTTAACGAAAGTTTTATTGCGTATCAATCATTTTACTAAACATTCATCCATGCAACATTGACGAACCTGTAATTTATGTGAAAATGATGTTAAAGGTTCAGTAGCACGTTTTTTTGCTGAAATAAGGTGATGAAATGTATTTGAAAAATAATGTCACAGAAAGTAAACCACCTTTCTCTCTTCAGATAATCATGTTAAAAATGAGTGTACATGGTTTCAGAAAGCCATGGGGATCGTTTTTGTCATTCGAAATAATAAATTGTGTACACAATAAAATGGCCGCCATGCAATTTTTGCTTTATACGCAACACCGTTACTACCACTACGGATAATTGGTTTGTGTAATAAGATGTTTTACCCTCTTAAGTAAATAAAGATAACATAAACTATCATTTTAAATGGGAAATTTGAAAAAATAAAATTTGCCCCTTTACAGGGGCAGTAGCAGAAATTTATTTTTTAAAATTGCCTATTTATTATGATAGTTTGTACCATTTGAATTAACTTGAGAGAGTAAAACGTCTTATTACAAAAACCAATTATCCGTGGTGGTAATAATGGTGATATTTTATAAAATCAATATTACAAACAGCACAATATGAACAGGTGACAATACTGCAGATTTTTCATTGACAAACTGATGTTATGAATAAATTTTACATGAATGACCAACAATTTCAGAGCCTTTCATTAGTTGATGCTTATGTGTGTATTTGATTATCCCCATTCAGGGAAACAGAAATCTGTGAGACTTATATATATGATACACATTAGTCACACAATATTCAAGATCTATTTTCACAAAAGCCGCATTGTTGATTGTATGACATACAACAAGATCATATTCATAAATAAAACATAAAAATAAGTTTAAATTCACATTCGCAAACACATTGTCGTATGATTGACACCATGTTTGATTGGCAATACCCTCATCACATTCACACTTTGTAGAGATCATGATAACATGATTATTATGAAGGAAGCATCTTGTGTGGTTTTCTGATGAAGCAAATATTCATCTCAAGCACTTTGCCACCCTTCATATTTCTTAAAAGCATGAATACTATTCATTAACTACATAACAATAAAAGATACAAGATACATTTCCATTTATCTAATATACTACATTTCTGTCTTATTATAATAAATATATAAATGTGAACATTGAGTGCTTGAGTCAGTTGTTGTTTAGATCGCGTGGGCAGTATTCTACTTTTCTTTACATTGACTTCAAATTTATATATGCAAAGGCAAATAAACCACGTAAAGATCGTCAACAACAAGCTCATTTAGACAAAAGGTAAAAATATAATTTATCAAAGTTATAAATTACCTCTAAAAGTCTAAGACGTGAAAACATTATTTCTCTTTTGAGGGAGAAGGGTAACATTTTTCCGGAAAGGATTCGGAGAGAAATTTTAATTGTTGCTAAATGATATAGTTTTAAAAGTTTGTAATCTATGCCTACATTTGTACATATCGTACATAGGTAAACATCTTGCTATATTTAAATTCAAATTAAAGCATTTACTCTTTCCATCTGAAACACTCAAATCTTACAATGGAGTTATATATTGTATATTATTCTAAGCTATCCTTCAATTGCATGACAATGGTAACAATTTGCCTGGGGGCTTAAACCAAGAAAGAGCATAAGGTGTTATATCTTACATCATACATATGTCAATTTGTGATCTAATGTGGTTTGATTTGTGTTCCTAATTCCTTTATAATCAGTAGAGATTGCTGAGTAAGACAATATTCCCAGTTACACCCCAAACAATAACAGCCTGCGACGTTTTATCACTGTGAGTATGTTTGATTTTCAAATGAGTATGATAAGATATTTCTATATAATAGATTGAATTGGAGCTGGACCAATGCTGTTACATCAACCCCCTACATTCAATACTTCTACGTTTCATTTGGATATACATGATCAATGCATTACTCGACATAGTTTGAATAATTATTATGTGTGTACGTATCATTTATCCAATATTAATCATGACCTATTTTTCCTATTACCAAAACAATTGGTTTGATCTGTTTTCAGATTTATAATGAAGACCATCATTGCTGTCTGTTTGTGTCTTGTTGCTATGACAACAGTAAATGCACATTTCTTTGGTGGACTGTTAGGAGGGTTTCCAGGAATGATCCATCCTAGAATTGGCTTTCCTCGTTTTGGTTTTGGATTAGGCGGTTTAAACCCTCTACTTGCTCAAGGATTTGGCGCTTTTGGTAAGGATAATGGAATAAAATTTTAACACCCTTTGATGATCGTATACACATCATGTAGATGAACAACTATATTTGCTTTGCCAAAATAGACTTCGATATAACATATCAATTTAGAAAAGGCACAAAAATATAAGATTAACGTTTGACCTGTACTTAAAACAGTGACATATTTTGAAATACACATCTGATATCACAAATGCTAAACAAGTATTGTGTTCTTTCTATTTTATCATCAAACATCCACGACAAGAATCTTGATTCCCATAAATAAATTTCATTTCTTATTACCATACATCTAAACCGTTTTAACAAGTATCCAAACTTATGTTCAGGTCCCCCTGGCATCTACGGCCCACATCCGGGCGTCTTCCCTGGGGCTGGTTACGGAGCTCTTGCTGAACCTGGATTCGGAGCCAGTGCTGAACCCGGTGTTGTTGGTGTTGCTGAACCTCTCGGTGCTGTTCCGGAGTACTACAAGAAATGAAGGGATTATTGGAAAGGACGTGACTTAGTCAAATGTACTTAACTTATTGCTTGATGTCGGTTATATGAAAAGTTGAAATAAAATTGGAAAATAATTTGTTTGTATTGATGTTGCCATTAAGTGTTAACTCATATTCACTAATGGGTATACTGGACAGAGAGATGTAGAGAGATAGTGTTACCGAATATTCCTTTCTTGGTGGTCTGTACATTTTCTTACAAAGGATATATGCGATGGAGAAGTCGCATGCTTATCAGTGTGTCATCAAATATGACCGTAACCGTTGACATAAACAAAGTGTTCCATGGCAAGACAATATACACTTGAACCTTCATTACATATATCCTTTTGAAGTACCTGACCGTGTCTAACAGGTCATTACAACAATTATCCTGTTATGGTTCATATGGTTCAATGTTACATCGTCATATGTAACACATTCTATGAAACCAATTATTGATGTATCTTCATTCAGTGGATTTGAAATATTAAAACAAGGCTATAACATATATGTAGATAGTTGATGTTGATGTTTTAACCTTTGACGTCACAAAGTTGATGTGGTAACAATGCTACGGCCCATTAATGCTGATGTACTGATTGCTATGACCTAAGTGGTATTATCTTCTGAAAAAGTAGTAGTTATATGTTTCAGATATGTTCATCCTTTTGCTATCAATTGTTAGAAAGTGATTTTGAATGAAAAATAAACTCTCACCATCTTGTCTTCTGATATGAAAGATATCAACACGCGTTGATCGGATATATGTAAATTGATTCAACTGGGGTTGATATATTTTATATCATATCTGTGGTCTGTGTGTGCTCAGTCTTGAAATTGTACTGATACTTGTTAGATTTGCATATGGTATGGATATTCAGAGCAATAGAAAACTAAATCTTGAGTGAGGCCAAAACTTTGAAAACAAAATGTATCATTTCGCAGTGAATCACCCAAGCTCAACTGTCAAATGTCATTCAACAATAGTATTTGTTCAAACCAACAAATGATAATCAACAATACAACAAAGTTCTGTTACACAATCCCGTACCATGAGCACACTTCTAGAGGACCATCGCACAAACTCCAAAATGATTCCTAAGAACAAAACACGAAATAAAACACAAACTGACTTTTAATATTGTAATTGAGGAATGTCTTTTCATAATTTCAATCCCTTTTTCTCTTATCGTTTTTAATTCATCTCATTCACGTTTTATCCAAAAACGTAAACACTGGAGAAATTCCCAAACTTATATATCTACTTATATAGTGATCATAACATACCAATTCTTTCATTTAATAAACAGCACTTTGAAATGTATATGTTGTTAACATCATTGCATCTCCACTGTAGGTTTTAACGTTAGAATCATTGTAGATATCGTGGAAGCTCATAGAACATAACAATCGTTCGTCAATTCAAGTGACATTTCTGCTTGAGCGTGTCACTTTTAGCAAATCTATATTTGGAAGAGAAATCATTTCTACAATAGAGCCCATTTATTTGCTCATTGTTCTTATTCTAACTACGTGTTGTTTACATGTTCCTAATACATGAAGCGTGCTCTACTGAACTTAACTAATGATGTTTCGGTTTTATTATTTGTATGGATAACAATTTTAGTGTAAATTGCTTTCACGTTCCTCTGTGATTTATAACGAACCGTGCATATGTCTGATCAAAGCCTTAATTAAGGTACTGTGATGTAAGAGCGTTGTGACATCATAACTTTGTGACGTCAACGCACTTATTTTACATTAACATGTGAGCATGTGTTTTATCATTTAACAGCACTGTGGTGCCTTTTAGGTGATGACTCAAGATGCAAGAGCATTGTGGAAAATCTTCGAAATATCAATGATATATTGCTTGTTCTCACACAAGTGAATACTCATAAGTTACAACGGTTTTGATGATAACTAATCCTTTAATATATATTGCTATCGCTTCTTTTGTTACCTATTCAGCCATCAATTTGTGCAATTTTAATCTGGATTCACTAATCATATTAATAAATAAAAACATTTGAAATAAATGGCAGCAAGAGAATGATGGTTACAGTAGCTCACTTTAGATTTGTTGTGTTATGAATTTCTGTATCAGAGGGTCGCATTTCACTGATTGGGGATAATCAAATACACACATAAGCATCAACTAATGAAAGGCTCTGTAGTTGTTGGTCATTCATGTACAATTCATTCATAACATCAGTTTGTCAATGAAAAACCTACAGTATTGTCACCTGTTCAGATTGTGCTGTTTGTAATATTGATTTTATAAAATATTTATTGAAATTTTGTATTATTTGTTGTCGTTGAGCAAGTTCAGTCTTTCATTGCTAATGGTATAATAACAAATTAGTGATTTTTTGAATTGCAGATCTGTGAAACTTCTTCTTAAAAAATATATGATACACAGTAGTCACACAAAAAACAACAAAACAAAACACTAATTTAAAAAACATACTTTTATTCAATAAATAAGAGTTATGTAAAGTAATATTCAAGAACTATTTTCACAGAAGCCGCATTGTTGATTGTATGACATACAACAAGATCATATTCATAAAAAAAAACATAAAATAAGTTTAAATTAACATTCGCAAACAAATTGTCGTATGATTGGCATCATGTTTGATTGACAATACCCTCATCACATTCACACTTTGTAGAGATCATGATAACATGATTATTATGAAGGAAGCACCTTGATGTGGTTTTCTGATTAAGCCAATATACATCTCTAGCACTTTGCCACCCTTCATATTTCTTAAAAGCATGAATACTATACATTAACTACATAACAATCAAAGAGGGAGTGTAAGCAGGATCACAGCCTGGAGAGAACATGGTACAGGTATTACATTCCTACAATTTATAGGGGGTCAGGTTACTGTGCCAATCAGTTGTTAACATCATTTTCAAAATCTGTCAAGAAACTGATTCACAGCTTTCCTCATAAATTACAGGTTGGTCAATGTTGCATGGGTGACTGTTTAGTTCAATGATTGATACGCAATAAAACTTTCACTAACCGCTGCTGTGTAATAACAGTTCACTGTTTGATTTTACTAAAATTATCACAAAACAGGAGAGATATGTTTTAAAATAGAATATTACTGTACAGTACAATAAGAGATATTACAAGACATATCTCACGTTACGACAAAATTCATTTCCATTTATTTTATATACTACATTTCTGTCTTATTGTAATAAATATATAAATGTGAACATTGAGTGCTTGAATCAGTTGCTGTTTAGCGTCGCATGGGCAGAATTCTACTTTTCTTTACATCGACTTCAAATTTATATATGCAAAGGCAAATAAACCACGTAAAGATCGTCAACAACAAGCTCATTTAGACAAAAGGTAAAAATATAATATATCAAAGTTATAAATTACCTCTAAAAGTCTAAGACGTGAAAACATTATTTCTCTTTTGAGAGAGAAGGGTAACATTTTTCCGGAAAGGATTCGGAGAGAAATTGTAATTGTTGCTAAATGATATAGTCTTCAAAGTTTGTAATCTATGCCTACATTTGTATATATCGTACATAGGTAAACATCTTGCTATATTTAAATTCAAATTAAAGCATTTACTTTTTTCATCTGAAACACTCAAATCTAACAATGGAGTTATATATTGTATCCAATATTATTCTAAGCTATCCTTCAATTGCGTGACAATTGTAACAATTTGCCTGGGGGCTTAAACCAAGAAAGAGCATAAGGTGTTAAATCTTACATCATACATATGTCAATGTGTGATCTAATGTGGTTTGATTTGTCTTCCTAATTCCTTTATAAACAAGTAGAGATTGCTGAGTAAGACACTATTCACACTTACACCCCAAACAGTAACAGCCTGCGACGTTTTATCACTGTGTGTATTTTATAGGATTGTATCATTTTCAACTGAGTATGATAAGATATTTCTATATAGTCGATTGAATTGGACCTGGACCAGTGCTGTTACATCAACCACCCTACATTCACTACTTCTTCGTTTCATTTGGTTATATATGATCAATGCATTACTCGACATAGCTTGATCAATAAATATTTATTATTTGTGTATGTATTATTTATCCAAAATTAATCATGACCCATTTTTCCTATTACCAAAACAATTGATTTGATCTGTTTTCAGATTTATAATGAAGACCATCATTTCTGCCTGTTTGTGTCTTGTTGCTATGACAACAGTAAATGCACATTTATTTGGTGGACTCCCGATGTTAGGAGGGTTTCCAGGAATGATCCATCCTAGAATTGGCTTTCCTCGTTTTGGTTTTGGATTTGGAGGTTTAAACCCTCTACTTGCTCAAGGATTTGGCGCTTTTGGTAAGGATAATGGAATAACATTTTAACACCCTTTGATGATCGTACACACATCATGTAGATGAATAGCTATATTTGCTTTGCCAAAATAGACTTCGATATTACATATCAATTTAGAAAAAGCAAAAAAAATATAAGATCAACGTTTGACCTGTACTTAAAACAGTGACATATTTTGAAATACACATCTGATATCACAAATGCTAAAAAAAGTATTGTGTTCTTTCATTTTATCATCAAACATCCACGACAAGAATCTTGTTTCCCATTAATAAATTTCATTTCTTATTATCATACATCTAATCCGTTTTAACAAGTATCCAAACTTATGTTCAGGTCCCCCTGGCATCTACGGCCCACATCCGGGCGTCTTCCCTGGGGCTGGTTACGGAGCTCTTGCTGAACCTGGATTCGGAGCCAGTGCTGAACCCGGTGTTGGTGTTCCTGAACCTCTCGGTGCTGTTCCAGAGTACTACAAGAAATGAAGGGATTATTGGAAAGGACGTGATTTAGTCAAATGTACTTAACTTATTGCTTGATGTCGGTTATATGAAAAGTTGAAATAAAATTGGAAAATAATTTGTTTGTATCGATGTTGTCATTGAGAGTTAACTCATACTCACTAATGGGTATACTGGACAGAGAGATGTAGAGATATAGTGTTAACGAATATTCCTCTCTTGGTGGTCTGTACATGTCCTTACAAAGGATATATGCGGTGGAGAATTCGCATGCTTATCAGTGTGTCATCAAATATGACCGTAACCGTTGACATAACCACAGTTTTACATGGCAAGACAATAAACACTTGAACCTTCATTACATACATCCTTTTGAAGTACCTGACCGTGTCTAACAGGTCATTACAACAATTATCATCTTATGGTTCATAAGGTTCAATGTTACATCGTCATATGTAACATATTCCATGAAACCAATTATTGATGTATCTTCATTCAGCGGAATTGGATTATGAAAACAAGGCTATAACGTATATGTAGACAGTTGATGTCACAATGTTTGTTAATGTAGGACAAATATGATGACATATTGACTTTCGTTCCATCTCCAGAGTTCTACAAGAAATGAGGAGTATGATAGTTTAACCTTTGACGTCATAAAGTTAATGTGGTAACAATGCTACGGCGGATTAATGCTGATGTACTGATTTCTATGACCTAACTGGTATTATCTTCTGAAAAAGTAGTAGTTATGTGTTTCAGATATGTTCGTCTTTTTGCTATTAAGTTTTAGACAATGATTTTGAATGAAAAATAAATTCTCACATCTTGTCTTCTAATATGAAAGATATCAACACTCGTTGATCAGATTTTTGTAGCTTGATTCAACTGGGGTTGATATATTTGATATCATAAGGCACTTGGATGAGTTGCTCTGTTTGTCAGAAACCAGCAAGTCTGTCAGAAACAAAGCTATGATGTCACAATATCATGAAAGTTATGATATCATGTGCTGTGAATGTGCAATATTTTAATAATGATGGGTGGTGAACAGATTGTCATATTCATAACTTCAGATCAGATATCAAATATAAGAGTAAGTCAGATTATAGAAAACTTGCTGTAAATTGTAACTTTAAAAACCTGTGTTGATATATTTGGTTATCCATTGACTATCGATATGTGACATTTGTCCAAAAACGTTTTTCATATTCTTAAATAATATTTGTTTACTCTTTGTTGTTGTTGGGCAAGGTCAGTCTTTTATCGATTAGTATGATAACAAATTAGTGATTCTTTAAATTACAGATCTGTGAAACATATTCTTTAAAAGTACATGATTCACAGAAGTCACACCAGAAAACGAACATGAAGTTAAAAAACATATTTTTATTCAATAAATTAGAGTTATGTAGAGTAATATTCAAGAATTGTTCACAAAAGCCGCATTGTTGATTGTATGATATCCAACAAAATCATGTTCATAAATAAGACACACAAATAAGTTACAATTCACTTTCGCTAACAAGGTGTTGTGTGATTAATAAAACCAGCATCACATTCACACTTTGCAATATAATGATAGCATGCTTATTATGATGGAATCATCTTGAAGTTGTTTATAGTATTATTACGTTTGCTGCATCACTTGCAATTGCACATCACTATATAGGATTGACTGACATTGTTTGTACGACGGACGAGATCCACATCACACGTAGAATGGTTCGGATTGAGCAGCAGCTCCACTTGGTTCAGGAACACCGCCGACGTTCGGTTCAGGGTAGACACCTCGTTAAGCTGGGGAATTGGCAAAATTATAGTCACAAATATCCACCACCTTTAAATCCACGTCCTATGGAATCTGCAGTTACTCAGATAAATCTTGATACTAAACCTATGTGAACCGCATTCACATTCTCTCATCATATATATTTTTAATACCATTCTTCACTTCTTGTCCGATGAAATTATATTTCACATATATCAGATAATCATATGAAAAATATATCAAAAATAAATTATAGTCATTGTATCACATTTATATCATATGGATGCTTTACACTTCATCTGAACATGGGAAAGAAAGGACGAGGAGCAAATCCTCCGGGGAACAATCCTGGGAACATTCCAAAGGGATGAGGTCTCAGGAAGGGATGTCCCAGGAGATAAGCATCTGCTGTTGTCATGGCAGCGAGACACACAACAAGGGCGGGGATTCTGGCGTTCATCTTGGTTATCCTGTCAAACGGAAACACGGAAAAAAGAATTCAATCTTCAACATGAGGCTTAAGTCAGTGTTCTTGACGCCAAACTACAGAGTATTATTTGTAAGAGGAGATCACAACCTGTAGAAACTAATAATAGAAGAGCTAAATTGGAAATTATACGAACACATTTGGAAGATTGATTCATATATTCAATTCTTTCACGTTTCTAAATCTCCAAACTACTGCTCGTAAAAAATACTTACTTACGTGATAGGAGGATCATTGTTTGAAGTTGGTATTAAACAGACATATCATTCCTACTATTTCTAGGGAGTCAGTCTGTTGTTCCAATCAGTTGAGAACATCATTATCAAAGCTTTTCAAGAGTTACTGATTCACGTCTCTCGTCATAAATTACAGGTTGGTCACTGTTGCATGACTGTTTAGTTCAATGATTGATACGTCATAAAACGGGTTTATTCTTGTCTGTGTGATAATAGTGCACTTTTTGGGTTTTACTACTTGCGTCTCTGTCTTATTATAAAATATATATGATTGTGAACATCGAGTGGTTGAGTCACTTCTTGTTTGGATTCGCTTAGATAGAGTTTTATTTCAATACATAGAATTCAAAATTTTCTATGCTAAAGCAAATAAACGACACCAATGACATCATGATGAACAGCATATCACAAGGTGTACTTAAAAGCTGCTTCAGACAAATGGTAAATTATAATAAATTTAAGTGATTAATTACCTTTAGAGCACAGTCAAATGCTTTCGTCCAATCATATGAGTGTATTGTGGTCACGTGGAGTACATTTATATCCCGATAGATGTACGGTTGTCTGGTTGCGTTCGGGTATCATGCTCATAAACTGGTTCACAGACTTCCATAAAAACAACAAACAATGTCAACTGATAGTTTTATTTATGGAGATAATACACAATTAAACACTTATTACATTGACAAATGACCTGCCGTGTTCCCTTTCCGAAAGAAAAATAGTCGCTTCCGTTGATGGGGGTCTTCTATATTAAGGAGCTTGGTACTCCTAAAAGAACAACAAAAGCATGTAAATAACGCAAGTAATGTGAGGTCAATTGGGATTTTTCAAGTGTAGTTATTTATATCACGAGTAAGTGAAACAATGACACGCTTCAAACCATGTTACCAATAATCAATATTTTAAATATTTTCAACCACGATATAAAAAATAATATTCAAAATGTTATATAGAACGACATAAAAATGAGAAATAAGAAAGTGATTTCAAATTACCTTCTGGGAGTGTTAGAGGATGGAGGCTGAATTGTCGTCTCACTGAAACTCCTGTATGGTCACATAGCGTCCAAGCGATGTCCAGTACGACGTTACATTCTTTCCTACAGACAGTTCGAGTTCCTTTGCTGCAGTAACCTGAAATAATTTATATCCAATATAGACGGGATGCACACTAGCATATGAACAATAGATAAAAGAACTCGCATATTGACATTATTGATAAAAACAGCTCAACAAACAACTAATCGTGTTGGTAAAAACATTGAAATACAAAAAAACGCTAACTGTTATTAAAGAAGCCAATTTAATGAAAATAAGTTTGAATTTTATATTTAAAGAGTTTAAAAAGTAAGGCGCAAAAAAGTAAAGTTACCTTTCCTGAATGAATAGTGTACTTGTCCTTGGACTGTCCATGATGAAGCCATTGTGTGAACTGATTCATTCCACAAACCTCTCAGTCTTTATAGGCAATGAAATGTATAACTGCTCAATGTTGCTGAATAAAAACGTGCTTAAATCATGCATATGCGTGATTCAAGCACGGCGCTTATGCTGTAGCACGACTCGTACGCTTTATATAAAATGTACGCCTCATGCAACCCGGACACTTTCAGAAAGTCAGTGCTCACAGTGCCGAAGCTGACGTCAATGTCCCTAACATTTGCATATGGAAATGAGAGATGTCAATGTTTTGCATGTTGTGTTCGAGCGAATGTTTCCCAAATTTGTTGACAAAATATTTGAAATAACTTCCTTTTAAGGCATTTACTTAACCACTCAAGCATTTGACTGTGCTCTAAGATAGATAGAGAACTCGCAGCAGTACATTATCGGGATATAAATGTACGGGTTTGAGAAGGTTAGGCTCGGCTAACGCCTCGCCCAACCCTCTCAAACCCGTACATTTATATCCCGATAATGTACTGCTACTCGTCCTCTATCTATTACTTAAAGTCTAAGACGTGATGTAAACAACAATAAAGATATAAAATGGTGAACATCAAGTGGTTGAGTCACTTGTTATTTAGCGTCACTTAAGCAGTATTTTATTTTAATACATCAAAATTCAAGTTATATATGCAAAAGCAAATAGACGACAAAAAGACCGTCATATATAAACAGCATATCACAGGGTTGATTATAAAGCTTCTTTAGAAGAAAGGTAAAACTATAATATATCAAAGTGATTATTTACCTTAAATATCTAAAATGTCTCTACTGAGAAAGAGGGGTTTCCCAGAAATTAGACTCTTATATGAGTCAGAGAGAAAATATAATAATTGGTGATTGCTAATTGATAATGTATTCAACGTTTGTAAGCTATGCTTACATATCGTATATGCGTAAATATCTTGCTATATCTAAATTCAAATCAAATCAGTATATTTTGCATCTGAAACACTGAACACTATCAATAGAGTTACTGTGTCAAAACATTATTCTAAGCTATCCTTCAACTGCGTGACAATGACAACAATTTGCCTGGGGGCTTAAACCAAGAAAGAGCATAAGGTGTTAATTCTTACATCATACATATGTCAATTTGTGATCTAATGTGGTTTGATTTGTGTTCCTAATTCCTTTATAAACAGTAGAGGTTGCTGAGTAAGACAGTATTCCCAAACAGTAACAGCAGGCGACGTTTTATCACTGTGAGTATTTTATAAGATTGTTTCATTTTCAACTGAGTATGATAAGATATTTCTATATAATCGATTGAATTGGACCTGGACCAGTGCTGTTACATCAACCACCCTACATTCACTACTTCTTCGTTTCAGTTGGTTATATATGATCAATGCATTACTCGACATAGCTTGATCAATAAATATTTATTAGTTGTGTATGTATCATTTATCCAAAATTAATCATGACCCATTTTTCCTATTACCAAAACAATTGGTTTTATCTGTTTTCAGATTTATAATGAAGACCATCATTGCTGCCTGTTTGTGTCTTGTTGCTATGACAACAGTAAATGCACATTTCTTTGGTGGACACCCGATGTTAGGAGGGTTTCCAGGAATGATCCATCCTAGAATTGGCTTTCCTCGTTTTGGTTTTGGATTTGGAGGTTTAAACCCTCTACTTGCTCAAGGATTTGGCGCTTTTGGTAAGGATAATGGCATAACATTTTAACACCCTTCGATGATCGTATGCACATCTTGTATATGCATAGCTATATTTGCTTTGCCAAAATAGACTTTGATATAACATTTCAATTTAGAAAAAGCACAAAAAATATAACATTAACATTTGACCTGTACTTAAAACAGTGACATATTTTGCATACACATCTGGTATCACAAATGCTAAACAAGTATTGTGTTCTTTCTATTTTATCATCAAACATCCACGACAAGAATCTTGTTTCCCATAAATAAATTTCATTTCTTATTATCATACATCTAAACCGTTTTAACAACTAACCTAATGTTCAGGTCCCCCTGGCATCTACGGCCCACATCCGGGCGTCTTCCCTGGGGCTGGTTACGGAGCTCTTGCTGAACCTGGATTCGGAGTCAGTGCTGAACCCGGTGTTGCTGTTGCTGAACCTCTCGGTGCTGTTCCAGAGTACTACAAGAGATGAAGGAATTATTGGAAAGGACGTGATTTAGTCAAATGTACTTAACTTATTGCTTGATGTCGGTTATATGAAAAGTTGAAATAAAATTGGAAAATAATTTGTTTGTATTGATGTTGCCATTGAGAGTTAACTCATACTCACTAATGGGTATACTGGACAGAGAGATGTAGAGAGATAGTGTTACCGAATATTCCTTTCTTGGTGGTCTGTACATTTTCTTACAAATGATATATGCGATGGAGAAGTCGCATGCTTATCAGTATCTCATCAAATACGACCGTAACCGTTGACATAACCAAAGTTTCCCATGGCAAGACAATATACACTTGAACCTTCACTAACATAGATTCTTTTGAAGTACCTGACCGTGTCTAACAGGTCATTACAACACTTATCATGTTATGGTTCATATGCTTCCATGTTACTGCATTATATGTAACACATTCCATGAAACCAATTATTGATGTACCTTCATTCAGCGAAATTGAAATTTGAAAACAAGGCTATAACATATACACTGACGGGCAAAATAAAGTATATGGCTCAGTTGTATTTATTATATGTATAATTTTCAAAGTCAAATGTCTCGAGTTTTCGACGTCGTATTCAAAAACGGACTTGTTTGTGAAATTAGTCCAAAACATTAAATCAGTCAAACAATACCTCTACGTGGTTAGAAGTTTTTTAAATTTAAATTTAAAAGTAAAATTTAGAATTTCCCCCAAATTAATTATGATAAAACACAACTGTTCATCGAGATATAACACATACTCTGTGTGAAAATCAATAAATGTGCTTCGTCCTGTACACATTTACAACATTTTGAACACGGTAGGGGTCATGTTGGTGTAAATTTAATTTCTTACCCCTGTCTACTTTAAACAATGACATTTTAGTTAAAAATAAAACAGTCACCAGTTAAGTCATTCAACCTACTGCCCAAAGGTGTTATTGTATCGTGCCATAAACAAATGCATCTCATTTCTTAACAATATTGAAAAACAAGTGAGTGTTTTACTTTCTTTTGCCCGTCAGTTTATGTAGACAGTTGATGTCATAAAGTTTGTTAATGTAAGACATATGGACGTTTCGTTCAATCTCCAGAGTTCTACAAGAAATGGGGAGTATGATGTTTTAACCTTTGACGTCACAAAGTTGATGTGGTAACAATACTACGGCGCATTAATGCTGATGTGCTGATTGCTATGACCTCACTGGTATTATTATTGAAAAAGCAGTTGTTTTGTGTTTCAGATATGTTCATCCTTTTGTTATTAATTGTTAAAAAATTATTTTGAATGAAAAGAAAGTTTCATCATCTTGTCTTCTGATATGATAGATATCAACACTCGTTGATCAGATATGTGTAACTTCATTCAACTGGGGTTGATATATTTGATATTATATGATACTTGGATGAGATTCTCTGTGTCAGAAATCAGCAAGTGTGTTAGAAACAAAGCTATGATTCCAAAATATCACAACATAATAAAAATTATGATATCATGTGTTGTGATTAGGAATGTGCATATTTATTAAAAAATGATTGTTGGTGGTGAACAGTTTGCCATATACATTCTTCAGATCAGATATCAAATATACTTACACACATTACAGGAAACTTACTGTAAATTGTAAGTTAATAAACCTGTGTTTATATATTTGGTTATCCTTTGACTATCAATATGCGACGATTATCCAAAAACGTTTCTTCATATTCTTAGTTAGCAGAAAGTAAATCAGCTTACATCAAAGCTTATATACTGAGGTGTGTTGGTATAATAGAAGACAGGACAACTTCACTAAAGCATAAGAAACAGACAGACTTTAAGAACATCTCTTGTAAAAATTTAATAATCTTATTATGGTATTTAATGCACATTTTACTATTTACTTGAATAAGGTTTGTAGTCAAAAGTTTGAAAAAAACGTCATGAATAAACGGAACCTTGATTTTAAGAGTGTTAATATTTAACGTCGCAATATTATTCATTCAGAAAGGAAATAAAGTCAGATTTTTCTACAAAATCATGTCACTTCAACAGTGTTTCATGCAGGGTAAATTTAAGTGACGGCTTGTGTTGGTTTGTTGCCTCTTTTGTTGCATGTGCGCCTGGGCTGGCTGGTTGATTGGGAGCTGCTTGCTGTGGTGATTGTTTTCTATATACATATATATATCATATATATTATTGTATCTTTAATATATATATTGTTTCTATCTGCTGTTGTTGAGCAAACTCAGTCTTTCATCGATTAGTATAATAACAAATTAAATTAATATATTTTTTTAAATTACAGATTACAGATTAAAAAATACTTTACATGATGAAAATGATTTACAGAAGTCACACCAGAAACAAAACATATTTTGATTCAATAAATTAGAGTTAAGTAAATAATATTCAAGAATTGACATCCAACAATTTCATCTTCTTAAATAAAACATAAAAATGAATTACAATTCACTTTCGCTATAAAAAATGTTGTATGATTGACATCGTGTTTGATTGATAAGACTCGTGTAACATTCATACTTTTAACATCATAAAAGCATGATTATTATGAAGGAACAACCTCGATGTGGTTTATAATCATATTAATTTTGATGCCTCACTTTTTACAATTGACCATCACTATATAGGATTGACTGACATTGGTTGTACGAATAACAAGACCCACATCACTTGTAGAAAGGTTCGGGTTCAGCAGCAGCTCCACTTGGTTCAGGAATAGCGCCGACGTTCGGTTCAGGGAAGACACCTCGGTAACATGGAGAATTGACAAAATCATAGTCACAAATATACACCAATGTGAAATATATTTTCTTGAATAAAATATAAACTTTAAGGTTCACTTACGTCCTACGGTATCTGCAGGGGAATCACTCAGAGAAATATTGATACTAAAACTTTCTGAACCGCATTCACATTCTCCCATCATATACATTTTAATACCATCTTTCACTTCGTGCCCGATGTCAGATAAGCATATGGAAAATATATTAAAAATCTATCATAGTCGTTTCATTATATCACGTTCATACCATATGAGTGCATTAAACTTCCTCCGAACTTGGGAAAGATAGGAGATAAGCATTTGCTGTTGCTATGACAGCCATACACACACCAAGGATGAGGATTCTGGCGTCCATCTTGATTATCCTGTCAAACGGAAACAAAAAATTAGAATTCAATTTTCAACATACGGCTAAGTCAGTGTTCTTGACGCCAAACTACAGAGTATTATTTGAAAAGGAGATGAACACATAGAGCAAAAGAGCAAAATTGGAAATTATATGAACATTTTGGCAGATTGATTTAAATATTCAATTCTACCGCTTTGCCACCTTTCACGTTTCTAAATCGCCAAAATATTGCTCGTAAAAATTACATAACTTATGTGTTATCACTGTTTGAAGATGGTATTTTATAGACATATCATTCCTACTATTTCTAGGGAGTCTTGTGCCAATCAGTTGAGAACATTATTATCAAAGTATGTAAAAAATAGTGATTCACGTCTCTCGTCATAAATTACAGGTTGGTCAATGTTGCATGGGTGACTGTTTAGTTCAATGATTGATACGCCATTAAACTGGTTTTATTCTTTTCTGTGTGATAAAAGTTCACCTTTCGATTTTTACTAAAATTATCACAAAACAGGATAGATATGTTTTAAAAGAGAATGTCACTGTACAAAATGAGATATTACAAGACATATCTCACTTTGAGACAAGATTATTTTCAATTTATCTAATATACTACTTGCGTTTCTGTCTTATTATAAGATATATATAAGTTTGAACATCGGGTGGTTTATTCACTTGTTGTTTAGCGTCGCGTGGGTAGTATTTTATTTTAATGAATCGAATTCAAAATTATCTATGCTAAAGCAAATAAACAACATCAATGACATCATTATGAACAGCATACCATACGCTTTGCTTAAAAGCTGCTTCAGACAAATGGTATAATTATAATATATCAAAGTGATTAATTACCTTTAAACTCTAAGACGTGATGTGAAACAACAATACAGATATAAAATGGTGAACATCAAGTGGTTGAGTCACTTGTTATTTAGCGTCGCTTAAGCAGTATTTTATTTTAATACATAAAAATTCCAAGTTATATGCAAAAGCAAATAAACGACATAAAAACATGACATGAATGTTCCTGAGGTTAAGAAGGATTGGTAGTATTCTTGCAAGTTATACTTATGGAGCAGACGACGAATATCTGGTATGAAGCCTAGTGATGAGCTGCTGCAGATATATCTTAGGAAGAACAGTCGGGGGAGAAATATCTGAGATGAGAAATTCTTTTTGTGTGACAGGGTCTCCCAAAGAAAAGGAGTTTTTGTTTGTCTATAAATGCTTCAACAGGCAATACACCGAGGAGATTGTTGGAAATATCAGTTCTTGTACACCTAGGAAGTCCTTCAGCTAACTTCATTGCAAATCGTTGTGCATGTTCAATCATTATCAGCGCACCCTTACTCAGACTAGACCAAAGCTCACATCCATAGAGCGATTTGGGTAATTGTTATTTAGCATCGCTTAAGAAGTATGTTATGCTAATACATCAAAATTCAAAGTTTTATATGCACAAGCAAATAAACGACATAAAAAGAGTCACATATGAACAGCATGTCACAGGGTTTACTAAAATACTGATTTTAAAAAAGGTAAAATTATAATAAATTAAAGTGATTAATTACCTATAAAATCTAAGATGTGATGTTCACCAAAGTGAAAAAAAACTATTTCTCTATTGAGAGAGAAGGATGAAAAGTTTCCCAGAAATGACAGTGTTATTTGATTCAGAGAGACGATATACTTGTTGATTCATAATTGATACAGTATTCAAAGTTTTTTTAACTATGCCTACATTTGTACATATCATACATGTGAAATATCTTGCTATATCTAAATCCAAATCAAATCAGTATATTTTGCATCTGAAACACTGAACACTATCAATAGAGTTACTGTATCTAAACATTATTCTAAGCTATCCTTCAATTGCGTGACAATGACAACAATTTGCCTGGGGGCTTAGACCAAGTAAGAGTATAAGGTGTTAAATCTTACATCATACATATGTCAATTTGTGATCGAATGTGGTTTGATTTGTGTTCCTAATTCCTTTATAAACAGTAGAGATTGCTGAGTAAGACAATATTCACACTTCCACCCCAAACAGTAACAGCAGGCGACGTTTTATCACTGTGAGTATTTTATAAGATTGTATCATTTTCAACTGAGTATGATAAGATATTTCTATATAATCGATTGAATTGGACCTGGACCAATGCTGTTACTTCAACCACCCTACATTCAATACTTCTACGTTTCATTTGGTTATACATGATCAATGCATTACTCGACATAGCTTGAATAATTATTATTTATGTATGTATCATTTATCCAATATTAATCATTACCCATTTTTCCTATTATCAAAACTATTGATTTGATACTTGTTCAGATTTATAATGAAGACCATCCTTGCTGCCTGTTTGTGTCTTGTTGCTTTGACAACAGTAGATGCACATTTCCTTGGTGGACTCCCGATGTTAGGAGGGTTTCCAGGAATGATCCATCCTAGAATTGGCTTTCCTCGTTTTGGTTTTGGATTTGGAGGTTTAAACCCTCTACTTGCTCAAGGATTTGGCGCTTTTGGTAAGGATTATTGAATAAAATTGTAACACCCTTTGATGATCGTATACACATCATGTACATGAATATTTGCTTTGCCAAAATAGACGTTGACATAACATATCAATTTATGAAAAGCACAAAAAACATAAGATTAACGCTTGAACTGCAATTTAAAAAGTGTCTTTGAAATACAAATTTAGTTAGTGTGATGAGCAATAAAGATACAAACAGTAATATTTAATATTGAGAAGAAGTCATGAAAATTCGAAACCATCTGATCTCACAAATGCTAAACCAGTATTTTGTTCTTTCTGTTTTATCATCAAACATCCACGACAAGAATCTGGTTTCACATAAATAAATTTCAATTCTTATCATCATAAATCGAACACGTTATAACTAGTATCCAAACTTATGTTCAGGTCCCCCTGGCATCTACGGCCCACATCCGGGCGTCTTCCCTGGGGCTGGTTACGGAGCTCTTGCTGAACCTGGATTCGGAGCCAGTGCTGAACCCGGTGTTGGTGTTCCTGAACCTCTCGGTGCCGTTCCAGAGTACTACAAGAAATGAAGGGATTATTGGAAAAGATCGATTGATCAGCGCGTGACTTAGTCATGTGTACATATGGTTGAAGACGGCTACATGAAAAATTGAAATAAAATTGGAAAATAATGTGTTTGTGTTGAAGTTACCATTGAGAGATAACTCATATTCACTAGTGTGTATACTGGGCAGAGGGATGTGGAGAGATAGTGTTACCGAATATTCCTCTCTTGATGGTCTGTAGATTTCCTTACAAATAATATATGCGATGGAGAAGTCACATGCTTATCAGTGTGTCATCAAATATGACCGTAACTGTTTACATAACCAAGGTTTTCCATGGCAAGACAATATACACTTGAACCTTCACTAATATACAGATCCATTTGAAGTTACTGGTAGTGCCTAACATCATACAACAATTGTGTCATGTTATGGTGCACATGATTCAATCTAACATCTTCATAATTAGGTATACGGTATTTTACTTGATGAAAATGCCATCCAGTCTTGATTCGGTCGTGTTTCAAAACTGAAATTATTACATTATAAATCAGTTTTGGTAAGTGAAGAAATATTAACAAATTGTGTCCACGAATTGCCAACTGCCTAATTATAAGTCCTAACAATGCCACATATGCGAGAAGTATACCCCAATGTCAATATCATCCTGTATCGTAACGGCATCAAGCTCATCTCCTCATCAAACATACAAACTTAAAACGTGCAGAACGTTGTTCTGGCACAGTCAAGTCTAATTGTGGGGGTCAGACTCGGTAACGACTATATAATAATAATTGACATAAAATTATCTTATGATTTTTAATCATTTCTTTTAAGACTATATTACATGTTACCTTAGAATAGGATAATTGAGGAATTCAATCATGAAGCATCTTTATTCAGCGGGATTGAAATATGAAAACAAGACTATAATACTGATCTGTGACCGTTGATGTAAGAAAGTTTGTATATTTCGAAATCAAGTACAGATATGATGGCATATGGACGTTTCGGTCCATCGCCAGAGTTCTATAAGAAATGAGGAGTATAAGATGTTAACCTTTCACTCAATGTTTCAAAGGTAATGACGTAACAATGCTAAGATGCCATAATGCTGATGACATCAGAGTGCTATAATGTCACCGGGATCACTACTGAAATAGCTAATAGGCTCCTTATGCTATTAATAGTTGAAAAATGATTTCGTAAATCTCACCCTCTTGTTTTCTGATTTGAATTTTATCAAAACTCGTTAATTAAAGTAAACTATCCTCGGTAAGCCTCGGATATATGTAACTTCAATCAACTGGTGTTGATATATTTGATATTATAAGACACTCGAGTAAGATTATTTATATGTCAGAAACCCGCAAGTGTGTTAGAAACAATGCTGTGACTATTGACAATCAATATGCGACGTTTCAAGCAGATTAATGAGCTTCATTGGTTGGCTGTGATGGCATACTAGTATATAGGACCACTTTAATAAAGCATAGCTAACAAAACAATCGCTGTGCACATGTCTTGTAAAAAAAATAATAATCCGGTTATAGAATTCAATACAAATTGTACTGTTTACTTGAACACTGTTTGTAGTCAAAGTTTTATTTTCAAAAATCACGAATAAACGTACGGTTTGACTTAAAAAGTGATGATAACGTTCACTCAGGGGCTTTGACGTGGTATTGTATGATATCCTTTTAATGAAGTAAAGGACGTGACCGGATTTAATCTATTGCAAAGAAGTGATAAACGAATGATGAATTCGTTTAATTTAAAGCAATGTTTCAACACTTAATGAAAATAACATTCAATAAATTAAACAACTTTATGGTACTCCTTTGCTGTTAACTGTACTGACATGCGCAAACAAACATTCCTTTGATTTCAAGTGAGAGTTTTATCAGGGTGGTTAACAGTGTAACACGTATAGAAGCGGACACCTTTTCACTAAAATGTAACAAAATGGTAAGGATGAACATGTTTGTGAAGATGGCTGAAGGTGAAGTGTTGAGTTCAAAGATCTCATTCAAACAAATACTATATTAGAAGTTACTTGAATCGAAAATCAGCCTTAAACATGTACAGTGACTGAAACTACACGTCACATTTACACGCACTTTAATTATATGATAATTAAATTTTACCGAACAAACCTGATCAGTCATTCTGACTGTTGGACATAAGTTTCCAAAATAAATATACTATTTGACGCGCGCAAGCCGCGGTTTATTGTAAAGTTTTGAATCATAATTCACTGTCTTAACGTTAATATCACAACTTTACTGAATCGACTAGAGTTAAAAGGCTAACAGCAGCAACAGTCTTCTCGATAAAATAACTTCATTTATAGTATTTGACATATGTGATTCTAACAAGACACTATATGTCCGTTTAAGTTTAAATGGGAATTAATTTAAAAGCAGAACAACAACATATACATATATGGATCAAGTTTGGTGAAGCTGGAGTGTATAGTTCGTTTTATAGATATAGATAGAGATTTCCTCGCTATTGATTTGGTGTGTTATGAACTGATGTATTAAAGAAGAAAACCATCATTTCCTATAGTATCCGATTTCAGATATTTTTCATGCGAAATGTTTCAAGTTATGAATGGATGAAAAGGTGTTCGTCATATATCTCAACATCATTCATATATAATTACCTTTGTCATTGAACTATCTACATAGCTAGTGTACACAATTCGTCAACTGTGTATAATGCATCTATCTATTTAGAGAACGCCATAACTTTAAAACTGTCTCAAGCAGTCCCTGTAACACTATGTAATCATACCCTTAGGATAAACCAGTGTAATGCTATTGCTCCCTCTTTGCCAATCAACAAGTGATTACAAAAACGGTATGTTCCTCGCGAAAACAATAAAAAATTTAATTGATGAACCAATAGCAATTTGGGTTTTATATTTTCTTCAACTTTTAAGATGAGAAACTGTGTTAATGATCTTGCCCTAAGAGGTAAAAGGACTTTAATGGAAGTCATCAGAATATATATAAAATTTTAATTATAGATCCAAATGTCTTTATCAAAATATTTGATATGCAGATACAGCCAATATTAGTATATGGGGCTGAACTATGGGGAATACATACATTTTATCAAATAGAAAAGATTCATCAGGGCCATGTTCAAGAGAGGTTTAAAAGTAATCGCTTAATGAGCGATTACTTTAAAACCTCTCTTGAACGCGATTGCTCAAGGTAGCGCTCCGTAGCAAAGCGAGCAAACCTCGATGAATCGCGCCGTGTCGTTCATGAGAGAATGCGCTACTTTGAACGCTACATTGAGCGCTACATCGAGCGACCAATGAGCGATTATAAGCCCTCTCTGTTATGGAACGGAGCCCTAGGCATAATAAAAAGTGTAGAAGTGAGAACCATCTCCAACTTTGGTTAACAAAACTCAAGTGTGTGAAGATGGACGAAAGTTTATAGTTTCAAAGCCACCCTTCAAATTTACCGGTTTCATTGTTATCGGAATGTTTTTCCTTTTTCTAGAACATTGTTCAACCCACTTACTCTGAGGTTGTGGGTTCGAACCCCGCAATTGACTCGGCCAGAATAAGTATAAGAATTTGTACTATTGAAGGTAGTGTTGTCCCAAATGTAACCATGTTAATTTGCTCACTATCTAAATGTCATGTATTTCAAATTGTTCAACCTTTGTTAATCATGACATCTACCATCAGTACCATTGTCCATTGTTCCCTAGCCGTGATTCACTATGACCTGAGGCACAATGCATAACATGTTCAATGTTACATATTGCAGCTGAATTAATTGATGATCCCCTGCAACTGATGAGTGCCCTCACTTCAGGTATAAAGCCTGCACCGTCACTGAACAGGTACACTTTCACCCTTCTCTTCTTGCATCGCCATCACTCGGGTAAGTTACATCTTTTCCAACATCCAGTTAGCTTCAGTCGTCATACTGTTTGGTTCAACTCTCACAGTCCATATACAGTTCACATTGTCATACCATTTGAGAACATAGACATGTTCAAGTGTTCACGTGGACATGTTCAAGTGTTCACGTGGACATGTTCAAGCTGCCAACATCCGTAAATGTATGTTCATTTCTGTCTTCTAAAATGTCAATCTAAGAAGTCGTGACGCTTTTCCTTACATGAATTCATTCAAGTTGTAAACTTGAGAGATGATGATGGTCCTTTTTTCGAAGCTCTCGTAACACTGTAATTGAATAATTGAATAAATGAGATCATATGTCTATATATGTCTGTTAGTGTATACACATCTTTTCCATGCCAAAAACAAATGTTTTGTGATGAAATGTGTGAACTCCAAACGTCTTTATTATTAAACCACCTGTTAAAATACAACATCTTCGTATCTATACCTCAACTGCAGCATTTTATTTGCAATGAAATAATACCTATCTCATTGTACATCTGAAGAGCATGGACTATGCTTAGAACTAAACTGTTATTTTATGTGAACGATATCAACCACGGTACTTCATGTATTTGAGGGTATTTCTAGAAAACCACTTGTTTCACAATGAAACGTCATGTTTATACATTTACCTTAATGTTCTGTTAATCTGGCTTTAATGATAATATGGTAAAATATACCGACATTCCTTAAAACAGCTATAACGACGTGCATGTTTATTTTCAGTGTTCATCATGAAAACCGTTGCTGCCGTTTGCCTGTGTCTTGTTGCTATGACAACAGTCAATGCACACTTTTTCGGAGGCCCCCCGCTGTTTCCGGGAAGATTTCCAGGAATATTTCATCCCGGAATTGGTTTCCATCACCCGTTTATCCCACGATTCGGTCCATTCGGTAAGAATACGTTTATACCAACTATACGTATATTTGTTAATTGTGAGTTCATGGCATTCTTCAATTGCACATAAATAAACGGGATAGTTTGTGCATGACTGTGTATGCTCAAAATAAAAGGATTCTAAGGGTCTTACACTAGAAAATCACTGATTCGTTGATTTTGAGAATTGTTTAAGATTGAGGTTTAAGATTGTTACAATGACAGGTGAATGACAAAAACCAAACAACACTCATCGTAACTCGAATTAAACTTTAAAAACTATGGAAACATAATAGAAGGCATTCTCTTCCCAAAGAGGTTACTTCCTTCAGATTTCCAATCCTACCCTCTAGTTGTTTTAACGCTTGAATTCGAGGGGGGGGGGGGGGGGGGAGCAGAAAGGGAGTGTCCTGATTGATTGCAATTGAATCTAGTTGTGCAATCAGCGGCGCCGTTGTAAAAGAGACATTTGCCAATGATTTGCCATAATGATAACATAAACGTAAGGCTAACGTTTTCTCGTTTCATGTGTTTTCCTCGAAATATGATATTTGATTTTGTGTAAACTATTGATCATGAAATATTGAAAACATGCTTATAAATACAGAAGACCAAAGCAGAGACAAATGCCAAAACAGTTCATTTGCGTTATTTACATCAGATATATTCGAATGACATATGCTAATGAGCAAGACCCTTCAGAGTAAAATGCCTATATCTTTGAAGTTAGTCGGTCGATATGGTCGCTGAAAGATGAGTTTTCATTAATTAAGAAGCATGGATAGGGTATTAGATTTCGCTTTCCATCGCTAGGGGACTTTGGATCTGATCTCGATTTCAAGCGAAAAACAACAGAGGTTAGGACCTGAAATCTGAAGGGAAGAGAATGAAAAGAAGACAGTATCGCTGCTAAATCACTTTCTTATTGCATGAATACTCAATAGTGAAATTTCACCGCTTATAAGTGAAAATATTACAATAACTCAATATACTGTGTATTAAAAGACGATCGGGGTTGATGCCCTCCCTTTAGGTGTGTCTTCATCCTCGGTTACCCAGGGTTTTATATATGCTCCGTTTCTCTCCACTATATCACCCATGGGAAATTTGAGTACAGATTTCGCTGACAGAGTTTCCCATGGGTGATATAGTGGAGAGTAACGGAGCATATATAAAACCACGGGTAACCGAGGATGGTGTGTCTTATACACAGAAGAAATCGAAGCCGTGGTTTCTCCTTCATATAAGTTTCAAAACTCCAAGAAAACATTATTTAAGAAGTTATTCCAAACATGCGTTATTTACACCAACCCTTTATGCACACAAATAACACACCTTGTTTAATCTCCAGGTTTCCCCCGTGTGATTGGTCCTCATTTCGGTGGCTTTGCTCAACCAGGCTTTGGAGTCTATGCTAAACCTGATTACATGGCCAGCGCTGAGCCAACCATTGCTGAACCCAGCGTGGCCATTGCTGAGCCAAATGCGGCCCTTGCTGAACCCGGTGTTGGTGTTCCAGAACCTTTCGGCGCCTTTCCCTACTTCAAGAAATGAGCAAAAGTCGGAGACTGATTCATGCTCACGCAGTTTAATTTATTGATTATGCAAATGGGTTTGACAATTAAAATAACGAAAGATTAAAATCATTAGAAATATCTATTGTTGTGTTCTTTTTTTGTTTAAACAGGTACTAAACAGTGTATCCGTTTACGATAGAACCTCATAAGGAATGTTTATTTGAATTTTCAAAACATAAATTCATGATGACCGAAATTAAATAAGAGAGTCAAGCTAATAGAAACGATATGCTAACCAATCGCTTTTCTTAATACTTGTTTTCATAAAGGTTTCTTTTTCTGAGGAAAGTTTTATGATTGCAGCGATCATTGATAGGAATGTTTTTCCCGTATTCGAAAGACATATATCAAATCACATTCCTACACCACCAATTTGGTTGTTGCTTTCTGTCCTTGAAAAATACTTCTGATATTACTAATATGATTAATTCAGCATTTACAACGTATTGAATACACTGTACATATAGCTACATACATGCATTTATTACCCATATGGTTGAAAATAACCGAGTTAATATTATTGATATGAGCACATGTGCACATATCACGTTTGCCTAGCAACCATTGTTTCACCGCGACCTCCCGTGTTTTGTCGTCTGTGACGTCATAAAACGATTGTTCGTGACGTCACTGTAGCTTGCCGTCGCAAGAGAAGTGGGCCGTTTCCTGGTTATTTTTACGCGAATCAAATGGAATAAAATGGGTAATAAAGAAATTATTACACTCGAAAGTGTGTCATATGACTTTTACGAAACTCGTGCAAATTTATGTATAACCCTCGCTCTCGCTCGGGCAATACAAAAACTCACACTCGTTTCGTAAAAGTCATATGACACACTTCCTCGGGTAATAATCTCTATATGTTGTCTATTCAAAATATTGTCATTCTACAAGAAGTATGTCACAGAGAAAAGTTTTATGATTGCAGCGATCATTGATAGGAATGTTTTCCCGTATTCGAAAGACATATATCAAATCACATTCCTACACCACCAATTTGGTTGTTGCTTTCTGTCCTTGAAAAATACTTCTGATATTACTAATATGATTAATTCAGCATTTACAACGTATTGAATACACTGTACATATAGCTACATACATGCATATGTTGTCTATTCAAAATATTGTCATTCTACAAGAAGTATGTCACAAATAATCATAACGCTTCTACCTATTAACTTACTTTGAATGTAAAAACACGCCGCAGTCAAAGGGGGAAAACCCCTGTATGCCCAGGGCGCAATTTACACCTGGAACTGCAATTTATCATTCCAGACATACATTTGAAGGTTAATCAATATAGAGTATGTAGCGGTTCTCCCCCAGCTCTTGAATCAGCTAAACTTTACCCACACATGCCAACAAATATCGTATTAGACTCAACCTCCCGTACAGAGTGCATTGCATCAGGTCCATCTTCTGCCTTGCTGTGGTTGGATGCCTGCTCTTGGCTGAATTGGTCGAACTGCTGCAAGACAGAAACAGAAGACTGTCCCTCAACTAACGGTTTTCCCCTTAGTGTGAAACTCATTTTAAAAAATTAACAACTCTTATCTACACGTGAATATGAAACATAATGCATATAACGTTAAAACTGTTATAAATGTAGTACAGTGGTCTGAAAATCCTTTTACCTTTGAGCACTTAAATGCTATAACAATAACAACCGGGACAAGTAACCACCCTGTCTGCTTCAACTCCTTCGAGGTATATCTTTGTAACTCTACTGCACTTTACACAAAGCACAGGGAAACACAACAGTTGACAGTGACAGATAAGATATGTCTTGTATCTGTTTAGTGAACTGTATACGTAGACCTTGAAGATGATTAATGTTAAACCATTCAATACGGTTATTTTATAGGCATCCAATGATAGATCGGGTAATTTGAACAGCGGACAAAATTAGATTTGTATTGCCCTATTAACCGTAATTTTACCAACAGTGTTAAAACAAAGGTTTATAAAAATAATTTTTCAGTTTATCGCAACTGATTTTCTTAAATATAATTTGATTATCCATATAAATCTTAACATTTCAATGCTACAACATTCTTAAATTTAAGTAAAATATTTGCATTTCGTATATTTTCATACATTCTGAACATGATTTTTCTCATCATAATGAGCGTCGATGTTGATATATGTCTTTTTAAAGTGTAATATCATCATACATCTTTCATGTTTTTCTCAGTTGTCTTTTTCGATTTGTTTGAAATATTCTTTCAACATATCAAACGATAAAAAAATTTCAACAGTCAAACCCAAAAAGATTTAGCCTGATGAAGTCGATTTTGAATGTCTGTGATAAGGATATATCTCTTTAAAAGGTATAAAAAATAATTCATGAAAGAATGACATTTTTTTAATATTTTTTTTATATCTGTGCAAACATAAATGGGTCCTGAAATTTCTGTTTCTATTTTCTTCTGGAAATAATGTTTGGTATTGGCAATTTGGTAACGACATGTTATGAAATATTGGAATTATGTCAGTTATGGCATACGTGTATGTAATGTATCTTTTTGGACTTTAATTCGATAACTCCGTAGGATGACATAAAATAAGCCAGAAAACGATATTTCACTTTTCACTTGTCACTTTTCACTTTCACTTATGTCAGTACAAGATATTGTCGTCATACACGTAATGTGCTCTTTTGGACTTTAACTTTTCTATCTTGTCTGGTTAGGATATTTCAGAACGACGTTTTTTAAAAAAAAAAAAACATGAACAGATAATGTTTCAACAATTATACTTTGAGTTTAGTTGACTTTTAAGAGACATTGTGTATCCGTGTTTCAGTTGTATCCATCCCGCATGGATTAAAATATCCAATATTTTTGCTGGTATTGTTTCTTTTCCCCTTTTGGGTAACTTAATTATAAAAGAGTATATCCCTCCTAGCACTGGTATAAAAAAAATTCCAGATTGAACCTGTTCGTAAGAAACAGTATAAATCGACAACATCAGTTATAAAACGATCACTTAGGCTGAAAAGAACATTGAATACAATTTATTCTATGTTCAATTAAGCCCTGATCCTACTGTAAGACTACTAAGACTAAATCATGTACAAATATGTCATCATTAACATCATCCAGTCGATGATTGATGTTAGAACAATCCAACACGATGACTCCTCTTATTTCAAGTGGATACCTCATGATACATTACTTCGTAAGATGTCCTGTCTCTTTCTGTCAAATAAAACAACTCTTTTTCTCTCAAGGCATGTTCCGACTCCTAATGACGTGGTCATTACGTAGGGAGGCAGTGTTGATAAAAATACTGGGCTGACGTTGAGGGGTATCATTTAAAGATATACTTGAACCGAAAGGAGTCGGTTTTTTAAGTGCTCAACAGTAAGTACAACATTCAAGTATAGTATCGCAAATAACAAAAAAAGGTTTTCAAATGTGCATTTGTTCGCGTGATGAGAGTATCAATTTATAGAACATAAAACATAATTTGTTCATTGTGTTCATTGAAAACAGAATTCGTTTTCTGCTGTGCTGCTGAAAATAAAATATGATTTACCTTTCGATGGGGTTCTATAAACAATATTAATTCAAATAAATTGGAAAATTTGAAATTTAAGCGATATGCTCTCTGCTGATTGGATTAAACAGGGTCATGTGACCGGTATACATTCTCACAACCACAATACTGACAGCTGAAAAGGATTAACCTTCATACTCTGACGTTTACAAAAATAACCTGCGGTACTACTTTATCACTGTGGCACTGCGCAATTATGACACTGCTATCACACGTTCTTTTCTTGATTAAGCTTTTAAAAAACCTTACAGCGCTGAGCGCATGATCTAAGACAATACTAAAAATTTGTTTTATCATGCACTGTACAATTTGTGCAGAGATTTTTTTATTTTCAAAATTTTATTTACTGATTTGAAATCGCTTAAATTGCAAAGTTTGAATAGACAGTTCAGGTTCAAATGTAGTATGAATGCCTTCGACAATCTCCGGCATTTATACCAGTTTAACTTGCACCTTTCAAACGTTTATAAGCCAGTGAACACAAAAATTATGAAATCTATTTCTTAAGTGAACAGATACATTATGAAATCTATTACTTAAATGAACAAACACTTTATGAAATCTACTTTCTTAAAGATCTGATGAAATGCATTTTTCTCTAGAATGACAGGTGATTACCTCTACGTATATTGTATATCGGAATCAATTGAGCATAATTTTAATCGAGACAATAAACACTTGAAATTGATAGTTAAGACGACGATTTTAACACAACCGCAATTAGTTGGGCGATTCATTTTAAAAATGTTCACTGAGGCGTGACTGTGATAAGCGACAGACGGGGCCGGCTAGACAGCTACTCCGCCGAGTGTCGTTAATTATTTAATGATGATTATCACTGCCGCTAAATGAATTTATGAGGTGTATTACATCGCCAAAAAGACATGTTTATGTAATAATTGTGTAATTGTCATCTGCGGAATTACCTAGTTGGATATCTAAATTCGATATATGGGAAATTTAAGTTGGTTTATTGAAGATTTCTTTGTGAAATTAACAATCAAAATGTTGCGAAATTATGTTGAATTATGACTATCGCCGAAAATCAGGGCCGTGTTCAAGTAGCGATTACTTTTAAACCTCTCTTGAACGCGATTGCTCAATGTTGCGCTACGTAGCAAGGCGTGCAAACTTGCACTGTGTCGTTCAAGAGAGAAGAAGCGCTCATTGAGCGCTACATTGAGCGATCAATGAGCGCTACGGAGCGCTTCATTTTGTTGAACCGCCGACATATTCCTCCTGATACGTCACTGAAGTCATCCCTTCAGGGGCCACACCCCCGCAGACTTTTATTCTGGTCGCCGGGGCTAAATTAGGCTGTTTTTTTAAAAAGCCGTATATAAGTAATATATGGACCGATTTCAGAAATTTAAAATCGAGCAATTGTCAAATTTACACCCCATTTTAATGCATCCGATTTGGACCATATGTCATTGCATCTATCCCTTAAATACAAAGTTTGATAAATAATTTAAGAGTTCCCCCATCTCCCTGTCCCTCTTCACCTCCATCTCCCCCCCCCCCCCCCCCCCCCTCTCTCTCTCTCTCTCTCTCTCTCTCTCTCTCTCTCTCTCTCTCTCTCTCTCTCTTTCTCTCTCTCTCTCTAAAGTAGAGTCTCGTCTGTATGTTTAGCTGTTGCATGTAAACGTTTCGAGATGTTAGCGTCTAGCTATGATTACGTTATTCTGTCCAGAACACACAGATCATGAAGCTGTCTCTGTTCTCGCTGTGTCTGATGGCCGGGGTCGCCGTCATCAACGCACACGTCACTCACCACGTGGGCAGTAATGACCACATCGTCACTGATGGTCACGGACTCGACCACGTTGACAAGAAGGTCACCACTGACCCTTTCACCGGCCGTAAGATTGTAGAGCATGTCCGACACTCGTACACAGGTAAGATTGTAGAGCATGTCCGACACTCGTACACAGGTAGGTAGAACACAGGTAGGGTTGAGGAAATAATAAAACTCACCAGGGACTTGAGTTGAATGTCTTTTTTCCGATCCGTGGATCCCAGGACTCTAACAGATCCTTCAATGTGAATTGTGAGGACAAAAAAACTGACATCTAGAGTAAAGTTTATTTGATGATGTATTTATCATGTTTCTCTCGACGGATAACGGACAAACGGCCCCGAGAAACACTTTTTTTTATGACATATGGTACAGTCGTCAGGAAATTAGCGTGTGCCCCCCAAAAAACCCATCAGCGGTTCTTATATTGTTGGTGCACTGTCTCAAAGCAACTTTTGTATCAAATTTTCGATACAAAGACATGAGTTCCACCTGACAGAATATTCCATGTTCCAGGTAACATGCGACCTCGTGTCGAGATCTACCACGGTCAAGGTCACTTCTCCCCCTACAGCGGAGGCAGCCGTGTCATCAGACGTGGAGGCAGACAATACAACCGATACAACCGATACAACCGAAACAGGCGCAATAGATACCCATACACCCGACACAACAGCTACGACAGGTACAACAACTACAACAGCTACAACAGCTACAACAGAGGCAACAACTACTTGGGTAGTTCTTCTCTGTCTGGTCGTGTCGGGTACGGAGGAGTCGATATCATCCGTGAGTATTTTAACCCGTTCGACTGAAACAGTTACCCGATAAAGGCCTAGATCATTCTAACGCAGTCTGATTAACATCAACCTTGTTCCGAGGAGAAAAATTTGCAAAATAATCCATCTACCGGGATACGAACATGTTCTGTAGATTCCTCGCAAGAAGGCACGTGTTCCGAACCAGTGTAGTGCAGACGAAACCCAGTCAAATAGCCGACCAATCACATCATATTTTTAAACCATTCGGATCAAACGAAAGGATGGCTTTTTAGAGTTATTTGCCCCTAGGTTCTCGCACCGAAAGCTTTTGTTGGAGGTCTAGTGATTGTTAACTGAATTGCGTCAGAACATGTAAGTTTACGGGCAGTATTAGACGGTTTTGCGAGGAAAGCTCCGACCGATATGAGTTCGTATCCCGGTGGATTCACTTTTTTACAATTTTATTCCTTTGAAAACCGTCGATTTTAACCCGACTGATTCTAACGATGTTGAACATTTTAGGTTTTCGATTTTTATTTAAGTGTTTCTGTTTTTAAAACGTTTTATGAAATGAAAGATCCCATTAGTTCAACATTTAGCTTCTGAAAAGATTGTTTTGGTAAAATTTCATAATTTGAAAATAACTTGAAATAAAATAATAAAAGGACCTCATGCTAATTTTTTTATTGGGCTTGAAGTAGTGTTGTTGTCTTGCCTGGGCGCTTGAAAATTAAGGGGTCTTTATGACAGACTATAGATCAGATTAGATATTGAAAAATAAGGATTCTGTAGTTGCTTACATAGTTTTATACTGGTTAAGAACTCTTCCCCACACCTTTACCATATGAAGTGTGTCACTGCAAATTACGTGTACCATTAATGTATTGCGATCATATAAACCGACATCGTATACTTAAAGTATACAATGTCGGCCCACATGGGCATAGTATCAGCTTGTTAGCGTGACATCTCATGAACCGTTGCACCTAGAGTCTTCAAAATAGACCCCAGTCTTCAATAGGGGAATACGCAGACACCAGTCGATTTTGGTAACCTTGACCTCATTTTAAAGGTCACTAGGAGATTTGGTGGTTTATAAAATGTTGTTAGCACGATATCTAATGAACTGGTACATCTTAACTCTTCAAATTAGGTCTTATTAGACTTCAATGGAGGAGTACCAATATACCACGTCTTTCGGGTGACCTTGACCTCATTTTCAATATCACTAGGAGATTTGGTAGTTTATAAAATGTTGTTAGCACGATATCTAATGAACTGGTACATCTTAACTCTTTAAATTAGGTCTTATTAGACTTCAATGGAGGAGTACCAAGATACCACGTCTTTCGGGTGACCTTGACCTCATTTTCAAGATCACTAGGAGATTTGGTAGTTTATAAAATGTTGTTAGCACGATATCTAATGAACTGGTACATCTTAACTCTTCTAATTAGGTCTTATTAGACTTCAATGCAGGAGTACCAAGATACCACGTCTTTCGGGTGACCTTGACCTCATTTTCAAGGTCACTAGGAGATGTAGTTTATAAAATGTTGTTAGCACGATATCTAATGAACTGGTACATCTTAACTCTTCAAATTAGGTCTTATAAGACTTCAATGGAGGAGTACCAAGACACCACGTCTTTCGGGTGACCTTGACCTCATTTTCAAGGTCACTACGGGACTTTGACAAGTTTTTAAAATGTTTAAGTCCGATATAATAACAATTGAATCAAACATGAGAAACTCACTGCTCTGTAGAAACTGTCTGTCCATCCTTTTAGCTCATGTCTTGATTGCAGCGGGGCCATGGTCAAGTTTGTGACAATTACTAAAAATAAATGAACCGATAATATGTTGTTTTAAAAAATTTGCAGATGCAGGTGTATATTAGATACTATGACGGACAATAATGAGCAGTTGTGACGTTACTATATCCCATTCGACAAGACCAAGAGATGGATTGAATAAAGTGCTCCAGTGGTTTTCGGTATATTTGTGATAATAAATTATTAACTTATCTTATGTATGTCAATTTCGTTAATAAACGTTCACTGTCACATGTTGTTTGATCATTGCTATTGTTGGTTGCTCTGCCTCAAGGTAATTACAAACATCCTCCTATGTTTCATTTGTGGATCTTAGCAATTAAATCACTGTTGAATGAAGCACAACATTGATGACTGCAAGAAGCTAAGTCTGAAAATCTACATGCATTTTCCCTTTGAGATCAACATTAACTAACGAGTCAAAGTCAAAGTCAAAGTCAAACTCAAAGATAGTTTATTTGTACTTAAGGCATCTGGCCCTTATACAATGTCATGTATACAATACACATTTTTACAGAATTGTGTGCGGAAATAAAGGTAATATTTTCAATGAAATTCGTATAAAAGTACATTCATTTGGCGGTATGCCAGATACAAATGAACAAACGAACAAACAATCCAGTAGTCACTAATTTCCATTTAACAAGTTGCATTGCGTCTTAATCCATGCCATGTTTTATAAATAGAGATAATTTCAGTATAACATTATCATTATTTGATGACAAAATAGAGATATATCCTATTGCACTCGTTTTTGATAGGAAACTTTCTGGTATGTATTTAGTTCTTAATTCAGTATAATATGGACGATCAAATGTAAAATGAATTTCGCCTTCTATAGCATCATTTCATAATGGACAAAGTCTTTGTATTCTTTCAAGAGAAGCGTATCTTCCATAGTTTATCATAAGTTTAAGCAAACCAAGTCTATATTTGATATATAACGTTCTTATAAAGATTATTTGTCAGGATTAATAAATAGTTTTCTGGTTCTGATAGACTCTTAAATTTTCCATACAAATCATAACGTGAACTGCTCTTATATTAGATTGCTATCCTTGATAAAACATATTAATTGCTACGTTACGAAAAACTTTCAAGAACTTTTGTACATCGCCAACATTTTGATTAAGCCATATAAAACCATATCCATTGGAAAATATCAATTGTCTAATATGCGATACCCATGTTATCTTACCAATACTATCTTAGTGAAACATCATATTAAAAGCTATCTTCGGAATACGAAGAATCTTAAACCAATATATTAAACATCTTATCTGTGAATTAATGTAAAGTGGATATCTACCACATTCACCACAAATCATACAATATGGAGTGATATTCCAACACATTAAAACTTGTTACAGGCTAGTAAATGAATTCTTTCTAAACATTAATATCTTTGGTAACCCCACACTTCAGATCCACATAAAAGAATTGGCTTTATCTGAGTATCGAATAACTTGAAGAAGACATTAGAAGTCAAAACTCCAAGTTTATGTGAAACACACAAAATATTAAGTAATGCTCGTTTGCCACGCAGCGATATTTCTCATACACACTTTTCTATATTTAAAGAGCTAAACATTATACCAATACAATTAAAACCGTTTACTACATTAACTCCATGTCCATTTAAATACCATCTTTCTTTAAAACTTAAAGGACCACCATTTCTAAATACTACAATTTCTGTCTTATCTAAATTTACTGATAATTTTCATTCTTCGGTGTATTCATGTAAATTAATTTATTTAATTGATTTTGTAAACCGATAACAGTCTCAGACATTAAAACTACATCATCCGCAAAAAGAAGCATAAGGATTTCAATGATATCAGGAAACATTTGTATACCATGTTTACCGTTACTTACAATACTTATATAATACTTATCATAGTATAGTTCACTGATGAAAAATGAGAATAAGAAATGGTTCAATATACATCCCTGACGTAACCTAAATGGACAATCAAAGAGTCAGTAACACCAGTCACTTCGTACACACGATTTGACATTTGAATACATTGATTTTTAACATGTTATACATCTTCCCTTGCAGTCCAGCTTTTCTTAAGCAATGCCATAGTTTAAAACGATCAACAGTATCAAATGCTTTTTTAAAAATCAATGAAAGCTACATAAACCTTATGTTTACGACGTGATAAACATTTCTGAATAACAGCATTTAGACCAAACATGTGATCAATTGTAGAATAGTTCTTTCCAAACCCAGCTTGAACCTCGGGAATCTTGTCTCTCATATTTGCCCAGTTAGTGAGTCGGTTATTTAAAACAGAAGTAAATACTTTACCCAGAACACTCATTAATGAAATACCTCTGTTGTCAGGGTTTCTGGGATTACCTTTCTTATGCAAAGGGACTTTTTCTGATTGAGACCAGCTTCTGGGAAATATTCTACTGTCAAAGTTTGTTAAAGCATTGAAGAAGAAATGGCATAATTTCAAATTGAGAGCACTTAATCTATTATAACTTGATCAGGTCCGGCAGATTTTCCATTTTTTTAACTTATCAATAGATGGTTTAATTTCCTGTTCAGTTATTGGTGAATCAATCATTAATGTATCAATATCGTCATATTCATCCAAAAAAGTTTCATTTGCACTGTCTGAAACAGGTTATTATAAACTGAAGTACAAAAGAAAGTTTTCGACGTCGTACTCTAAAACTGAAAAGTGCAGGCATTTAGTCACCAACCAAGGAAAGCTTATACGTGCTTTTAAATTTCTTTGAAAAAAATGATATTTTGAGTTTATAAATATGTCCAAAAATATTTTGGATAACACACAACTGTTTATCGATATATAGAGTATCTTCTTTGTGAAAATCGGTAAAGGTGTCTCCACTTGCACACATGTACAACATTTTAAACATGGTAGGGGTCATATTGGTGTAAATTTCACAATTTAATTTTACATTACTCAAAGATATTCTAAAAATTAACCAGTCACCAATGTAATTCATTCAAACTACTGCAGATATGTGTTATTGTATTATGCCATAATCAAATGCATCTACAAAATTAATATTGAATTAAATCGAAACCAACTGAGGTACCTTATTTTGTACTTCAGTTCAGATAGATCATCTCAGGCTACATGGGTCATGGTTCATGTAACACGCAGAATTCCGTGTTATTTATATAAATTACATCACTTCGTATCAACAATTAGATAGTTCACCTGTGCCAAAAGAGTGAAGGGGGGTCAGAGTTCGAACCCCAACGCCCCACCTTTCGAACATTTTTGCTAGTAAGTTTGATGGACCCCAAAGATGGACCCCCATCCCCTATTTTGAAAAGAGAAAAACATTCCCTGCTCCATGAACATCAATTATGTATCTGCCTATTCGCCATTCGAACGTATCGCAACATCTTAAAGGGACACCGCGTCGAGGGTAAAAATCAGATTATGTGTATCTACCTATGCTTATTAACATGTCTTCTAACAAATCACAGACACCCAATTTCAGACAATTGACGTAATTGGTAATAAAAACTTCTGCATGTAGACAGTGAAGCGAAGTGTAACTCGTTAGCAGACACTCTAATCAGCTTAGTTAGATAAAGATGAGACTCATATATACATGGATCATCGCACCACGTGTTCCTATGAAGCAGTTGACACTAAAGCACGATGCTACTTCGGGAGATCGTACTGTAATCTTGCTAAGAGTGTTATGATGTAAATAATCAAAATTTTGGTTGCACACAGGGAACATAGTTTGAACACAAACAACACGAAACGAAGACGATAAGAACACAAACAACACAGCATGAAGACGATCACAACAAGAACAACACGAAACAAAGAAACTAGAACTGCCTCATCGCAATACTTAGGTTTTCAAGTCTTCTGTTTCACCTTGAACCCAATGTTTGACCGAAATCCCCCTTAATCGATCAGTTTTTCTTCTTTAAAACGAGCTGTCAATCATATTTTTATCTTTAGTAAATTAAGGGATACAAATTCTCAAAAGAAATTACTCATCTAAGAATGGAAAAATCACATATGAATAGATCCCAACGATATGTTTTCCATGCTTCTGCTTGGTTTACACTGTGTTCACGGTCCCCACGTTCGCCACGTTTGTCTGAACCGTTCTGGAACGTGTAAGTATTGTTCATCCTTTCATTGGGTTCAAGTTTTGTTAAGTTGTGATACGTTATGTTACGAATTATCATGATGGCCGTGACAGAACGGGTGCGACTTGAGCTCCTTGGCCTTATGTCGAGCTAAGGAACACTACGGTAAGGGTCAAGTCAGGTCAAGTTCCAACAAGGATGTCATCACGTTCTTTTAGGTTCTTTCAAGTTCTATTCAGTTTTCTCAAGTTCTAAACGACGTACTACGTATAAATGTAGCGGAATGTTGACTTTGGCGCAGCTTTAGAGCACGTTTGGGGTCCCGGTCTGACAGAATAAACACAACATACCACTTTATAAAGTGATTTCTCTGAAAATATAGTTTCTTACAGGTAATTTCTTCTTCATATAACTATGAATAAAATAAACAAGTAACAAATTAAGAATTTAAAGATATAAGCATTTCATTAATTTTTTTGTAACGTAAAATATTTTAATGTAGATCATCATATTCTATAACCAATCTTTAAAATTAAATACATTAATATATCGTAATGTAATCATTATTAAAATTGCTTACATCGTTTAGGAGCTATCTTCTTCTGAATATTCAAGAAAATAAAATAAAAATGCTGTTTTGCGCATTTGAACAAATTCACTTTGTTGTCTTTACTAATAGCATTTTCTGTTGATGTTTGAATTTCGGTTTCAGCAGACTTGCTTTTGAGCATCGCAAACCTCTTGATATGAAATGTGTAACCCTATACATGTGTATATCATATAACTTTGAATAATTAGCAATGGGAATAAATACATAAATTTCAGCGTCGACAATTATCTTTTATTGTGAATTGTGCATGGTGTATTTTAATCGCGCATATTACACAATGGTAGGTACGTGAGTAGTGAATCGGCGGCACACGCGTATGAATATGGAGATGCACTCAAGAGAAACAGTTCGCTTTTAATATTTGCTTCTTCAATTTGAACTGACATATGGGTAATGCAAACAATAACCAACTCTTGACGGAGAATGACATATCATCTTTCCCTCGTCATATCAATCGAAGGGGTGCATTCAAGAAGGGCACATGTACATGGAATTCAATTGTGTAATTCTCTCGCTAAGGCTCGAGAATTACGGAATTAATATAACTCTGGAAAGATAATCGGTCATTCCCTGTCACTCGTTAGTTATTGTTTAAATCAGGTTGCCAAACTTACAACTAAGAGAAAAAACAATCGTCATACATTGGTCGTGTTTGGTTACTCTATGACAACTTGATGTTGCAAGGCCATGTGAGTATGACGAGACCGCACTCGATGAAACACTCCTGGGATAGAAGTGCTCTGATTGGTTCAAGTTCAGATCATGTTTCGATCGCATTCAAATACTGCAGTCATTATGCTGCTCATTGTTGCCTTCCTGCACTTATTTATGGTTAGCCTATGTTAAAGGGGCAGTAGCACGATTTTTCGTTGAAATAGGTCGATGAAATGTATTTGAAGAATAATGTCACCAATAGTAAAACACGCTTCTCTCTTCAGAAATCAGGTTAAAAAAAGACCCTACATGGTTCCGTAGAGCCATGGGAGTTATTTTTGTCATTCAAAATAATAAAATGTGTTCACAATAAAATGGCCGACATGCAATGTTTGCTTTATACGCAACACCGTTATTACCACTACGGATACTTGGTTTGTGTACTTGTGGTTTACCCTCTAAACATGTTACCAGTACCAGATGAGGTTCCCCGAGGAAACCAAATGAAAAACAAATAAGCCTTAAATTAGTAAATTATATATTGAATGAAACACACAATTAAACAGATCATGAAATACAGTAGGGTCACATATAACAATAGTTCCCTATGTCTACGTAACATATAATTAACTGTTTCCCTATTAAGTGAAAATGCAAAATGATCGGTTAAGTTTCCACGTTAATACAATGTTACTAAAATTCCATGATATGACTAGGTGAAAACATTTCTGGGTGCAAACAAAGGCCCGATGGGCTTATGACATGGCATGGCGTCCGGCGTCCCTTCGTCCATCCAACTTTTCGCTTTTTCGACTTCTTCTCTAGAACCAATGACTCTAAAGACGTGAACAAATTAATATATAGTCATATACTTCTAGTGATCATCAAGAACTTTGAGCACAAGGTCTTAATCATAGATTTATTTATGTCTTGCTGCAATTTTTTGTTTAGCTCATCTGGCCTGTAAGGCCGGATTGGCTTATGGCATCGCATGGTGTCCGTCTATCTGTAAACGTTTCGCTTTTACGTCTTCTTTTTGAGAGCCAATTCGTCTAGGGAGCTGAAATTTGTGTACAGGGTCCTTGGCCAATGGGGATACTAAATTGTAGATTTGATGACCCTCGTGACCCAAAATAGGGTAACAGGGGTCACGACCATAAAACCCTATTTTCATCTTCTTCTCCAGTACCAAAGGTCTAGAAAGCGGACATTTTATGTGCAGACTCCTTGGCCAATGGAGATTCTAAATTGTAGCTTTGGTGACCCCGTGACCCCAAATAGGGTAACAGGGGTCACGACCATAAAACCCTATTTTCATCTTCTTTTTTTCCAGTACCAAAAGGTCTAGAAAGCTGATATGTTGCCCAAATAGGGCCACAGGGGTCACAACCTTAAGGACCTATTTTTATCTTCTTCTCCGGTAGCAAAAGGTCTAGAAAGCTGAAATTTGTGAAATTTCTGCATGCTCCATGGCCAATCGGGATTCTAAATTGTAGATTTGGTGACCTTGTGACCCCAAATTGGCTCACAGGGGTTACAACCTTAAAAACCCCTTTTCGACTTCTTTTCCAGAACCAATGACTCCAGAGAGCTGAAATTGTATGTGCAGAGTCCATGGCCATTGGGGATTCCAAATTGTAGATTTGGTGACTTTGTGACCCCAAATAGGGTCCTAGGGGTCACAGTCTTAAAACCCATTTTCATTCTCTTCTCCAGTATGAAAAGCTATAGAAACTTAAAGTGTTGTGTACAGACTCCTTAGACAATGGGGATTCTAAATTGTACATTTGGTGACGCTGTGACCCCAAGTATGTCAGACTGACAGTATTTGCTTCTGAAATCAATCCTCCCACAGTTTTTGATAAATTTTTCTGAAACTTTACACTTGCTTTCGAGATATATTGGTGATACGCATGTGTTTTTTGGACCGATCCAATTAATATTTTCAGAGTTATGGCCCTTGAATTAAAGCAATCGACTTTTCGATTTCACACTTACAGTAACTTTAAATTTGTCAGCATTTGAAATGCTATGCATCCAATGTCACACACTGGGTTATTACCTTTGATCTTGTGACCTTGACCTTGATGTAGGATCCATTTTGTGAGAAACTTAACAATGGCCATATGTTTTTATTGATTGGAAATAGGCCTTCGTATATTTCACATGCTTAAATCATTTTTATTTTTACATTTAAAATGTTTATTAGGAGGATAAGGAACACAGGGTTTAATGTGCTCTCAGAGCACTTTTGTTGTTATTTCAATCAATACAAATCCTGATGAGCAACATAGCCCATGGGTATATTTTTTAATCAACACAAACGAAACGTCTCATGGCAACACATCATTAATATGTTTTTCATAAGTGGCATTCTGTTCTAGAATGTCCTGTTATCATTTTCATTTTCTAATTGTAATTAGATATACTTAAATTAAACGTGTTTACATGAACATAGTTAACCTATTATCAGGTATGAAGACAGTTTGTCATGACGGTTGTTCATAGTCTTATTCATATTCAGTTTGAAATATCTTTATGTTCTGTGTGGACATTAATTGTAACGATTTGGACAAATATTAAACAAGTTTATCTGAAAAATAATGAGATATGGTCGAAATTATTAAGCATAATTTTAAGCTTTTTATATAAAATATATGGATAAACCTGAAGCATTCACGGACTCCATAGGCATATAGTCCAAATTAATAAATTTTATGTGTAATAAGTAATTCTGTTTTGAATTATTGAAAAATTATTTGAAAAGTAATCATTGGTCGGTCTGCAGTTACAATTGTTTTCACCGATATCGAAGTTAATAATTTGTGAATACAATATTGTGTTAATTGTGATAAATGGTTTTTCAATTTGTGTCTATGGTCGAAATACGCGCATTTTCTTGTAACAACTGCTTTGGTAACTTACATGCAAGCTGTGAATTATTATGCATGTCGGAATCAGAGGTTCATATTCATGAAAGGGCGGTGCATTTAAATCGTGTCTTACCTGAAGATATAACTGGTATTAAAGTATTAATAATCGCCTAAGTACATATTGAGGCGACCTAACACTGATGACCCAATTCTGTCCTACTTACAGACAAGAAAGTTTCGTTGTCAACAGTTCGATGATGTGGCAAGATATTAATGATTCGTGTGTTCATTTGTGTGTCAAATATCATGATGTACCAAAAGCAATCAAGTCTTCATGAAAGAATGAACTACAATTGTTTTACATGCATCCATTAGTCTCATGGCATTGTGACTGGTTCATCTCATCTGTCTTGGTGACATTTGTGGACAGCCCCTAATTACTTCATCAACTCAATACACTAAGATGTTGTGGTCAGCATGCCCGAGGGTCAGTTCGTCATATTTGACACGCACAAACCATCTGTCTTGGGATTATGACGACATCATCAATGGAAACTTTAGCTATAAAACATCAACAAAAGATCCAACAATTTGCAGTGTGCCACAAGCAGTTCTTCAACAGGTAAGGTTTCAAAGGTTCCTGGAATATCACTCTGTTCCTAGTCAGGTTAAAAACATGAGTAGCGATTTAGACATGATTGATGTGAACAGATATCAGAGAGCATTAGGATGTGAATATCTACATTTGCTGCTAATTTTAACCACTTGTTCTTATATGATGTAAATGACATGTACACTTGATGTTTCTAAGTTTCGCTTCTCTTGACTGATAAATCTCTAACCATTGTCCCTATCAGGTTCAAAAACGATGTTGATATATAAAACAATTTTTTGGTATGAATAGATAGCAAAGAGGATTAGGGTGTTTCGGAATATATTTATGCTACATTGCATGCTATTTTAACTTGTTACATCACGTAATAGGCATGTACATGTGTACCGCTCCCATATTGATCTTAATAAGGAAAAAAGGAAGAGTACTTACGAAAAAAAGCCGATTTCATGACTAGATATTAATTTGGTATGACAGACACCTAATCTGTGCTTCGTCTTCAGATCAACAATGAAACTCCTCGTCGTAACCCTCCTGTGTGTCATGGTCGCTACCTCCAACGCTTACTACTCTAGAAGATACCGGAACTACAGACGAGGCTACGGAGGCTACGGAGGAAACGGGGGATACGGATCCGGAGGATACGGAGGGTATGACGGACATGGTTACGGATCAGGACTTGACTACGGATTACATGGCGGCCATGGAAGTCTCGGAAACCAAGCTCATGTGAGCCCTGGAGCGGGAATCAACCATGTTGACACAGTTGTTACACATGTTAATCACGGGGATCACATCCACTCCATTACGCGTAAAGTCCCGCACGTGTATGCAGGGAACAGCCATGTCACACACGGACATTTTGGATCTGGCGTTGGAGGCTTAGGGCATGGCGGATTCAGCAGGACTGAAATCATCCACGGAGGTAACACGAATGTTGAATAATGCCCATGGTGTAACACTTCATTCCACAAATATTATACTACATTGGTACATACTCATTCTTGTAATCCAAATCATTTATGGAATAACAAATTGTTATTATTAATACATGTACTCCCATAAATAATACGTCACACAATGGATGATCAATAATATCGAAAATAGAAATTGTGTGAACATGACTGTATAATGTAAATGGATTTACCTCTAAACCATGTACTTATTTCTTCACTTGTTCCATTCGCAGGTTGGAAGAAATAAGCAGAAAGACGACCCGCTGTCTCAATATAATGGATTCATATTACACTGTCAACCGAATTAGGGTTTCGGTAATATTCCGAGATGGGGTGTCTTCTATAAAACCTCGCGATGACCCCAGATTGATAGACCCAGTGATATCTTCCCCACAGATCAATCATCCAGCGATACTGTACATGCATGTCCATGTTGATATATAATAAACGAAACCAAAAATATGATTTATTTTTGTTTACAAAAAAATCAGTATGCTATCCGGTTGCTTGATTAATGATGTTTAGACTACACAAAACGTGTTTCAGTCAATACTGTCAACAGGAAGTGAACATACTTTTGGGATGCAGGTGCCTTGTTTAATAGAGTATGTCTGTTTTTCCTTGACAAATACCATGTTTATCTCATTGAGTGAGGTAGAACAGTAGATATTTCACGAGTGGCGCAGATAAACATTTGTCAAGGAAAAACAGATATTTTATTTAATATATCATTATTTCTGTGTTTTACGTTGAGTTGGAGTGATTTCAACGACAAACGTACAGCCTTCGCAAGCTGACGATATCACGTCATAACATTGTCGCGATGACGTCACGCGAGTGGTGATAAGTTTATCGTCACTCAGTAGAGTGGTGATAAAGGTCATCACCACTGTAGCTTGATAGAGGGTTTATTTCACTGATAGAACCGAGTATCTCACTCCAAATTATGTAATAAATAGTGATAACGTTAACGTATGTAGAGTGTAACTTTAGCTCAGATGATACACGTGTTGTTTATATTCGAACATCTTGCCTCCTACTACATATCAAATACATTAATATCTACACGAGGTTAATAGTCAGAGAGAAACGTAAGAAACGAACCGGAGGAAGACATGCTACCAATATGACAAAAACAAGGTACCTGTCTTTTAAAGATGATAGATAATTAACTCAATTGTATTTTGAGAAAAGTTGTAAACATAGATCTGATGTCCATAATGGTGACGTTGCTTATGTGTCGGTGCTGATGTAGATCGTCCATCCTCGAGGGATTGTTGCATTTCGTATTTCGTTACAAAATTAAGGATTTGATTACACATTGGTGTGCCAAAGCATTTGAATGGACCCGTGTTGAGATCATAAATAGGTACATTGCTGCAGCATTCATTCATTTAATGAATATGTTCCTCAATAAAGTGTTTTCATTTGCATTATGATACAATGTCATTGGTATTTCATCAAACTGCAAAACCATAGCTTTGCGATTAAGAACACCAACATTACATATTTCAATCCAACTTTCCCTCAGCAAGTCAAAACACCCGCCAGTCTTCATTACTGGCTTATTTAAACCTTGACGCATGTCCTTAATGTTTCCTTTATATGTATGTAGGTGCAGCGTTCCGCTATGTTAGCACGGAAAAGTGAAGAAAATAGTGCAAGGCTTTGATTAACCAGTGATGGAGCCTGGCGCGAGTTATGCCAGGGAGGGAAGTTGATTTTCATTTTGAGCGCATACGACTCATATTAATACTAACAAATCTACACTTACTTAAGAACTTTGGTATGATGCCAATTAGATTAATTTGTATATCTTTATCATATCCGAGCAGTTGCTGCTGAATGTGATGGTTTACAGGAGATAAAGTTCAATAATCTTTAGATCGTATAAAATGTGCAAGATGTCATGGCACCATTGACAGCATGGCATCAAATGATTTGACATCACCACGTGGTTGATTCACAATGCTTTGACATCACAAAGTCCTGGATTCACAATGCTTTGACATCACAAAGTCCTGGATTCACAATGCTTTGACATCACAAAGTGCTGGATTCACAATGCTATGAATGCTATCAAATGTGCTTTGACTACAAAGCTTTGACGTCACCAAATACTTGACTGGCAATGCGTTGACATCACCAAGTGCTTGATCGACAATGCTTGGATGTCAACAATCCCGCATGTATGTATATTACGATTAACAAATTAATTATGAAGTCCCAAGAGGAAACATGAAAAAAAAGAAAAAAGAACAAGTCCTTTGTTATTTCCAATCGCAATGACTAAATTACGCACTTAATTAGATACAATGCAGAGTTTCAAGATACAGTAGAGATACAATACAGAGTTTCAAGATACAGTAGAGATACAATGCAGAGTTTCAAGATACAGTAGAGATACAATGCAGAGTTTCAAGATACAGTAGAGATACAATAGGGCCATACATACACTACAAGAGCCCTGTAAATGTCATTGATATACCGGAAGTCTGGATCTGTGAAGCGGTCGAATGATGTAGATAAGCGAGTCTCTTGTCAGCATTGACAGATGAAAATATCCAAATCAAATAACGTCAAACATACAGAATCCAAGTGTAGAAAGCCAGTGTTTCCCGGAAACAGTCTCTGTTATATCCAAACTGTTTCTAGAAAGTCATAGACACTGATAAAAGCTTCCGGATCGTTCAATAACATTGTTTACAAGCAATCCTACCCAGAGAGAAGGGTTCTCTAGAGAGGAGGTAGAAACTACAGGAAGGACCGAGGAGGGAAGGGAGCTAACTCCATGCGGCAAAACCTTTCCAAATACAAAAGCTTTCACTGACACGTGAAGAAGAATTTATTTCAAGTTTCAGGCCACAGGCCCATAGAACATACATATGATACAAATTTCATACAATTATTTAAAACAATAAATATTACATTACTTATTGTTGAATGACTCTCGCAGTTTAAAAGCATGAAAAAGATATTCTGATAGTTGTGCAACAGTATGTTTACATTTAGAAGACATTAGATTTATAAGTTTGTCATATGATGGATTGACATAAAAATATTTATCTATAAACTTAAGTCTCAAATTTGAATAAGTATTACAAAATAAAAGAAAATGATATAACTAGACTGACACGTCTAGTGACCTCTACATGTTTTTGTAACCCAAAAAACAAATTAACTTAGTTATCAAAGAGTATAAAGAAACATTCTCATAAGTTGTAACATTGTTATATTTGGGATCACAGGAACTACAATAGCATCAATGCTATGAACCTACACCTTCAGAATATCACTTATCCAAGCACAAGTTCTAGTTTTGTATGATATACTCACGGTTATAATGGTTGACACCCTCTGATAGTTGTAGGAATGACAACGTTACTTTTTAGGTTTGATAAAACATGTTACTACTGGATGTCTTTTTGTGTGTACTTTAAAATGCAAAAGATAGAGGAATAAATTAAATTTATTCAAAAGAATTCATTCCTTGTGTCTTGAGATCTTGGCATTGGTACATTGTTACAGTGTTTGAGTCTTCTCATTTTGGTTCTAACAAATAATGAACTCAAATATATACAAAATCTTTCATGGAGTCTTATTTGCAAACAACACATACATGGCAAGTATTATATAGTTTACATCATGTGTTTGTGTCATTTAATTCCGAAAATACCATAATATTGAACAATATTAATTATCCATGCATTGTATTTGCTAAAATTTATTTTCCTTTTTGAAAATATTAGCACATTTGCGCAGTTTTGTCATTCTATGCATTACATCTGAATAACGTTTCCCAATCTTGTCCCTTAATCAAACAAATACTCATAACTACATAAGAGCTTCTATTAGGGTATTTTTATGGAAACGAAATTCGAGAGGACATTCCCGTTTACGCATATACATGTATGTAATAAATATGTGATTATTGACCAACCCAGGTGATACATATTACTAAAGGTAATTTTTTTATGACTTTATATTTGAAATTTGATGAAGATTGGAGCAATTCATTCAAAAATTAAATCGATATTAGGTGAAGCCATTCATCGGCTCTTTAGAATTACGAATTCGAGGAATTAGATGTAGTGTTCACCAATATTATATGAATGTTTCTTCATTTTGGTTGGATGGGTATATACATGTACATTTTGTGATATTTTATTGTGATATTTAATTATTTCATTTCTTATATAAGCAGTCGATGAAGTAAAGCCTCCCTAGCCTCTCCGTTAGATCATTATGTCTCTCCCCAATAGGATCGGGAGACGTATTTTTTTTTGGTTTAGTTTCCGTCGGCGTTGGCGTTGGCGTCGACGTTCCCATTGTTTCCGCATCATACCTCAAAAACTACTTGACCAATTGTCACCACATTTGGTATTCAGCCTCTCAATATCATGCATATGTGCCTTTTGGGGTTTCAGATTTTTACATTTTTACTTCTTTTTTTTGGTAACAATTTGACCGTAATCTATTTGAAGGTTAGGGTTTGTTTCCAGAACAGATCTCTAAAACTAATTGACCATACCTCACCAAATTAGGTATACTGCCTCCCCATACCATATATATAGATGTGTCTTGTGTTTGAACTTTCTCAATAACATTTCTTTCTGTTTTCATGGCAACAATTTGGACTTTCTTTTTAGAAAGGGTATTAACTGAAATTGAATTGGAGGAAGGGGAAGACATCTGTTTTTACACCCAACAACACCTTCTAGTTTGTTTGGTCAATAAGATTATGGCGTTTCAGAGATTATCATATATACCTTTGATAGCTAGGAGATTGAGATTTCAATAGTCAGCTTTATATGAATCTGTACAGAAATGCATTCTTTACAGATTCATATAAAGCTAACTATACATCTATGTTTCAAAATCATTCCATAAATTTGAAATATTTTCACATCTCCAAAAATAGATGATCTAACGTTTCAACCTCATATTTGCAGAATGAAGAAATGTGTGATTCTATACAGCCCAATTTGTGTAGTTGTTTTGTAGGCAGAATATTATGAATAATGTTGTACTGAAATCATTTTAAACTCTTAAAAGTAGTGCATTTGTTACTAATTATGTTAAAAACTTGCCATTTTGATTCAGTAAATTGACATTTTAATGTTTTTTTCCCATTTTGAGTAACAGGGTAAGTACACAAAAGTGGAGTTTAGTTACGTAGTACTAGTATACACCGTGTTGCCCACTAAATACTTATTAATATGCCTTATTTTAGAAGGACAGTTAGGTCGAAGATCTATTTTCGTAAATTTTGGTATATCAATTCGACAAGAGTATATCATTATAAACTGACTTGCAAAAGAAACGCCACTACATGTTCAACAGCGTAATGACTGAAAAGTGCTGCCGGTTGAAGTCGATCTGAAGTATCTTAGACAATAAAAGGTTTTGTTAAGAAGTACACACAATTGATTCTTTAGGGTATGATACTTTAATTGCATATATGTTCAAATGCACACGGGGTGTTGAAATCTCTTTTTCAATATGGGTTTTGGCCAGAAGGTTTGGCAATTATGTTTACAAAGCAATGAAATGAAGAAATTTAGATAATAAAATATGTTGACGGCCTTATTTGCGATAACGATATTTTTGTTTATTTTGGACGAATCATGACTATATGACGCCATAAAACAAGCCAAAATGACAAGTTTCGATCTCCTTTCTTCCATTGTTAAGGGGATTTTCAAAACGACATTATTTAAAAGGCGTCTTTTTCAAAAACATGAACAGATAATTTTTATAAACTTAACAAATAATTCAGTCGACTTCTTGAGAATGATGTAGCCCTGTTTCAGTCGTTTGTATTACCCGTGGGTTTAAATATCATGTATTTGTATGACAAATAGTTTGCCTTAAGTACATATTTTAAAAAAAGACTGTTAAAACTTGGTGTTATTTATTGGTTGGAGGCGCAAACCGCCTCCAACCTGATACGCAGTTGGATTTCACGCTATATTACTGTTGGAATATTCAAAATAAACTTTCGACCAATCATGCTTGGCCTCTTCATACTTTGGAAAAAGCATATGACCAACGAACACGGCTGTAACAAATTTGTAACCACGTGACCATGTGGGTTATCCGAAATAATTATCCCCTTTTACTGCGAAAAGAGATTTTGTCTAAACATCTAAAATAGAAACGACCGTTGTGTTATTCTGAGTCTGAATGTTAGTAAACATAAGATTTTTCAATTCAAAGCCATTTTACACCTCCATGAGCAGACATGTACCAATTCAAGTGCATAATTTCGCACTGCAGTTTCGGAAAATCCAAGAAACTTTACACGCTAATGTTATACGCGCGGAGCAAGCATATACTAAACGAAAATAGTGGTTGTCAATCAACACACCAACCTTCCACTCAGTTATCAATATTTCCAATGCCAATCAGACTTGCATAATGGTACTCAGTGTACTGTTATTGAATTAATGATAGTGAAGCTTGTACATGTATAAGCACATATTGGATAGAACAAGCATGAGGATACCGGGCCATTATCCTTGTATTAAAAAATGTCCATATGCCTTCCTTCCACAGAAAAACAGAATATGCTTCATAATCAATCGAATTGGTACACTTTAAATTTGCAAATGTTTAACAAATGGTTGACTTGAATTGAATAACTAATTGTGTGATTAGTAATCAAAACTTTTATCCCCCAAAATGACCATAATGCAGTCTTCATTTTGCTATATGTACATATGACATACATATCCTTTTTATAATATATTTTAGCCTTAAAAAGATGCCTCCAACCATGCCTTTTTAAATGGCTTTTCTTGTTTTTTTTGTTTTATAAAGTACAAATCTGAGCGCCAGAGCATACGAGCGTATTATCATGTTTTACTGCTACAAAAACAAATAACCTCATTTGTTATTTTAGAAATAAGGCTACTTATCTATAAATTCAGCTTCTGTGATGCTACTATATCTATTTGGTGCTTTTATACCTCCATGTTCAGGCTTTAGCATCATAACATCTCGTTGGATGTTTTATGGGTTATTCTGCCATATACATTTGAAACAATTGAGAAGTGTTTAACCACAGATTATTTTCTTACGGTATCATTCACGAATGTGTCTCTGTTCGACAAATTGTTGATTGTGTCAAGGGCACCCAGATCCGCTCCACTCAATCAAAGTTTGAACTTTACTAACAAAAAGAACGTGTGATTGATCCGAACCCACACATCTGTAGAAAAATATAAAATATAGCATAATAAAGTTAACCGTTTTGACTGATGTCATTAAATCAAACGAATCAGCTAAAAATCTTACAGTAGGCACTGGTCAAATGGTCATTTTTCTTTTTATGACATGTTTCCTAATTACTTCATCAATTCACAACAGTCGGGTGTTGTGGTCAGCATGCCCGAGGGACAATTCGTCATCTTTGACACGCACTTACCATCTGTCTTGGGACAAAGACGTCATTACGAAGTGGAAAGGAGAGATATATAACTGCATCGAAAGGTCCAGCAATTCGCAGTTTGCCACAAGCATTTCTTCAACAGGTGGGATTTTAGGGTTCTATTCTTTGAAATATGTCGTTCTCGACCGAAATGAAGCTTTTAAAAAGAAATACTTCTTACGTTGTAGGAAACTTTTCCTCGGTGTTACTGACTGATGCTACATAATGTTTAAGGTTAAATTATTTGGTCACATAAAATGTTAACCACAAAAACGTCGGTAGTTCTAAACATTGTGTAGTCAATTCTGTTCTGTTCTGTTATTGGTTGCTTACTACATGCATTCTCATACTTTCTAAAAATTTAGAAGCAACCTTTGTTTTACTTCGTTTTACAACTTAGAACTTAATTTTTATAGCTTTAAATATATTGTAAAAACATCAGATGTTTTATTTACAACAGCATTTGGTCTGATATAATTTTATGTTGACATAGCAAATAATTCTCTCGTACGTTGTTTCGGTTTAGATCAAGTACAATGAAAGTCCTCGTCATCACCCTCCTGTGTGTCATGGCCGTCACCTGCAACGCTTACTACGCTAAAAGATACCGGAACTCCCGAAGAGGTTATAGAGACTACGGAGGATACGACGGAAGACGGGGCTACGGATCAGGATCAAGATTCGATATTGGAACCTTTGGCAGTCATGGCAGTCATGGAAGTCATGGCAGTCATGGAAACCAAGCACACGTGAGTCCAGGTGTTGGAATCAACCACGTTGACACCGTGGTGACGCACATTCCTCACGAGGATCACGTGCACACCATTACACGTAAAGTCCCGCATGTATATGCAGGAAACAGCCAAACCCAAGTGATTCACGGTCATGGTGGATCTGCTGCACACGGCCCGCATGCTTCCGGGTTTGGTCTACCTAACGGCCCCCTTGCAACCGGATTGGGAATGTCTCAAGGTCCTGTGTCTGGGTTTGGAATGTCCCAAGGTCCACTATCTGGGTTTGGAATGTCCCAAGGTCCCCGCGGCTCTGGATTCGGCTTCAACAGACCCTTTGGCCACGGAGGAATGGGCCCAGCAGGAAGCATCCACGCATCTGGTATCGGAGGACTTCCGCTAGGGGGCGCTCTGTCGACTCGGGGAGGATCCATTGCCGATCAAATCCGGGAATCTCACATTCATGAAGCGCATGCGCACGAGGCAGCTGTACGTGAAGCTCATGTGCATGATGCAATTGCACGTGACTCCCACCCACACAATCTCCATGCCCATGATGTTCACGCACATGATGTTCACGCACATGATGTTCACGCACACGGGATACACCGCTCAGCACCCGGACCATTCTTCCAGACCTCACCAGGGGTTTTCCAACGTAGCCTCGGCTGAAAACAGGTGTGCATTTCTAATGTCTGTTATAGTCTCTAAAGGATAATTCCTTAATTGTTTAATTAATACATTATGATTGTGGAGACATTTGGTGCTGGTGACATGCACCTGTGGCTATGTGTGGGATGGACAGAAGCAGATATTGCAATGTTTCTTTATCTATACAGTAAGAATGTCTAAACTTAATAATGTTTATATGTCATTTACATGACAGCTATGTGGATGTATATGTACGTGGCGACAGTCGATTGTTATGTCAGTTACACATTTAAAAATATTCCTCTTATTTTTCAGAAAAGGAAGAACAAACTTTCATTTATCCAAGGGAACAAGCAATGAAAGACACTGTCTTCTCCAGCCATTGAAGCAAAACGGCCAAGATAATATACATCTGTTGACATATGTTCTATTGTGTTATCATGATATTTCGAATCGTTTCAACATTATTGAAAAGCAGATGTTTAATGAATGAATAAACTATTTTAAATTAATCAGGAAATCTGTTTTACTTATTCATTCCAAGTGCTGATCAAAGAAAGTCTTTATTACACTCATGATTTAAAAAATCAATTACAATATGCTTGAGAGGAAGATATTTTCAACAAAATTTAATATTCGGAACGTCTTTTCTTGACTAATACCATGTTTATCTCATCGAGTGATAAATATATACCTTTTCTACCGCACGAGATGAGATAAACATGGTATTATTCAAGAATTGACGGATATTCTATTTATCATACGATGTTATCCTTGTAATTACGCCCGAAACGGGTCTTTTTCTCGCCGAACGGCCGCTCGGAACAGCCCGTCACCACAGCAACACTGTGATTAGTAAAACCAATATTGTTAAAATCACTCAGACATACTATTTATGCATGCCAAAGCGGTTCAGTTACTTCAATGATGAACTTTTATCGCAGATAAATGTGACATTGGTACTGGTGTTTCATGGTTGTAGAACAAAGGACACACATGAATGTAATCTGTACATATACTTCTGTATAACATACAGCACATATTCAACACCGACAACTAGTAATAGTATATGTGTATGTGCACCTACATATACTTTCACAAAAGGGTACGGATTGAAGGAATCTATGCAGGTACCCGACTTCTTTTTATCAACATACTACACACTTTAATCACCGACAACTAGAAATAGTGACAGTCCTTTACTTCATTAATTGTGTTGTTATTTTACGATATCCATAATTAAAGTGACATGCAGTGTATTTCATGGTATTTCATTTGGCTTTGATACGTGCCAAAATAACATATGTACTAATTACTATTCATAATTTCACTCAATTTGCATATTCATCCCCCATCGCAAAAAAAAAATGACAATTACTTATTTCCAATGACAATCGAGTAATATACTTATATATGTGTAGAAACCTAGACTACGCGTATCACTTGCATGCACAGTACTTACATGACCTATAAAACATTACCAATGCAAATTTGTCTTTTTGTCTGCTGTAAATAAGTTTTCAAAATGACTATTTGACAACCGCTAGCCGCGGTACATTGTCCGGTTTTCGATCAGAAATCAATAAATAAGTTTTCAAAATGACTTTTTGACATCCGCTCCGCGGTACATTGCCCGGTTTTCGATCAGAAATCACTACTTTAACCGTAAGTATAAATACTGAGACGATTATGATAACTAAAGTGGTACCGTTAGGAAGCAGTCAGTATGTGTTGTTAAAATAACAACATTTGTAATGTTCGGCATAAGTGAGTCCCAAAAACACCCTGGACAAAGACATCGTCGTTTTAAATGGATGCATGTACGTCAAATCTTTGTTGGAAATGATGAATCTTTGTAGATGATACACTATTGGCCAAAAGAAACGCTTACTTGATTTTCCTTAAAACGAAAGATGAAATAATTTCGGAAATATAATTAATGGCGGTCACCACGTTATGCTGAAACAATAATTAATATGAATGTACATTGTACAATGTACAAAAAAACTGTGATTCGAGTCAAGACCGGTTGATTCACTTACGCACTTAAATGCGAATGCATGCCTGTATTGTTGCTCGTGGTTATGAAAATCTGTTTCAAATGTTATTCTGACCAAGTACTGATCGAAAACTGAACAACTTCAATTGTCTCATTTCAACAATCGACATTCTTTTGTGACATGACAACTTCTGAAATTTAAACATGTTATGCAGAAATGACCAACTTAATATTGCTAAACAGTTCATTATAGTTTTTCCGAAATCTGATATGATATCTGGTTGGCGTTTCTTTTGTCTGAGAGTGTAACAACTGAAAAGTCAGCATTCTCTTCATATAATATTTACCACAGGTCCTATTCAAATGCTGTAGCAGTAGAGTTTACAGGCATGAAGCTTCCATCCATAAGAGGCATTAAGAAGTTGGTAACATGAACTAACAGATATATGTATTTACAACTTCTGTAATGCAATGATTTGCGACGTTCCGGTGTAGATACGTGCCAACTAAATTTTTAAAAATTAAATTAAATCTGTTCATATTTCTGAGAAACATAAGTATAAGAAATCGTCGTTAACTAGACGGTATATATATATATATATATATATATATATATATATATATATATATATATATATAGAAAAGAGTAAACATCAGATGGCCCCATCTGATGTTTACTCTTTTCTATATATAACCTTACTTCACGTGAGAAACGACTCAGTTTTATATATATATATATATATATATATATATATATATATATATATATATATATATATATATATATATATATATATATATATATATATATATATATATATATATGTATATATAAGATAGAGAAACGACTAATTTTTATATATATATATATATATATATATATATATATATATATATATATATATATATATATATATATATATATATATATATATATATAAGATAGGGTTCTTTTTGGCTTGTTTCATGACGTCATATAGTAATGATGCGTCAACAAGTTCAAGTCAAAGAAACTACATTATGCCGACAACATTTTATACTAACATACCTGTGATTTTTCTTAAAATATTATGTTCAGAAAACCCCTTTGAAATAGTAATTACAGCAACTCATATGTGTTTGTACACTGTCAGTTTTAAAATATTAAGTATCATGCTCTCATGAATGAAATTGAGCATATCTCTTTACAATGTATCTCTAATCTGTAAAATATATTCACATCTCAGACATTCAAAATAGATTTTATCCAGAAGAAATATTTTCCCTTGACTCTTAAGAAAGTTTGGTATTGTTTCTTTTGCTCTTTGGTGTAAAACGAAGTATTTATAAAACAGAAACACAGGTTATCAAAAGTATGTTTTGGAATGGTCAATATCCTGCAATAGGAATAACAATTGCATTTTGCGAGCCTTGCGATGTTTTTGCACTGCTTGATCATAATACATTTCTCCGCACTATGCACATTGTTTGTTTTGTCATTTCTCAAATTAATGTAGATCTATATGAAATGAAGCATGTATATTTACGAAACGTTCGAAATGTTAACGCGTGTGACGTCATTTTAAAAGAAGTTCCGTCACTTGACTTCTGTAATTTGCATCTTTATCCGTATATGACACTAACGGATACCGAAAATATCCTTTGCCTTTGTCCTGCCAAGAACACTATCCATTGTATGAAAAAGCTGAGTTATGGAAAGACAAGATATCTGATAAACGTAATAGTCCTGGTATAATATATTTGCTTGACAATGTCAAGACTACAAACCAAAAAGAAAATGTCAAACTTATCAAAAATGTGAAAAAAAAGTTTAACTGCGCACAAGTTTAGATTACGCGGCATCCGTCAGCAAGAATATTAGATATGAGTATTATTTATTAGATCACAAAAAGCTTAACTTTTCAGAATAGGCTTCCCCTCATCATGATATAAATAACGCACAAGTAGATATATGCATTGTAGGCCTATGTGGTTTAAAGGAACAGTGACTACTGACTAAAATAATTGCTTAAATTTATAAAATTATTATAAAAAATGTTATAATTCTTCCCTTCGCAGAACAACCCCACTCCAGTAACATAGTCTATAGCACACGTCGAACAAATATCCCCATCAACTCAACAAAATACATGTACCTACAGCAGTGGCTATCGGGGTACATCTTACACTCATATATTGCATACACTTGAATGCACAATACATAGAAATAACCATATACAAGAAGATATAGTAAAACTTCAAAGCTAAACAGGTTGAAAATCGGATGAATGCTTATTTCTTCTTGTTTATTCTTCATTTCGTACAACGCGTTGTAGTAGTTGCCAAGAAACTTTGAGAGAAGGAAATGAATGGCATTGAGTTGTTGTCTATTCCATTTTCTTTGCATTGTGTCTTGTAACATGTGTTATGATGTAATGTGTATTAAGTATTGTTTCGGCTATGACGTCATCACCAGTATTGCACATGTCCAGAAGTACGTGTGTACCTGCCCGAGGCAGAATTGTGCTGTAATACTGCCATTTGACAGCAATCATTTATACACTTCCTTCTACCAATCACTCAAATCAGCCTGTAATCCTCCATGTGTGTCGCCTCTTGTCATTGATATATCAACAACTTCATGTTCACAGACGCTCGGGGAATTATTACGGAACTTGACAAACGTGACCCCACGGGCGACATCGAATTAACCTATGATTTGTAAACAATTGAACATGTGATTTCTGTCCTTGTGACGTCTTTCTATTTGCATGTCTATATAAACATCTTCCTTGCACGACCATATGCAGCCTGAACCAAGGAAATTCCCACACAAGACATCATATCTAACTCGTGAGTATTGTTACTACAGAACGGCAAAGACACTTGCACTTGCGCTTGCAAGATTTGTTACAAAATGAAATGGGAATACTTGTCAAATAGTATTCTATATTAGATGTTTATTTTTAACGTATTAGGATTTTGTTCATTTTCGTTTAGAAAAAGTAGTTTTATCTTGGCTTCCCCAGACATATAGATATAACCTGTCATAACCTGTCATGATAATCTTAAAAACACGTAGTGAAAATCTCTAAATATTTTAAATGTGAACTTTGATGTTTACTGTAAATGTTTAAGCATGTTGAATTAATTTTATCCTTCATTGAGTGTTTTATTTGATGTCTCTCATGATATGTCTTAACCTATTAATGTGATATATGTATATTGTATTTAATGTTTATATTTATATTCATCATTTTGAGGTGAGACATGATTGAAATTTCTGTCTGTCTATCATTATACGTCCCGCTTTCATGCGTATACAATTGTCGATGTTTCTCTTTAATAATCTAAATAAAACCCACTATTTGAACATATGTTTCTGAAAATGAACACTGAGACGATTATCTGTTAAAGAAAGAAAGGTTCATGAGAAAAAATTAGTTAAGCAGCTTGACGTTATTGTGATATTAACCGTTTTGAGGCAACCTAATATCTTCACCAAAGTAGAACCAACCACTCATACACAATACGTAATGTATTTAAATTGCAGAAGATGAGGCTACTCGCGGTTCTCGCTCTCGTGGTGACCCTTCTGTCAGTGACCGACGCCCTGTACGGCCTCATGGGCAGGCGGATAGGTATGAGACGAGGCTTGGGGCTCGGCAGGAGGAGGATGAGGGGACGTTCCTATAGAAATAGAGACATAAACTACGGCTTCGACGGTTATGATCGGGGATACGACGGCGGTTACGATCGCGGCTACGATCGCGGCTACGACGGCGGGTATGACAACGGGTACGATGGATATGACCGGAGCTACGATGCACCAGATTATGGCGATGGACACTACAGATCAAGACGTATGTATCATCCCATTCGTGTTGGATTTTAAAATAGTAAATTTACATTTATAATAAAATATACGTGTACAAATAGGAGTTTTACCTTGATACCAAATGAAAATTACTAAAACATATGTTTGTTCATGTTTCATTTGTAGATGTGGTTGACCATTATCTTATCTGAAAATTATTTTTCTCATCCATTAATGATTTGTAAAAATAATCTGCGTTGTTTTTAGAAAATAGGATGACAATTGTCATTGGTAAAGGTTTACATACAATGATGTCATGTTATTATTTTATACGAAAAACAACAAATAAAACACATATTAAAATATACTTCTTATATAGTAAGATTTTATTTATCGACATGTCCAATATTCAAAACTATTCGTATTTTTTATTTTCTTACAGGTGGCCGATTTTACTGAGAAAACCATTATACCATCGCATTATCAAAGGAAGAATTTTCGCTACAGGAACATACCTGTCGTTAACCAAGAAGAATTGTACTGACATTTAAGAATTTGTTGTTGATTTGACAGATTGTTGTAATTGTAAATGTGTTGCAAATGTTGTTTTGAAAGATTGTTGAAATAAAGATACTTTTGATACCAAGTAAGCAGGTTAATGTTCATTGTGAATCACGCCTTATCTGTTTGACGGAACAATGTTATGAGACATTAACATCTCTTCCCATCCTGACCTCTGTTTTCCAAAGGCTGGATGTCTCGGCTCCATAAAAATTCCCTAGCGGGGAAAAAGGGAGCCTCATACTGTATCCCTGCTTCCAGACTTATAAAAACTCATCTTTAAGCGGCCATGTCGACCGAGTTACTTCAAAGATCTTAGCATTTGACTCGTAAGCGTATTGCTAGTTAGCATAATATGTTCTTCGAATACGCCTAATGTAAATAACACAAATGAACTATTTTCGGTATTTGTCACTGATTTCGTCTTCTTTATTTATCAGCACGTTTATGATCAATTGTTTTCACAAAATCAACAAAACATACACGTTAAACGAGAAAACGTTTATTGTACGTTTATTTTAGCACTTTGACGTGTAATTGGCAAACGTAACTTTTACAAAGGCGTCGCTGATAGCACAACTAGATTCAAATGCAACAATCATAATTCTTCCTTTTAAGCCGGGGAATCAAGCCCTAGTAGAACAGAGGTTAGAATCGGAAATCTGAAGGGGGTGGCCTCTATGGGAAGATGTAGAGAAGACATCATAAAGAAAAAAACAGATCAGCCAAATATTTAGTGAACAGAGGGGATACCGAATGCGCTAAGTTAATTAAACGAGACTCTCACTAAAATCCACGGGCATTAAGTATCACATTGATTATAAAAGCAGGATTAATCAAAACGGTTTTTTGCGTGAAGAACACGATATACCAAATGTCCGTATACAACTCATAAATGGCGTTGTTGTTGTTCACAATGCCCGTTCACAATGTGCGATTTCTGGTTACAACTTGTAGTTTCGACCTGTTGTATTGACATAAATAATACTGACATTAGATGGCAAGTCAATACATTACAACTAAAGTTGGTAACTACAAGTCTTAACTGCAAATCCTTCTTGACGTTGACATTTCCACAAATGTATTATAACTTCGCTCGAATTCTACTCCGTCACCTTATTGACGAGTACATATATAAGGTAACCCAGAAGAGAAACACTGATTTATTCAACTAACGAACGTAATGGATTTCAATGAGGAATTCTGCTGTAGAAGACTTCGTGTTGTATATGCTAAGACGTCGTAAGTAAGTATCATTCTCTCCCCACAGAGGTTACTTCACTCAGTTCATCGATAGAAACTCTGACGGGGGTTTCTTCTGTGGGAAGAGACTGTGTAACCAGTCGCATTCAGATTTAAAGCTGGACGATATTGATTATGAGTAACTTCTACTACAAGTTCTACAAGTTTCAGCATGTACATAATCAGAAATTTATTGGCACATATCCATGAACATGTTTTGTCCAGATGAACAAGGACGAACGTTCCGATGACCAACCCGATGAAAGAGTAAGCGAAATGTTGTGTATGATCACATAAAGAAGTTAATGTTGACGTTTAGTTGATCATGTATTTGAAATGTACGAAACTTGGACCCTTAGTTACTAAAACTGTCACAACGTTTCATGCTTTTCGTGAAGTGTGTCATTTGATTACGTTATTCACTAACAAAAACAATTGTCGGTTTCGTTTTCGCCATGATTGAATCCCTCAAAGACATCACAAGTTACAGGATATAGGCACTAAGATGCGTAGTTAGGTGAACACACCTTCGGGTTGCAGTGTTAGATTCACCGTAATGAGAGAAAGGTTTTTCTTGGCCTTCATTTGAAAGTCACAAGGCGAGTTTGACTGTTTGACCATCATCATTATTACGATATCTTATCACTAAATTTCCTTCATATGTATCTGAGTCAGCTGACACACAGTTTCAAAGGATTCAGTAGAAGTTAGTTAGTTTCAAGGTCACAACGACGCTTTCAGCAATGGGTCTGCATGTTTTAAGCTTTACCAAGCTCAGAGTTGGTTTCGACAAAAAATGTATACCTAGAAGAATACGAAGAGCATTTAACTGGATCGTGCTTCTGTTTACGTCTTACGTTTACGTCTATATCCTGTTACAATATATCCTCTTATTTAATTCTCCATTTTGAATTGATAATTAACAAAGGGGTAATGATGCCTTGTCGCAAACATTTGCTCTATAAGAAGAATAACATTTATGAACAACATAGGTTAATCAGGTATTAAACACGTCGAGGCTGACCATTATTGTGGAAAATATTCAAGTTGTGTTAGCATTATGATTGTGTTATCTGCGTCATTTTAGTAATATCGACGTATTGACCTTTTACACAGCCATATGCAAGAATTGCGGTCATAGGACCCCGGGGGGTAACGTGTGCACTGGATCGTGAAATAAGGGCCTTAACTCCATCAGCCATAGCCGATGAACGTGGTCGCGTTTCGTTATCACCTGACATGAAGTTTCCATAAAATCCCTTTAATTATATCCGCATGTAATTCAATAATTTTACTTGAAGTTTTGATATAGACATGCAAAGATGTGGAATATAACTAACCATTAAATTGAATGATGTTTAACAACAAAGTATTTAGCAAGCAACTGCTTTAGGAGAATTAATTAGGATTACGGTTATTACATTTATATCTTTATTTTTGTTTTGTTTATATTATTGTACATATTTTACCACTTCTAAAAGCAACCGTGAAACCTAAAGCAATATATAGTTATATCAATCAAAAGAAAGGAAGATGACACATGACCTACTCACATATTAAAAACATTATAAAGATAGTTTGTTTACCAAACTGCGTATCAACACTCAGCTTATCCTTCATTTAATTTGAAAACGCTATTTCAAGTTTAGATAAAATTGCTTTAAATCTGCTATGACTACAAGCTTTAGCTTTGCATGCATTTAATGACTCATAATACTTACAAATGTTACACTTTACTGATAAATATAGTGAACGAGATATCAGTACATTAAGAAGTGGTTTTATCGAGTTTAGTCCATTTCGTTCTCATTGGTTATACACAAGGAACTATCTGTTATGTATTACAGATACTAAGCATCGTAAGACTAAGGTGAATAGTTGCTATTCATACTTTCATATTGGGTATATTGCTCGATCGAATATCCTGATGCGTGTGTGAAGTTCTGAAGACGAGGCGCGAAATAACAAGTACAAGTGGAAGCTAGTATCCATATCTATACATAACTTATTTCAACTTCTTTTCAACCTTCTTGGAATCCCTTCCTGAAACATTACCAGCTATTATACACACCCCAGTATACGCGCCAGAATCCTCTTTAACAAGCCATACATTTCGTGTAGGATTACTGTAGAAAGAGATCTTTATGTCCGAGTAACTAATGAATCCGTTAGTATAACGAATATTCAAGGTATATGTTATGAAGACCAAAGCAAGCTCTTTAAGTAGATATTTTTCGTATTACGATAAAGACAATCAAAATGCGTCTATGTTTCTCTAACCAAATAATTTCGTCTTTTATGTTCACAGATTTAAACATGAAGAAATGTTAGTCTAAGTGGTCAGTGATATATAGTGTAACAAATGGTTTTCATTGGTCATGGTGCAGGACTAGATTTGATGGTCTCATCTTTTTTATGAGAACAATATATATATAAACAGTCATGGTGCAGGACTAGATTTGATGGTCTCATCTTTTTTATGAGAACAATATATATATAAACAGTCATGGTGCAGGACTAGATTTGATGGTCTCATCTTTTTTATGAGAACAATATATATATAAACAGTCATGGTGCAGGACTAGATTTGATGGTCTCATCTTTTTTATGAGAACAATATATATATAAACAGTCATGGTGCAGGACTAGATTTGATGGTCTCATCTTTTTTATGAGAACAATATATATATAAACAGTCATGGTGCAGGACTAGATTTGATGGTCTCATCTTTTTTATGAGAACAATATATATATAAACAGTCATGGTGCAGGACTAGATTTGATGGTCTCATCTTTTTTATGAGAACAATATATATATAAACAGTCATGGTGCAGGACTAGATTTGATGGTCTCATCTTTTTTATGAGAACAATATATATATAAACAGTCATGGTGCAGGACTAGATTTGATGGTCTCATCTTTTTTATGAGAACAATATATATATAAACAGTCATGGTGCAGGACTAGATTTGATGGTCTCATCTTTTTTATGAGAACAATATATATATAAACAGTCATGGTGCAGGACTAGATTTGATGGTCTCATCTTTTTTATGAGAACAATATATATATAAACAGTCATGGTGCAGGACTAGATTTGATGGTCTCATCTTTTTTATGAGAACAATATATATATAAACAGTCATGGTGCAGGACTAGATTTGATGGTCTCATCTTTTTTATGAGAACAATATATATATAAACAGTCATGGTGCAGGACTAGATTTGATGGTCTCATCTTTTTTATGAGAACAATATATATATAAACAGTCATGGTGCAGGACTAGATTTGATGGTCTCATCTTTTTTATGAGAACAATATATATATAAACAGTCATGGTGCAGGACTAGATTTGATGGTCTCATCTTTTTTATGAGAACAATATATATATAAACAGTCATGGTGCAGGACTAGATTTGATGGTCTCATCTTTTTTATGAGAACAATATATATATAAACAGTCATGGTGCAGGACTAGATTTGATGTTCTCATCTTTTTTATGAGAACAATATATATATAAACAGTCATGGTGCAGGACTAGATTTGATGGTCTCATCTTTTTTATGAGAACAATATATATATAAACAGTCATGGTGCAGGACTAGATTTGATGGTCTCATCTTTTTTATGAGAACAATATATATATAAACAGTCATGGTGCAGGACTAGATTTGATGGTCTCATCTTTTTTATGAGAACAATATATATATAAACAGTCATGGTGCAGGACTAGATTTGATGGTCTCATCTTTTTTATGAGAACAATAGGTATATAAACAGTCATGGTGCAGGACTAGATTTGATGGTCTCATCTTTTTTATGAGAACAATATATATATAAACAGTCATGGTGCAGGACTAGATTTGATGGTCTCATCTTTTTTATGAGAACAATATATATATAAACAGTCATGGTGCAGGACTAGATTTGATGGTCTCATCTTTTTTATGAGAACAATATATATATAAACAGTCATGGTGCAGGACTAGATTTGATGGTCTCATCTTTTTTATGAGAACAATATATATATAAACAGTCATGGTGCAGGACTAGATTTGATGGTCTCATCTTTTTTATGAGAACAATATATATATAAACAGTCATGGTGCAGGACTAGATTTGATGGTCTCATCTTTTTTATGAGAACAATATATATATAAACAGTCATGGTGCAGGACTAGATTTGATGGTCTCATCTTTTTTATGAGAACAATATATATATAAACAGTCATGGTGCAGGACTTGATTTGATGGTCTCATCTTTTTTATGAGAACAATATATATATAAACAGTCATGGTGCAGGACTAGATTTGATGGTCTCATCTTTTTTATGAGAACAATATATATATAAACAGTCATGGTGCAGGACTAGATTTGATGTTCTCATCTTTTTTATGAGAACAATATATATATAAACAGTCATGGTGCAGGACTAGATTTGATGGTCTCATCTTTTTTATGAGAACAATATATATATAAACAGTCATGGTGCAGGACTAGATTTGATGGTCTCATCTTTTTTATGAGAACAATATATATATAAACAGTCATGGTGCAGGACTAGATTTGATGGTCTCATCTTTTTTATGAGAACAATATATATATAAACAGTCATGGTGCAGGACTAGATTTGATGGTCTCATCTTTTTTATGAGAACAATAGGTATATAAACAGTCATGGTGCAGGACTAGATTTGATGGTCTCATCTTTTTTATGAGAACAATATATATATAAACAGTCATGGTGCAGGACTAGATTTGATGGTCTCATATTTTTTATGAGAACAATATATATATAAACAGTCATGGTGCAGGACTAGATTTGATGGTCTCATCTTTTTTATGAGAACAATATATATATAAACAGTCATGGTGCAGGACTAGATTTGATGGTCTCATCTTTTTTATGAGAACAGTATATATCTAGTCCTGCACCATGACTGCGTATAATATAATACAGTGATAACTTTAAGAAATAAAATCACATGAATGAAAGTAGGGTATACGTAATTGGCAAATTCTACAGACTAGATATTACTCCAATGAAAACCATGTGTTACACTATATATCAATGACCACTTAGACTAACATTTAGTTTTAGAAATAAGGCTTTGCTTTTTAAAAAATATTATACAAACATTTCAAATAGTTATACAAAATGGAACCCTAAGTATGTCTTGATAAGAGATGAGGAATAATTCGCTATAATTTTCTAGACTGGGCTGGTCGTCAGTTGACTATTTTGCTCTGGGGTATGATGGACAGACTACTGACCACTGAGAACCAGTAGCTCAGTTCGACTGATACCCATGTGTGTTTACTTAGACTTCGTGACGCAACAAGGTCCAACCCCCTGAGGTGGTAATGCAGCGAGTTTGAGCACAGTTCCAGTAACGCCAGCTCCAATTTGACTTTATGAGCCAAGGGTAGATACATTCAGAGACCGCCTCTAACAGTGCGTCCTTTACAAACTGTATAACTCATCTCGTTGCGCCAGTCGTGAAAATATACGTTTCTACTATACTCGATGAGTTATACATTGTAATCGACCATTAATGGCAAATGTCCTCTATGTATTGTTTATATAGAATGGTTATTTAACGAAATACATAGGTTTATGATGTACGTAATTTCATCAGTTTAGGACTATAATTCAATCAAGCAGATGTATACACATGTATCTTAAAATTGTGAACAATCTGGTATTGACAAATGATACCTATTCTATAAGTTTATACCTCTTTGTCGGCGTTGACAGTAGTGTACGTTTCGTTTTGTATTCAACTGTGATTTGTATTGGAGTGACAGTTACATTAGCACTAAGTTCATTTGCTGTGGCAACCCCTTTCACTTGTATAACAATATGTTTACACAAGACGAATAACCATAACGTCATATGGGAATTGATATTGATAATGCATCAACATTGGGAAATATCTATCAAGAATGAGGGTCGATAGGCTGATTTAAAAAAAAGAATAGAATATATTACACGTAAGCCTATCAAGTTCATGATGAAGTAAATGTTGTTATTGTATCAGCAGATTATAGATATAGTGGTGTACACTCATCCACATGTCGCCTCCGGGGGTAGAAGAGTGACCATGCAGGAACATGTGGGATCCCTTTGTCTCTGCAGCACAGGTGCTGGTCATTTTATTCCTTGTTCTGTTATCATGATTTTAACTTTATTGGGAAGACGTTCATAATAATATAATGTTTGAACTGCACAAATCCACTATCACTGTATTAATTTAAAAATATACCCTGTAGTTTCAATTTGTAAAAGGAATGCAGTTTGTTCAATATCTGATAGCTTGGTGGAGTTTGGGTGTAAAATTCTAACTTTTTAAAATATATTGTTCTCACTCTTTGGATCACTATCCCTGCAAGGGGGACTCTTAAACAGATAAACAGCAACACCGCGACGTTACAGTAGGGAGTACAATATAATCAACATTTAGTTATGGAAGTCGAGAACTGGTGAGCTACATCTGCTATTACGAACCACAGATGTGTTGGAGAGAAACCTGTAAACGAAGCTAGAGACCTAAACCCAGGATCTAAATCCTTGCCTAGACCAAAAGCTTCCTATTGAGAGAAAAAAACGACGCCTAGTTTACAGACTAATAGTCAATTGCATGGAGATTTGCGGTACACGGACAGATACGATGTTCTGGCAAACATCTACCATATCTAGAACGCCCTTAATAAAGAATGTTTAATAAAACATTTTTTCGTTACCTTTTAAAATAAAACAATTACATTTAAATACTTGATTGACTATCATTTGATCTTGCTATTTTTGTACAATTATTCCAGATGGTATCACAATGATTGAGAAATGGGCAAAATAAATAATCTTTTATATACAGTTTCAAGGGATATCCTAACTTGTATTTCAGATTTCGCAGACAATCTGTTAGTCGACTTCCCTTGTCAAGTGTATATATAACCAATATTTGTCTGCCATCTTGTAAGATCGCAACAATTAAGGTGTTTATGTTCGCTGACTTCAGACATGACAGTATTATAAAGTGTTAATGTAAGCTTGGAACCCACCCGAGTTTTATTTGAAAATAGCATACTTTGGACTTAATGTTGATCGTTACTATCACTTTTCTTTAAAAACTATAATCTATTGTATCGGAAACTGACACAAGTCTCGGATGAAGAGTTAGGCCTTTTACGCCCTATTGGTACCTATATATACTGCGGCGCAGTGAGTCCGAGGTATTGATCTAAGGGACGCAGCTCTTTCCACAACACGCATTGTTAAAAACACTACTTATTAAAGTTCATTTTGAACCCTTTCATAATTACGTCAGGATGATGTAGCTTTGCATAGTGATTACTAAGATGTAGTTCTAAATGCAGCGACGTTATTATTTGCGATTTGGTAATAGGAAAATGGTTAGAAACGATCACAAAGTAAGGCAATTTCTAAAAATTCACCAATTTTGGTATTAACACATAAGAGCTGAAATGCTTTTTTTCTAAGCGAATTTGAACCTCTATGCTTTCATCATAATGTGATGAAAATTGACAGTATTAAAGATAAGTACCGACGTTATTATTTTTATTTACATATATCCTTATGGAGTTATTGGCAGTAACAGTTGATGCTCTGTAGAAATGATCATATGTTCACGGTTCGGTGAACACGCCTCGCTGACTGGCCCAATGTCCGCAATTCTTGCATATGTTTGTGCCCCCCTCGGGAGCAAGATGCAATCCACGTTGAAATTACAATGCCAAGAACCGGAGCAGATATCTCCTTATTGTGACGTCACTGAGAAATTGACATAAAGGTAAACTTGACCTTGAATAAAATTCAATGTCACATGCAATCGATGAATTTAAATTTCAATAACTTAGTCGTGTAAAGTTTTTAATATAATGTCATGACTGATAACTGTTCAACAATAACTGTTCTAATACTTAACCGCAAAAAAATCGTAATACAAAATATAAGATATTCCAATCAACATATGATAAATACCACTGACACAGAGTTTAAGAAATGGTTGTTTTTCAGTCTCCTTATCTAGACGAGAGAGAAGAGTGAAATCGGCCTTTTTGTGTTGTTTTATGACGTTCTACAGTAATGCTAATGTCCTACAGTAAATACATTTAAGGTCAACAAGGTTGTTAATGTCGGCAACTTCTTTACTAAACACATGTCTACATTTTATAAGTTTCTGGTCAAATACCATTGTAGAAAATGCAATTTCAGCACCCAAGTGTATTTGAACAAACACAAATTTAAAGCATCATACTCTGTTGTATATATGAAATTGAGTGCACGTCTTTACACCCCGTGTGGCTATCTAAGAGATTCAAAATGAACGTTCTCAGTCAGAAGTATTTCGTGTTTTACTCTATGGAGGTGACGTTCCTCTTGAGTTGAGTTGAGTATTCTTCTGTTAACGAATTAAGCAATTTCTTATATTACTCGAAGTGTTGTCGAAAATGTTGTTGTTGTTGTCCAGTTGGGAAAGTTAATCGGTCACGTCAAAGGTTTACCGTCATTTTATGAATTAAGTTAAACAGCACATCCGGGCTATTTTGTTTCCAGAGTGTGTTTCTATGATTCAACTGTTCATGTCATAGTTACATAATGCACTACCTGCCTTACATGATCAATGAAACGGTACATATCATCATTGGACTTCTCAGTTTGAGACTATGACCGAAATGCAATGACCGTACATTGTACATTTGTCAATAACAAGTCGTGATGATTAAAAGTGTCGGCTGTTACAACATACAATTTTACAAATTCGAAATAGAAGATGTTACCATCCGCCATCTTGCTTTTTATCGTTACGGAAAAAAAAATCGTAGTAGTTTTACTTATTTTGCAGGTTTTTTTAAAGCAAATATTTATAGTATATCTAACAAATTACAGGGTTTAAGGAATCAAATAATGTTCATTACTATACTCGCCCGTTGAAGATATCGCTATTTAATAAATCTACAATGTTATAACATCGCGTGCTGCCGATTGACGTGATGTCGTAATGGTATAAATATGACGTCACAATATTAGCGCTGCGGTCGCAATCGAGTGTGTCCCATTAATCAACGAGTTCGTGGAATTAAGTGGGATTCAAATCAGTGAGTGATGAATAAAATACTCAACTCCGTTCTGTTGAATAACATATTTATGAGTTTCGTGAATGGTATCTGTATCTAACTCGCTTTCGCTCGTCAAATACCACACCACTCACTCGTTTCATAAATATGTTATTAAATGGGACGTCGTTTAGTATTCTCTATATATGTGAACCTCACATCCCTCCCCTTTCAAAATGCCTCTTATTCTGAAGAGAGACGACCTTGGGTTGAAGTGATGTATGTCCAGGATCTCTGACTCTTACATTGTTCGCTGGGGTGTTTCTCTGTCACTTTGTGTAGCGTCCATCACGATAATGCCAGGGGCAATACGTGGGTAATATTTGATTTCACAGAACAAGCTGAATGACAGATGGCTGGCATTGAAGTTGATACATCAATCGGGACTGATCATCCATTACTTACAATGAGACAAATGAGTATGCCTCTGGGCATTGACTTTCATTTACGTTATTGCCATATATAGGATATATTAAATACATTGTAATACACGATCTTTAAAGATATGCCCAGCAACAATGTGGCAATTAAACAGTGAATACATAATTTATTCAATATGTGTTCACACATATTGTTCTTGAATTCAGCGTAATTATCATGTGATATTGTCGGCGTAAACATTTACTTTATTTCATTTGATACACAATAGTTACTAGTCTTAACTAGTTACTACCTTTTGTAACATCTTTGATTGGCCCTCTAGAAGTTGAGATGATGACGACATTTGTACATGTTTATATGTCCAATAGAATAAAGAAGTTGAAAATCCATTAAAAAAAAGTTCTTCATCTTTTATTTTTTAAAAACTGATACCAACAGTGACACGTTGAGTAATGCTTTTTTGGGAAATTATGTTTGGTATTTAAGGTGAATTTTTTTATGAATATGGAAATTATGTTGCCACAAGATGTTATCAGCATAATGTACATCTTGGGCTTTAAATTGATGACGCATCGATGCTGTAGGATGCCTCTTTTTGGCCTTGCAATAATTGTTTGCAAAGTTAATGTCTGTCTCTACACCGTTCACATGTTGTTACATCTCTTTGTGTGCATCGAACATTGACAACAACCCACCCAGACTCCAATCTAGTTAAAACTAGATGTAATGTCATCCGTCCTCCAAGTCCGTAATGACGGATTCATAACATTGTATTTAGATTTTCCAGACTAGTGGCTTCGAAATAGCATGATTATGTTTACAAACTATCACAAACAAACAAATACATACATATTTTATTATTGATTATTATTGATATCGTATCAGTGTGCCAATTTCAAAATGCTTGTACAATAAACAACCATGATTAGCCAACCATGCCGTTTATAATTTTTTGAATATAGAATTTGCAGATGCGATTGGAAGATTAAAACAATGGAATACATGGTTTTACGCAGTCTATCAAGAATGTTTCTTGTTTACTTCGTCTACGAACACTTCCTTTTAAATAGATCAGGGTCAGTTTTGATATTCTTATGAATTTTTTTACAGAACATTAATATCGAAATACTTGCTGGACATTGACATGGACATTGCAGAAATAGTGGAATTCTTCAGTATCGATTCCAAAACATTGTCTCTACCTGTAAATTGCTGATTTTGTAAAGGGACTATAGTACAATGTATGGTTAATCACACTGTTATTTTGGAGCTGATTTTGTAAAGGGACTCTAGTACAATGTATGGTTAATCACACTGTTATTTTAGAGCTGATTTTGTAATGGGACTCTAGTACAATGTATGGTTAATCACTCTGTTATTTTGGAGCTGATTTTGTAAAGGGACTATAGTACAATGTATGGTTAATCACTCTGTTATTTTGGAGCTGATTTTGTAAAGGGACTATAGTACAATGTATGGTTAATCACACTGTTATTTTAGAGCTGATTTTGTAAAGGGACTCTAGTACAATGTATGGTTAATCACACTGTTATTTTAGAGCTGATTTTGTAAAGGGACTATAGTACAATGTATGGTTAATCACACTGTTATTTTAGAGCTGATTTTGTAAAGGGACTCTAGTACAATGTATGGTTAATCACACTGTTATTTTAGAGCTGATTTTGTAAAGGGACTCTAGTACAATGTATGGTTAATCACACTGTTATTTTAGAGCTGATTTTGTAAAGGGACTCTAGTACAATGTATGGTTAATCACACTGTTATTTTAGAGCTGATTTTGTAAAGGGACTATAGTACAATGTATGGTTAATCACACTGTTATTTTGGAGCTGATTTTACATAGGGACTCTAGTACAATGTATGGTTAATCACTCTGTTATTTTGGAGCTGATTTTGTAAAGGGACTCTAGTACAATGTATGGTTAATCACACTGTTATTTTGGAGCTGATTTTACATAGGGACTCTAGTACAATGTATTGTTAATCACTCTGTTATATTGGAGCTGATGTTATAAAGGGACTAAAGTACAATGGATGGTTAATCACACTGTTATTTTTTTAGCTGATTTTATAAGACGGAAATATAGATTTGATTTCTTTAAATTCTCCATTTCTATAAGCAGACAATGGATTACCTTAAGAAATATTCGTTTCTTAGATACACTTTTAAATTTGAATACATTTATTAATAATATTAAATGCTTTTGTTCATTTATACTTTTAATGCGAATTCACAATCACTTGAAATATTTTGATGAGAATGCTATTTTTAGCTTTTTTAAGCAAAAAACAAAGAGCAAATAAAAAATAAATTCCACACAATATAATACAGCCTAGTGTTATCCCTGTATGTCGTTATACTGTCCAAGTCACAATTTGTTCTCATGTGACCTAATGCATGGGGTGAGCACTGTTCTGACATGACGTAACGCTATGTTTATCGAAAATGTCCAAATGAATGAGTTATGACTCAAACATATCGACAACTAAAGACAATGGGGACTGTGTTTCCGTCTTGTGCGTGCACTGAAAGTATTGTTATGTCTGTTTAACTAGCATAATGGACACTGCGACGTAATAAATCAACGCTTACGCCATGAGTATGAGTACGCAAGATCTTCGTGTATATAAAAGGTCACGGTTAGATATATCCTTATCTGTAACAAAGACAGAATCTTCTCAGCTTCCTGACCAGAGTAAAACATAACGTAAACAAGTCAAGAAAGTGAGTATAACTTGGGTAAATTAAGAATTTCCAAACATATATGACTAGGTCTTTGAAGGGCATTTAGAAGTGGTATACATAAGAACAGTGCAATTTTCTGGTTAATAATTTCTTTAATGTGAAATTACACGACGTTTGGGAGTATATACTCACTCCTTCATCAGGTGATAGGGGTGACTTTATACTTCGAAACGTGTATTTTCACATTAAATAAGTTCTTATCCAGAAAATATTCCTAATCTTATTAAATATGACTAGAAATACATGACATTCAGGCAGTAAACAAATGTAACGTTGTCGTATATATGAGATCAAGTTATCTTTAATAATACAACTTCTTTTACCTTTTTCGGGGCGAATAGTTTGCGGGTTAAGAACCCACGGACTCAGAGTCTGCAAGTTTGTAACATGACCGTGCTTTTCTAGGCGATGTGATAACCTCTTGTTAGTACTTACATAAACTTATTTTAAATTAGTATTACATATATTATATATTATACATTATATATTATATATTATATGTTATTTCATGTTTCTATTACACAGCACAATGAAGTGTATCTGCATCCTACTTATCACAATGGCCGCTCTGGCCACTGTCGACTGTTACTTCCTGAGATACCCGATGTACCCGATGCTGCGACCCTTCCGCTACCCGTCCTACTCGCCCTCAGTCAGGAGGACCTACCATACGGTACCCACTGAGACCACAGTCAACGTGAACATAGAGGACCAGACCAGAGCCTACAACCCGCTGACTGGAGACAGTGGAGTCTTCGACTTTGGTAAGTCTATTCTCTAGTGTCATCGTTTAAATAAAGACCAAATGGTTATTGGTAACGAGACAATTGAGGTAACCCCTTACTTAAAATGTCTTTCAGTGGTAACAGTTATCACCTACGATGGCACGCATATCAGGGTTTATTATTTCCATATTATATGCCCTATGGTAAAGGAGTGATTTGTTTTGGTCACGTGACGTCATGTATATTGTCACGGCCTTCTTTTGTTTGAAGACGCCGTGAAGACCAGTAGGATGTCTCTGTTGGAAAGTAGTATTTGCCTCGATTTCATTACTTCTACTATAACTAGAACATTATATTCGGCCAAAATCATACTGTATGTTTACGAAACTCGGATGTAAATATCTTTTCGCTAGAAAATAGCAAACCTGAGTGGTAAACAATTGTATGGACACCAAGCAACAATCTAACAACGTTTCTTTCTTGTTTCAGCTGTGTCAAGTGACCCCCAGTCCGTATTCTACAGATAAGAAGATTCTTGAGGGACGATAATTTTGTCGAATAAAGTGTTTGGGATATTGAAACGTTTCCTACATTTTCTTAACAAAGATAATATTAATATTCATAAATAATTCAAGTATATGTTTTTAATAAAAACGTTTCAACAATGTGTCAGATATCAAACTTTACATCAACAAAATTTGATTAAAGTAACGATGTCTCATTATCAGAAGACACACAGTTATTTCCGTATTCTTCATCGCAATTTACATGAATATATATCTGAATATAAAAAAGCCAATAGGTTGCAGTGGTTTAAGTGAGATGAGTATTGTGACGTTATATGCATATTGAAATCACCGGCTCGATTTCGACGAAGCATATATATATATATATATATATATATATATATATATATATATATATATATATATATATATATAAAACATTGCTATATTCCGGATTACGTAGTAAATAATGACCCGGTGCCGAGCGGTTATGGCATATAAACTCGCGAGGGCGTTAGCCCGAGCAGAGTTTATTGCCATAACGCGAGGCAATCGGGTCATTATTTGCCTTACACTCCCGCGGAACACTCTATTAAAAAAATAAGTGTATATTTTATGCATTTTAAAGGAGTATTTTGTTGATTAATACGACATGATCAAAATATATCAGTGAAATATTCCCAATACACTCATGACTTACTCGAAAGGAAGGTTTCAAACTTAATTAGTCATTCCATACATCAAGTAGACATAAATTTTTACCCATACATACACATGTATATATAAAACTAGAAAATATAGAAATACAGCCAAGACACAAAAGAATGAACACTCATCGGTATGGATCCTCGGTAGCTACATTGGTAAAGGCGCTGCATGCTCGACGATATAGAGGTCCAGGGTTCGAATCCCACTTTCGTTACTTACAGAATTTTCATTTCTAATTTGAAAAAAATTCAAAAATTTTACAAGTCCATCTGTTTCCGTAGGTTGAATATCTCATAACCGACCATGGTGGTTATGAGATAACCAACCTGCGCAGATGGTGGTTATGGCATTTATACCACTAGGGTCCGTTATGTCTATTGTTCTCAGAGGGGTTATTTCACATAACCTTGATAACCGCCCTAGGGCAATTATTTGAATTAAAAAAACATTTTTTTTCACTTGTAATGATCATTTTCTTTACATCTCATTCATTAAACGTATGTAAAAACAATATTACCACGTGGTATAAGCCGTTTAATCACCCAAAACTGCGATAGTTATTTAGATTAACTCTGCTCGGGCTAACGCCCTCGCATAGTTAATCTAAATAACTACCTTGTTTGGGTGATTAACCTATACATAACCTGCAACTCAAACAAAAGAAATAACTTCCCAAGGGGTGTAAACTTTATGTAAATTAAACACAGTTTGTACTTTCCCCTGGACGAAGCTCTTGTGGGAAGAAGGTAGAACTATCAGTGGCCGAATGTATACGATGTTGTCAGTGCTAGCGATTAGTGCCTGGCTTTGAATCAAGCGACTTGTCCCGAAGAAGTACGGGTAATTGTTCGATGTGAGGTGTGATCCAAAGTATGGCATGTTTTCTGACTAAGCATTGCCATTGTGTTCTTAGAGCACTACTAGGACATTCAATGATATGAATTCAGAATTTGAAGTTCAAGCGATAAGTTCGCGCTGGGTTAAACATACTTATGTATTCTCATAAACTCGAATCTGACAGTTGAGAAGGATAACCTTCATATTTTGAAGTTTATAAAGAAATACTTTCAGGACTACTTTATCACTTTATCGTTGCGCACTTATGACACTGCTCTTACATGTTGTCTTCTAATATAAAAGATATAATATGTTTTTAAAAACATCCTAATAAGAATGAAAGACAATATTGGGTGACACACTAGTTGTTTTAACAGTGTTAAAATTTGAATTTATGAGAAATATATTTTATAATGTGATTGTCTACTGGCTTATTAACGGTTAGAAAGTCCACGTTAAACTGTTGTATAAATGCCTTTATCAAGCTCTGGCATGTATACCGTTTTAACGTGGTGTTTTCAAACCGTTTGTAAAGGCAGTTAACAATCACATTATGAAATTTATTTATTAAGTAAACTCAGAAGTTCTTAATGACTTCCATATCTGCTAACAATAATCGCTGATCCAACCAGTCTCGCAATCTCACAATATCTTGTCTTTGTAGGGATCAAGTGTTTATTTAGTTAATGTTATTCAAACATATATCGCTTAAGTAAAGCAGTATCTCCTAGTATATACATTGATTGACTGATTGTATCTGATTGATAGATAATTTTATTCTGCGACTTGTCACCTGTCACCGTCAACCACATGACATCACAATACTTTAACATTGTGACTACACAATGATATGGCGTCATAAACAAGATATCGTCACAGTGCTATTACATCACCACACTGAAAGTTTAATGGCAGTGTTAAAAGAAATACATTTTCAGTTGAAAGTTATTAAAATGAATGTGGATGATAAATAGAATCTCATCCTCATGTCTTCTGATATCAAATATATCAAACCTCGTTGATAATAAAAATAGAGCCATGGCCTCTGTAGCTCATCAGGCGATAATAAGTGGGGTATGTTATGGAGTGGACAATGGTCAGAATGGTCATGATAATGGAATGTAGTAATAAGAATCTAGGTAGTGAAACGATTAAAGCAGTTTAAAAATATGTTGTTACCATAACTTTGCCAATCTGCTATATATATATGTGTTGAAAGAGCAACACAAAGCTTGGAAATAAATTGCTGGTATCAAACATATAATAATGTGGTGGAGAGATCATACTATTTTTTAAGATCGTACACACATTATATAATAATGAATATACCGGGTACAATTCTTTGCATACAATTCACCACTGTAAGCTATTGCAATAATGGCCTGGGGCTGTAGAAGAAAATGAAAAAAAACCTTTTTAGGCCCATGCATGACCCCTGCTAATTATTATCAAAATTGGTTACACATAAATCAACATTCGTTATGAATATCATACACCTTTGCATTATATTGTTTTAATTCTTAATTGCATTATGGCAATACCAACATTTATTACATAATGAATAGGAGCCTCAGTTTTTGAAAATCCCATTTCTCATAGGCTCCATTTCAATACTTAATAAATTGGTGAATTCTTTTTAGTAAATTCTTTTTCACCATTTCTTATAGGCTCCTTTTCAATATTTGATAAAATGGTGATATTCTATGAATAAATTCTTTTTTAGAGTCAGTGGAAGACTAAAGCAGTCTCACGCACAGTCTATGATAACACAGTGCTGCACAGAAGTTTGAAGTAACCTGAAACCTCTGTGTAACTATCAGTTTTCATTCTTCTGCCAGGAAAGGGTCAACACAATGCAATTACATAACATGCAGACACTGGACTCACAGCCAGTAAAATTTATATGTTAGATGCAGTTTTTCCTACAATTAATTATTTTTCTGTACTGGAGAAGATGATGAAAATAGGTGTGATGTCACAATCTCATATAGCTACTTCTTTTATAGTCCTATGTTATCACCAGTCATCACTAGTCATATTCAGTTCACATATCTCATGTAAAATGAAAAAAATTAATTCCTCTTCAAGTTATTCCTTCAAAGGGTATTCAATAGTTCTCATTTCAAATAGATTCACATTAAACATGTCCATGATGTAGACATCTATCTCATTTCTTGTTCCTATTGAATAAAATTAACTGCAAAGTTAATAGAAAACTAAATCAGTTATAAAGTATAAAATATGATATAAATAAGGTATACCAAATTGACTCGTACTGGAAATTCTCATTAATTAATTAATTAATTAATTCTCTAAATAATTACACAATATCATGAGATATTAAAAAACTCCATTATTTACTCTTAAATTACAAAGAACATAATATTAGATTTAATAAAAGATTCTGTATTAAGTCTTTAGAATACTTTTAGACTTGTGTACCTTTATCAGCAAATTCACTTGCAAAATACAAATAATTACTCATATGTGAAATGTGAGACAAAGATAAAATATGACTTATAATTTTTGTTAGACCTCCAATTCTAAGTTTTTAATTCTAAATATCTCTTTTTCATCAGACATATTATATTCTCAAAGCACATGTTAGAACTCTCACATCAGAAAGATGAAATGCCTTTAACTCAGCTGTTTTCTTTAATATTACCTCCCTTACCTACTTACTGTTTGAAGTGCACATATAATCTCAGAAAGATGCTGTAAACTGAAATAGGCTTTTAGGTTATGATCCCTGTGACCCATATTTGGGGTCACAGACTCACCAAATTTACAATTTAGAATCCCTTACAGCCAAGGAGTATGTACATAAAATTTCAGCTCGCTAGAGCCATTGGGACTGGAGATGAAGATGAAAATAGCATTTTAGGTCATTGCCTCTGTGACCCAATATTTGGGGTCTCACTGTCACCAAATTTACAATTTAGAATCCCCTTCAGTCAAGGAGTATGTACATAAAATTTCAGCTCTCTACGTTCATTGGGACTGGAGAAGAAGATGAAAATAGTTTTTTTTAGGTAATGACCCCTGTGAGCCACACTTGGGGTCACAGGGTCACCAAATCTACAATTTAGAATCCCTTTCAGTCAAGGAGTCAGTACATAAAATTTCAGCTCTCTGGAGTCGTTGGTTCTGGAGGAGAAGATGAAAATAGCTTTTAAGGTTATGACCCCTGTGACCCACATTTGGGGTCACAGGGTCACCAAATTTACAATTTAGTATCCCCTTCAGCCAAGGAGTCTGTACATTAAATTTCAGCTCTCTGGAGTCATTGGTTCTGGAGAAGAAGTCGAAAAAGCGAAAAGTTTACGGACGGACGGACGGACGGACGGACGGATGGACGGACGCCATCCCATGCCATAAGCCCATCGGGCCTTTCAGGCCAGATGAGCTAAAAATGAAATATGTATTCTAACTTTATTTGGTTTTAGTAGACACGTTGGTGAAACTCTCTTGTGTTCGACCTAGTTTACGTATAAATCTCTCATAAAATATCCAAACGTTGATTACGCTGGGTATAGAGAAACAAGACTCCTGAACCTATTGGAATCCATACCAGGTGTTCCCAAGCTTAAGACTCTTTTCTGTTCTACGATTTTTAACCTGTTTTGTTTAAAATATCCATCTTTTTAAACACAACTTTAGTTCCTTAAAATATGACCTCATTTGCACAGTTTTATTGATTATTTGAAAGTTATTAATCAATCAAATTAAAAACAAGTATTTTAGATACTATTGGACCAAATATACTCGCCTAGACATATGTATATTTACGTTGCAATTGGTTGATGATTGTGTGAGTTAAAACACGTGTTTAACGTCAGTTTTGACATTAGAGTCTTTTCACTGACGGAGTTGCAATTGGTTCGAGTGTTCAAATAAATCCGATCATGATGTGTGATAAGAAGGAGACCAGTGGGTATTAGTTTTCTTTGTAATTTTTCAAACATTATCCCAAGATCTATAAAACATGACTTTTAAAATCTATCGTCGTTTTGGAATCTACTTAACCATGCGAGATAGAGAGTGATATGTGGCTTTCTGCCTTGTTTTATGACATCCTACATCAACTTACTATGGTCCGTGGACTACATTTTGTATGTCGACATCTTGTACTTAACTTTTGTTCAAACAAGTTATTTGAAATAGTTTCAACACCGATAGTGTGTTTGAACAGATAATAATTATTTAACATCATACTATCATGAATGAAATTGTTTATAACTCATTGCAGACATTCAAAATCGACTTTATCCGGTAGAATTATTTTGTGTTTGACTTTGTTGAAAATAACGTAAATTTGTGTTTGTCTCTTACTGTATTTTAATGCCTGTTGTGAATACAATACCTAAGCATTCAAGAACATATACCATATCTTAGGTTTCATTATTGCCCAGGTAGTGATGTCACATTAATTCGAGTCATGTACTTGATGACTTTAAAACATTAAGATGACATCTAGGTGATGTCGGCGGAGTATTGTGCAACAGACACGGATAAACATTCTTTACGGCATCTGACCCATAAAACAAACGTGAAATGTGTATAATATAAGAGAGGTTTTATAGATAGAAGTAGCCGCCATTCTGTTTTGTGCCTAACGTGAAAAGAGAAAAAGGGTAAATGTTTTACTCATTTTATGTTTTAATAACAACACATTAGTTACTTGTCGTATATGTTAATAGAAAATCCCGAAATAGAAAGATCAACACTATCCAGTAATACCGAAGCAAAGCTTTCTACATTCGATGCGTCGATGAATGACGTAACTTCTCATTGTTTTTATTTATTTTAATACATGTGCGCTGGTCTTTATGAAATTGTCAAATACAAACTTTAATACATTTACTTTAGTAATATGTTTTAACTGGATTACGCCATCTTCATGTATATAGTAACATCTTTATGTAAACTGGGTTGTCCCCTCGAATTTCGTTTCTAAAAATTACCCCGATAGAACCCTCCCTTTAAAATGACGCGTGATGCTACCCATTTCATCCCCCGCCACAACGAAGTTGTAGGGGGATATGGAAATGACCTCCGTCTGTCCGTCCGGGTTTCTTTTCCGGACCAGAACTAAAAAAAACTGTAAGGCATTGCTCAATTAAATTTAGTATGTGGAACAATCACCATGCGTCTTTGTGGGTTTTCATCTGCTTTGGTATTTTAATTTTAGACGTTTCCATGGAAACATTTTGTTTCTGAACCTTAACTCAACAACTGTAAGACCTAGTTCAATGAAACTTGGCATATATGTGGAACAATCATCATGTGTAGCTGTGTTTTTCCACACCTTATGGAACTTCTATTTTTAGCCATGTCCATGGGAAAATATCTGGATTCCGGAGCAAAACTCAAAATGCTTTTTTACAATTTCACTTCCAGATCAGATCTTTAAAGCTGTTAGGCAGAGATTAATATATCTTTGGAAGTATATATTCTATTGTAGCGTGAATTTATTACTAATGAATGATTTGGCATTAATAAATGAATAAATATCCGAGATGACTGTTCAGTAGATTTTAAACTTTTCCCACAGTTAAGTCACGTTCTTGCATCTGTAAGTTGATTGTTCTCATGTGTGAAATTTGTTGCCGGTGAGGCAAGACATGCCTTGAAAGATTAATTAACATTCTTCTTCTTCTGGACACTTCCACTAAATATCCCGTTTAGTTATTTTCCAGGAAAGCGATTCAGGAATATTCTATGATGTTGGCTTCATACAATCGATGTATAATTTAACCAAACCTACACATCAGTGGAAATATCATTAAGGGAAATTAAATGTCACTACATCAAGTTATTTTGGTTTGACATTATATTTAAATAATCTCATTTATGTTCTGTCATGACGCAAACATATCATCTATAGCCAGAGAAAGGGAAAACTTGTAATATATCAAAGTTGTGTGAACATTGTTAAAATTGTCACTCTGTTGTGTTCACTACATGGTATAATGTTAATATATAATATAAATCAGTGTGATATTCATTAAGTTAATTAATACGAGGACAAGGAGTTAAATCCCACAAACAAATTCAACTTAATCAGTAACTCCCGTTTCGTTGAACCAATTGAAAGTACATGTATTATCTTCATATAGTCAAACAAAAATACAAAGTTCGCGGGAGTTTGGTTATGTTGACCAACTCTCATTGTACCATAGATGCTGTATCCAGTATTTTAATCCTGAAGTCATTGGCTCTGTAATTCGACAGGATGTGAATGATTTGTTTCTATGGACGAAGCACTAAAACCCATTTTCCAATATAACATTGTTAATTTTCAAAATGCCTGAAACAGCTTTAGGAATTAGCTAACAATGTGCCTCATATAAACACAAAATCCTTCTTCCCCGCGACCCTATATACATGTAGCTACACCCCTTGCCACCCCCATTCGAAGTTTGACTATGCATTGTAATGCCTTCGGTAACAAACAATAACCAATCTAGGGCAAAATCATATACAAGTCTTTCTCTCCATCTAACGAAGATTAAAATTTAAAAATTGAATTAAATGGCAATAGCTAAGAAAGTTTTTCAGATAAGCAAAATGTCACTATTGCATTCTAAAATACCATAGCCTGACAAAACCTACTAGACTATACGAAGAACATTCATTTTGTTTTTACTCAGATGAAAGTGTAATCTCGTTTCTTTAACACAGTAGTTTAAATATCTGTGTAATAGATACATTTTCGTATATTTAATACGTCATATTTTTTGCTGGAGTCCAAGAAACATCTGTATATACTGTACACACGCACATTGCACCTGTAATTTTGTTTATATGCATAACAATTCATAACATTGTTTATATGTATAACAATTCACATAATCATACAACATCTCATTTAATATCACAGGTAGTCCACGTCATAACTCACGACTGACATCCACAGTATGTGATGTCTCAGGATTGCATGAGTTCACTGACTAATGTTTATTGCTGCATTGAAAGCCATTTATCAACACCAAGATTGTGTGCAGGTATATAAAGGTGTTTAGTACACTGCACCTACATCCTCCCCACTCTACCTGACGCATTTCAATCAGATAACAGGTGTCCTATTTCAGGTATTTAAACTTAACATAATCCTTGTTAATGAATTATGATTTCATACCGGTAACCGTGTCAGGAGGTCATCAAGATATCACTATATGTTAGCTTGTTGAGTCGGATGATAGAGGGAGTGTTTCTCTTCCCTGCAAGTTGGTGTATCTACACCTGCATAACGAGAGTGTGTTCACCTACCTGTGTATCTTAATGCAAATATCATGGAATGTGCATGTCTTTGAAGCATTGTATCAACGGGAAAACTAGACCCATCATCTTGCGCCTTTGACATTTGAGTGTTCCATAATATAATCTGACTTGGTATCTCATAGTAAACAGTTATTGTTTTGAGAGTTCTTTGAATTGACCAGGGATCCATATTTTCGAAACTACATTGTTAGGTTTTCTTCAGTGAAATATACAGTAAGTTATCAATTGGGTGTACCAAACATCATATATGCCGTCTAATACTCATTCGCTGTATGTTTAATGAATATTTTCTCATTTAGTCAAAATTTATATTTTTTTATTCAAATATTAATGAAATTTTATTTTTCAAAATTTGACCCCTTCTGTCTATTTCATTATGCCAAATTTCGAATGCACCACTGCCGTAATTATCACAACATTGTGTGAGAGTGATTGTTATACACATGGCTATATGATGAATCATTGTCATTGTATGTTATGTAATTTTATTGATGTTACAATTAACGTAAATTTACATAATATTTGGTCTAGGATATACATGCATATGAACAAACTTTCGGCAGATGTACATACATGTATGCAGTAACATTACCGTGACAGACATATACATATAGCGGGATGTTGAGTCTGTATCACGTGATATACAACACTGTGTATCCTACTGAAATATTGCACTTTAACATCATACTATCTTGGAGTGTATGTCACGAAAGGTCTTTTACTATTCTCTATTTAAATCATAACGAAAGGGCAGTTGCTTAACAATCAATATTTCACCCATTTAGTTACAGAAACATGAAACTCTTGGCTGTGCTGTTGGTGACATTGGCTGTGGTTTCCACCGGGGACGCCTTCTACGGCTTCTACTACAGATTCAGACCCTACCCCTTCTACAGGACCCTGGTGCCAGCACAACCAGCTGTTATTGAACAGAACATCATCCAAGCTGAACCCACGACTATACTAAACGTGAACCGAGACCAGCGAACAGTGGACGATTACTACCCAACAGCAGGGGACAGACACGTCTTCGACATGGGCACCATACACTTGTAGGGCCCACCCTTCACAGCAGTCGTACTTCTCTCCTGCCATCTACACTTCGGAGCATGGTGCCAGGATTAAACACGATGAAGCAGTATCTTATTTATTGACGTTCATAATGGTGTGCTTGTGATTAAATGTTATTTATCATGCACTTGTTTTTGTTCAGATGAATTTGAGTTTATAGAGTAACAACTGTTGTATTGCAGTCATTTAGTCCATGGTCACGACGTCACTCTATTGTGTTATCAGTTGATGACTGGTCATTGACAGTCCCAGCTAGAAGGGGTGTTAGGTTTTGCCTGGATTCGAATATGCAACCTTTCGTTTAGTGGTCAGCCCTCCTAGCCATTAGGCTACACGACGCTCGGGGCGCGTTGATTATGTTTAACGAATCCACTGGTCCGAATGCATTCTCCGTTACGTAACGAATTAATTTACAGGAAATTGAGGATACTCAATATCTTAATAATTTAATTTAAGAAGTTATACAACAGTGTTGATGATTTCCTATCAGTATATGACATGAGATATGAGCCACGAATGTAGTCGAGTCGGAGTTTAGAAAACAAATCCAACGTGGCGGGTGTTGCTCCTTTAGCTTATAGAGGGGTTTGGATACTTGTATATACATTGTTTATAATTAAGATAATTAATATCATCAATTTCCTGTGAATTAATACTTTATCTGAACATTCTCTTCCAAGATAGGTTACTGATTATTTCCCCACAGAGGTCTCATATTTTCTACCGTAACCTCTGTAAGATAATGAGCGCATTCTCGACTAAAAATAGAAAATGCTGATAAGTGGCATCAGAAGTTTGTTTTGCAACCAACGACGTTGTTTAAAAGTGAGAATTTCTGTAACAACTGAGTTGCTTCATCTGTGCACATACTGTTTACAAGACAGAATTCGGTCGCAGATGTGAAGGATGTTTGATTGGACGAAGATAAGGACGGTACCAGTGTTGCTAACTTCCACCACCAGGGATTATGAAATATCGCCTTTATGTTACAGGGGTTACGGCAGAAAATGTGAAGTGAAAAGAATAGAAATATGGATAGGATACAATCAATAAAGATTGCCTTTGAGTTTAGTCATTGCAGATATCATTTACGTTTAGGAACGGACTTGTCGACAATCTTCTACTGGCTTTGATTACTGAGTCGTTGAAGATATCGCCGATAATAAAAATACAATGTTATTTCACAGTTTGTTATTACTTGGTGGGCCTTCGATTGACGGGACGTCATACTGGAAATAAACAGAACACCCATGATATTTGCCATATTTTATTTGGCAAAATGCAGTATTCTTGAATATTAGAAAATATTATATAGTAGAGTTTATATTCCTTTCAAATGATAATAAGATAATAGTTTAGGACCAATTATTGTATCTTTCAGTGAACATTGATAATAATTAATAGAATAATGTTAATTCCGTAAGGAATGTAAAACTATAAAATTGCAGTTACCATGGAAAGCGATACCATTTAGTCATCGTTTCCCTTCAATTTTACAATAGTAACGCTCTAAAAATTTTCCTTTAAGGAATATTACATGAGGCAAAATGCAGTTTCCATGAATATCGACATGATAAGGAGGGTCCTTATTCCTTTCAGTGGGCATTGACTTATATACTGTTTGTCCCTTAAAGAATATAAATTGAGATAAAACAAAGTTTCCTTGGATATAGGCAATATGTTATGAGCAATGTGTATTCCTTCAAGAGGAGTGAGTATATGATGTCAGCATCCGGCAGGTCAGGCTGGGTCCGCTCCGCCTACTTATTGGGATTGAAAAGGTACTGCTCGAACACATTTGGGCATACTGTAACAGAGGTGTAAATAATAAGGAATAATAACACAATGAAGAAATAGGATATCTAACAGTAACATCAATACAATGTGAGCTATGTGTATTTATGCTATTTCGAACGTTAAGTGTGTTCTTGAAATCACCAATATATTTATTCATGCATGTCTGTTTATAGCTTTGGTCTCATAGTATGCAAATCGAGATGGAGAGTCGGCGTGAGATAAAAACATTGATTGTTTTCGGATAAAGTGGGCCGGGATCCGAATCCTATTGTTTTACCACTGTGAGAATTTGGTCCATATCTCAAACAGAATCAGAAACAGTTTACTTACCAAGAGACGAGGTGACGGAATCCACTGTCCACATAAGGTCATCCTCCATGTTCATGATATTGAAGACATTACTCTCTTCTGTTCCCGGTGTCACCATCTGGGAGAGAGCCGCCAGGTTCAGAGATTCCTCGACAGTCACCAAGATCACCCGGGACACCAGGCTCTTCAGGGTTGCCGCAGCAGAGTCGAACTGCGTTTGATTCTTGATATGGCCATTTGTCACAACAATGACGACGTTATCGACATTCGCTCTGTCTCCCTGTTTCCCCACTAACAGATGTACGACGTCTTCCAACGCTACGGAGTGAATACTAGGGACAAGCTCGTTCGTGTGGGTTATCGACCTCAAGAGGTAGGCAGTTTCATAATGAGGAGTAACATCGAAGGGTTTCTTCACTATACAATGGTCAGTGTACGTCATGATTGCAACCTTGTAGTCAGGGGGAAATAGGTTGACAGTTTTGGCAGCAAACTCCGTAGCCAACCCCATGTTCATGGAGTATGCGTTCAAAATGAGGAAAATGACGTCCCTCGCTTCACATCCATCGAGTAGATCTTGGTTTAAATAAAGACCAAACAATAACAAAAAGGACAAGGCAGAATTAACGAAAGTTTTCCTGTTTTTAAAAAAGCGTTCTATCGGAGTATCCGATATTTTGTTTTTGTACAATAAAAACTGTATTCGTTACTAGTTATACAACGTTTTCATAACAAACATCAACATAGTAACACATATAGCACCATCAACAATGCATTGTTATAAGTGACAAAATTGCCCTCAGTCTCAAAGGAAAAGTCACCATACAAAATGGAAGATATTTCAAACCACAAGTTACAGCATGTCTTCAGAGACTAACTAAACCAACTTAGATTTCTTACAAGATTATCTGTTCATATGTCGGAGAGAAAAAACAGCTTTATAAAACTATGAGAAATCGTTGTTTTGGAATCTGTTTATCGAACTTTTCTATTTGGTTTATGACGTCCAAGAAGGTTGTTTATGTCGCGACGTCTTTTACCAGTTACATATCTACATTTTATAAAGTTTTGACTTCAATACAAATGTGTTGGCCAAATACCATTGTTGAAAATGCGAGTTTAGCACCCCAAGTGTATTTGAACTAACAGAAAATAAAAACACCATACTTTGATGCATGGAAGTGAGAGTATTTCATTACACACCATGTTGCTATCACAGAGATTCAAATTCAACTTTCTCCGACAGTAGTGTTTCGTGTTTTACTCAGTTGAAAATGAGATGAAAATCTTGAGGTGGGGTGTAAATTCATTTTACATTGTTTTAATTTTAAATATATTTCAGTCTTAATAAAATTATCAAATATAAAATCATCAAAAAGTATCTTTAGTAAAACATTTCATTTAGTTCAGTTATAATCAATATATTAATTGCACAGGCTTTGAACTGAATTGAATCGAATCGAATTTCCGCAAAAATAAAAAGATAGAACCCTCCCTTTAATCTTAACCTGGTGTACTTGAATGATAGAAGATGTGCAAATGAATATTTTCCGTTGTTTTCATCAAACTTCCGTATATAAGTTGGTTGTTTCCAGTAAGTATAATATACGCAAGAGTAAACAACAAATGGATTAACTAAAGATTTACTAAAGATTAAATGAAATCGTTGGTAAATCATCTGAAATGGACCAGTACCTTCTGAATGACATAAACCGTCATAGCCCCAGCCGTAGTAACCAATGTCACAGTCACACCAATAGTAGGGGAATTCATCAGAATCAACACAAGCAGCGTTGTCGTCACAGTCGTGCTCGTTAGAGTGGCAGGGCTTTTCTGTATTGAAACGAGAAAATTGTATAGCTGTTCTTACACAGTTATTTAGAGAATAACCAACGAGGTATGAGTGATTACGGGAAATATCCATGAGTCTAAATAATGTTCAGCCACGAGCTTTAGCGAGTGGCTCTGAACATTATTTAGACGAGTGGATATTTCCCGTAATCACTCGTACCGAGTTGGTTATTCTATATATTACCCATTATGCAATTAAATTGACCAAATTACGCCTGGTTATTACATTTTCATGTTGGGCGGCCGATGTGAAGGACCTGTCACCACAGTAACATTGTTACGTCATAAGATAAATCGTCCCGTCAAACCATTGTTTTATGACGTCATAGTCATTCTTTCTCCGGGTAACCGACCAATCAACGTTGAGAATCACTTGAAAGCACATGTGCAAATATCACAAAAATAATCACCTGTGTCTTCTCACCCGTATGGGTAATATTATTAATTAACTATCAGTGTTATATATAGAATACTTAACGACGTCCCGTTTGATAACATGTTTATGAAACGAGTGGATGGTTTGATATTTTAAAGAGCGAAAGCGAGTAAAATACCGTTGCCATTCACGAGTTTCATAAACGTGTTATCAAACGGGACCGAGTACAGTATTTTATTTATTACCCAATGATGTAATGTAGCGCAAGAAAATGGTTTTTAGTGACGCTTACTTGCAAATAAGTCACCCGCTATTGCAATAGCGCGGCTTATATTGTGACGTCAGCCAAAAACGACTGAGACGTCACGCGCCGATTATGACGTTACGGCAGCACACTGTAGTATCACACATGTGTGTAACCCACTCATTGTTATCTAATGAGTGATCTATCCACGGTTGAGTAATGAACAGTATTTACATTCTCATATGATTCAACAATTGGGCCAATACGAAAAAACGGAGTCAATACAGGAAAAACAGGGCAAATACGAGACAAATTGGGCCAATACGAGACAAACTGGGCCAATACGAGACAAACTGGGCCAATACGAGACAAACAGGGCCAATACGAGACAAACTGGGCCAATACGAGACAAACAGCGCCAATACGAGACAAACTAGGTCAATACAAGATAAACTGGGCCAATACGAGACAAACTGGGTCAATCAACGGCCAATCAACGGACCTATATAATTAGAATTGAATTAATTAATTATTAATTAACTATCAATGTTTTAGCACGTATACGGTATTTACGGCCTAGACCATATGATTCGACAACTGGGCCAGTACGGACAAACTAGGCCAATACGAGACAAACTGGGCCAATATGAATCTGAGCATGCACAGTCGCACATTAAGTGAAAGCCCGAAGCAGTCGCTTCACAACTTTGACCCATGATATCTGTTCACCAATCTTGTTTATAATCATCATTTCAATATAAATGAGATATTTAGTGTTGTGCAAATAGAATGAAAAGAGGTTATTTCATCAGATCATTTAGATCATCAGAATGGTTTAAGTAAAATCAATTCGTCAGAAGGCTGTAAGTAAAATAAGATCACCAGAATAGTTTGAATAAAATCAAATCGTAAGAATGCTGTAAGTAAAATAAGATCATCAGAATGGTTTAAGTAAATTCAAATCGTCAGGAGGCTGTTGGTTAAATAAGATCGTCAAAATGTTGTAATTAAAATCAAATCGTCAGAAGCCTGTAAGTGAAGTCAGAGCGTCAGAATATTGCAAATGAAGTAAGTGAAGTCAGAATAGTGTAAGTCAAATTTGATCATCAGAATAGTCCAAGTAAAATCACTTCGTCAGCAGGCTGTAAGTAAAATATGATCATTAGAATGTTGTAATTAAAATCACTTCGTCAGCAGGCTGTAAGTAAAATATGACCATTAGAATGTTGTAAAATCAAATCGTCAGAAGGCTGTAGTCAGAAGTCAGAACATCAGAACGTGTCAAATAAAATAAGATCGTCAGAATAGTGCAGTAGTGTAATAGTAAAATCACTTCTTCAGAATTATGTAAGTAAAGTATAATCGCCAGAATGTTGTAAGTAAAATAAGATTAATAGAATGGTTTTCTAGAAATTAAATTATTAATTGATTGTGGTCTGGATGGAAACACTAAACTGGCAACACAGGATAACCAAAATTATTTTCGAAGTTATTATTTTAAATCTTGAACGAGGTATATAGTTGAAAAAATAGAGGCATGGGCTCTGTAGGTCATTAGGATTTATATTGTTTAAAGTAGCAAAAAAACTGAATAAATTGTTCTCAGCTTGAAGAAGATGAATATAGGTTGATTTCTATTTTTTTTTTGGGGGGGGGGGGGGGAGGGGGGATTTCAATTTCCTATTTGCCACGAAGTCTGTACACAACATTTCAGCTTCCTAGAGCCAATTTAGTTATTTCCTTACATTCCACCTGATGAAAGAGTGAGCATATACTCGGAAACGTCTTGTATTTTCACATTGAAGAGGTTGTTATCCCGAAAATGTTCCAGTTCTTATGTTTGCCACTTCTAAATACCCTTCAAATACCTATAGAGGGTAGAAGCTTTAATTAGTGGATACAATTTTAAATCGCTTATTCGTGTGTTTCATGTCAACAAAGCATTCCAATGAACTTCTACCTATCTCATGCAATATACATAATTGAATAACTTGTTCTATCTGTTCGTTCTGGCAAATCTACAACATATACTACCTAATAACGGTGCTCGTCAGGGCTGCACGCTCAGTCCTCTGTCTTTCATTTTATTGATCAATAAACTTGCAGACGATCTTTGCCAAAGTAATACTCATGGAATCTTCGTTAATGAATATATAGAAGTTATCAAGATATTACTGTTCGCTGATGATGTTGTTCATCTGATTTGCAAAGAAAATTAGAAGACTTTTGTAAGAAGTAGGGTTTCGAAAATTACTCTTGAAAAATCAAATGTGGTAGTTTTTCGAAATGGGGGACGTGTAAAGGGACGTGTAAAGGGACGAGAAGAGTGCTTTATTAGGACTTACCAGTAAAAGTCACAACTTATTTCAAATATGTCGGAATTGTATTTTCATCTCGTTTGGTATGGTCTACAGCATGTGAAACTGTATCTGTACAACTGTAGCATGTGAAACTGTATCTGTACAAATGTAGCATGTGAAACTGTTTCTGTACAACTGTAGCATGTGAAACTGTATCTGTACAACTGTAGCATGTGAAACTGTATATGTACAACTGTAGCATGTGAAACTGTATCTGTACAACTGTAGCATGTGAAACTGTATCTGTACAACTGTAGCATGTGAAACTGTATCTGTACAACTGTAGCATGTGAAACTGTATCTGTACAAATGTAGCATGTGAAACTGTATCTGTACAACTGCAGCATGTGAAACTGTATATGTACAACTGCAGCATGTGAAACTGTATATGTACAACTGCAGCATGTGAAACTGTATCTGTACAACTGCAGCATGTGAAACTGTATCTGTACAACTGTAGCATGTGAAACTGTATCTGTACAACTGTAGCATGTGAAACTGTGTCTGTACAACTGTAGCATGAGAAACTGTATCTGTACAACTGCAGCATGTGAAACTGTATCTGTACAACTGCAGCATGTGAAACTGTATCTGTACAACTGCAGCATGTGAAACTGTATCTGTACAACTGCAGCATGTGAAACTGTATATGTACAACTGCAGCATGTGAAACTGTATCTGTACAACTGCAGCATGTGAAACTGTATCTGTACAACTGCAGCATGTGAAACTGTATCTGTACAACTGCAGCATGTGAAACTGTATCTGTACAACTGTAGCATGTGAAACTGTATCTGTACAACTGCAGCATGTGAAACTGTATCTGTACAACTGTAGCATGTGAAACTGTATCTGTACAACTGTAGCATGTGAAACTGTATCTGTACAACTGTAGCATGTGAAACAGTATCTGTACAACTGTAGCATATGAAACTGTATCTGTACAACTGCAGCACGTGAAACTGTATCTGTACAACTGTAGCATGTGAAACTGTATCTGTACAACTGTAGCATGTGAAACTGTATCTGTACAACTGTAGCATGTGAAACTGTATCTGTACAGCTGTTTCATGTGAAACTGTATCTGTACAACTGTAGCATGTGAAACTGTATCTGTACAACTGCAGCATGTGAAACTGTATCTGTACAACTGCAGCATGTGAAACTGTATCTGTACAACTGCAGCATGTGAAACTGTATCTGTACAACTGCAGCATGTGAAACTGTATCTGTACAACTGCAGCATGTGAAACTGTATCTGTACAACTGCAGCATGTGAAACTGTATCTGTACAGCTGCAGCATGTGAAACTGTATCTGTACAGCTGCAGCATGTGAAACTGTATCTGTACAGCTGCAGCATGTGAAACTGTATCTGTACAGCTGCAGCATGTGATACTGTATCTGTACAACTGCAGCATGTGAAACTGTATCTGTACAACAGCAGCATGTGAAACTGTATCTGTACAACTGCAGCATGTGAAACTGTATCTGTACAACTGCAGCATGTGAAACTGTATCTGTACAACTGCAGCATGTGAAACTGTATCTGTACAACTGCAGCATGTGAAACTGTATCTGTACAACTGCAGCATGTGAAACTGTATCTGTACAACTGCAGCATGTGAAACTGTATCTGTACAACTGTAGCATGTGAAACCTTATCTGTACAACTGTAGCATGTGAAACTGTATCTGTACAACTGTAGCATGTGAAACTGTATCTGTACAACTGTAGCATGTGAAACTGTATCTGTACAACTGTAGCATGTGAAACTGTATCTGTACAACTGTAGCATGTGAAACTGTATCTGTACAACTGTAGCATGTGAAACTGTATCTGTACAACTGTAGCATGTGAAACTGTATCTGTACAACTGTAGCATGTGAAACTGTATCTGTACAACTGTTTCATGTGAAACTGTATCTGTACAACTGTTTCATGTGAAACTGTATCTGTACAACTGTAGCATGTGAAACTGTATCTGTACAACTGCAGCATGTGAAACTGTATCTGTACAACTGCAGCATGTGAAACTGTATCTGTACAACTGCAGCATGTGAAACTGTATCTGTACAACTGCAGCATGTGAAACTGTATCTGTACAACTGCAGCATGTGAAACTGTATCTGTACAACTGCAGCATGTGAAACTGTATCTGTACAACTGCAGCATGTGAAACTGTATCTGTACAACTGCAGCATGTGAAACTGTATCTGTACAACTTCAGCATGTGAAACTGTATCTGTACAACTGCAGCATGTGAAACTGTATCTGTACAACTGCAGCATGTGAAACTGTATCTGTACAACTGCAGCATGTGAAACTGTATCTGTACAACTGCAGCATGTGAAACTGTATCTGTACAACTGCAGCATGTGAAACTGTATCTGTACAACTGCAGCATGTGAAACTGTATCTGTACAACTGCAGCATGTGAAACTGTATCTGTACAACTGCAGCATGTGAAACTGTATCTGTACAACTGCAGCATGTGAAACTGTATCTGTACAACTGCAGCATGTGAAACTGTATCTGTACAACTGCAGCATGTGAAACTGTATCTGTACAACTGTAGCATGTGAAACTGTATCTGTACAACTGTAGCATGTGAAACTGTATCTGTACAACTGTAGCATGTGAAACTGTATCTGTACAACTGTAGCATGTGAAACTGTATCTGTACAAGCCAAACGTGCATGTTTCCCTCTGGTACAGCCGTTCAGTGGATACCGCACTATGTCTCTCGTTTGCTCAAAGTATACAAAGTACACTACAATATTGCCGATTTTAACATATGGAAATGAACATGTTTTAAAAAAGTCCATAGTAATTATTTCAAAGATTTTTTTGTATATTAGTAAAAACACTGATTCATGTTCTGAACTTGGAGAAATTGGCAGATGTAATTTGAGTGTGCATTATCATTAAATATTGGTGTCGAATTGTTCAAAAGGAAATAGATACCCAAATGCCAGTAATAAAATGCTAAAAGTCTATTATGATAACGGTGACATAAATTGGGTCTCGCATGTTAGAATGCTTTTGTTTACTACAGGATTGTCTTATGTCTGGATAGCCCAAGACTCTGGCGATATAAAGCTTTTAAACAGCGTTATATATTAGATATACAAAAACGTAAAAAAACAGCGTTTTTCAAAGACATTGGTTACATATCATGAATAAACTTGTAACAAATGAAAAAGCGCCACCATTGAAGATGAATACTAGATACTGCTTACATGTCTATCATATAAACACTCTAGATCTGAATATATTCCAGCTTATTACTATATGCCATCTTCAGTTGTCTAATTTCAAGCGCTTACGAAGGTACAAAATATCAATGTTCTCAAAGGGATATGTATATTCTTGAAATACCAACGTTAAATAATATTGTTATAACATAAATTGTAAATTTGCTCTAAACTACACTCCAGTTATGTCATATCTGTTGTGCACATGGCCACATTGCCTTCAGTTTTTGAGGATCATGAAACCAGCATATATAACAGAACCAACTTCCTGAAGGAAGAACGATATACTAAAGGTAAAATTTAAACGTTATAATAGCTACATCTGTATTTGGAAAACTGTTCTTTACCATTACACGTCTTTCCGTCTCCGTAATATCCAGCTTGACACGTGCACGTGACCGCACCGTCGTCATTACACACCGCTTCAGAGGCGCATGGGTTGTATATTGTAGCACACGGCTTGTCTGAAAAGACAACGATATATTCAAATAAACCAGACACTTTGGAAAACTTTAATTCAACCATGCCTGTTGTGACCTGTCAGCTAGGGAGAGAAAAAAGGGAGGGTGGGGGGAATTTTCGGAGTAGATGAATTCAACTTACACGTCTTGGTTTCCATCTCACACTTATGATATTTCCAAAATTTGAACTTCTAAGCATTATTAGCTCCATTTACAGTTTGAGTTTAACACCCTGCTATGCGCATATTTGAAAAGGGAGTTTGACCAAATGAACAAACTTTAGTCTACATGTTATAAAAATGTTATTCTGGAAATGTCAGCTTTCTGCATCAAACGGTTGTCATCGAATTCGTTTAAAAGTTTTCGGTAAAACTGCCTGCCACACCCATATTTGAGCGGGATGAGAATCAATTTGCAAACTTTGACCCCAAAGATAGAAGGTACCTCCCTGATTAATGACGAAAGACGGCCCATGCCTTCCAGGCCTGACAACTTTCACCAGCACCTATTGTAATATGGTTCACGTTAGAACCAAATAAAAATATCCTGCAAAACTTCGTATCTTTAAAGTATTGAATAAATCGACACCAACTGAGGTGTGTACTTTAGTTTATGATGCTTTATTCATTATTTTGAAAATGAAAAATGTTCTTTACCATTACACGTCTTTCCGTCTCCGTAATATCCATCTTGACACGTACATGTGACCGCACCGTCGTCATTACACACCGCTTCAGAGGCGCATGGGTTGTATATTGTAGCACACGGCTTGTCTGAAAAGACAACGATATATTCAAATAAACCAGACACTTTGGAAAAGACATTTTACTTCGAATCAACCATTCCTGTTGTTACCTGTCAGCTAGGGAGAGAAAAAGGGGGGAGAGTATTTTCGGAGAAGATGAATTGAACTTACACGTCTTGGTTTCCATCTCACAATTATGATATTCCCAAAATTTGAGCTTCTAAGCATTATTAGCTAGCTCCATTTACAGTTTGATTTTAACACCCTGCTATGCGCTTATTTGAAAAGGGAGTTTGACCAAATGAACAAACTTTAGTCTACATGTTATAAAGATGTTATTCTGGAAATGTCAGCTTTCTGCATCAAACCGTTGTCACCGAAGTCGTTTAAAGCTTTTCGGGAAAACTGCCTGCCACACCCATATTTGAGCGGGATGAGAATCAATTTAACAAACTTTGACCCTCAAGATAGAAGGTACCTCCCTGATTAATGACGAAAGACGACCCATGCCTTCCAGACCTGATAACTTTAACCAGCACTTATTGTAATATGGTTCACGTTAGAACCAAATAAAAATATCATGCAAAACTGATAATACATCTTTAACGTATTGAATAAATCGAAACCAACTGAGGTGTAAACTTTCTCTTGTACTTTAGTTTTATGATGCTTTATTCATTATTTTGAAAATGAAAACTGTTCTTTACCACTGCACGTGTTTCCATCTCCGTAAAATCCATCTTGACACGTACATGTTACCCCACTGTCGTCATTACACACCGCTTCAGATGCGCATGGGTTGTATGCCGTACTGCACGGCTTGTCTGAAAGGACAATGATACCTTCTCATTGACAAAGTGGCAAAAGAAACGTTACCCAATTCAGTCAAACACAAAATATTGCTTAAGTATAAAGATGGTTTTGAATGTTTGCAATGATGATATATAATGTCAAGAGGTTATACAATTTCATTAATGAGGTTATGATACTCTTTTTTATCAGTTCAAAGACACATTGGGTGTTGAAATCGCTATTTCAAAATGTTCATTGAACATAATGTTTGGCATTTAAATTAAAATTTCATGAAATACGGAAATTACCTTAATACACTATGTTGTCGGCATAATGTACCTATAAGCACCTTTTTTTACATGGTATTTCCCCCCAAAATTTGCCATTTATTATTAAAGTTTACAATTTATTATTATGTTAGAGGGTAAAAGTTCTCTTTACACGACCAGGTGAGCTGTATTCACAGCAGTATAGTTATCTGTGTTGAAAGAAAATACGCGGCATAAAGGGTCAATTTTGTGGAACTCTTACGGTGTGCGAGGGGTAGATTTGTTGGTACCAAGCTTTTATAAGAATTCAGACAGCTATATGGTTGACCATTCTATTATCGTATCATATTTAAAACTCAACCTTTAGGTATCGCTACATCAGTTTGATCGCTTGAACTACCTAGCAATGTTAACGTGAACACCTTAAAGGGGCAGAAGCACGTTTTTTGCAATTTTTTTTTCTCCAAATTTCCCATTTATAATGATAGTTTATGTCATTTAAATTTACTTAAGAGGGTAAAACATTTTATTGCACAAAACAATTATCCGTAGTGGTAATAATGGTGTTGCGTATAAAGCAAACATTGCATGGCGGCCATTTTATTGTGAACACATTTTATTATTTCTAATGACAAAAACTATTCCCGTGGCTTATCCGAATCATGTATACTAAACTTTTAACCTTGATTTTCCGAAGAGGGAATGGTGTTTTGCTGTTGGTGACATTATTTTTCATAACCACTTGATGGGAAATGGACTCGCATGGCACACCCGAACCATGTGCATTCTTTTATTGATCAAGAAGTATTATTTAGCCATTGGTAAGACATATTTCTCTTTTAGTTAAAGCACATTATCTAAGTAAGAGCGGCGTGTTACAGAACCTTTGAAGGGGGTGTTAATATCGGATCATTTTGAACAATTTTAATTTAATTATAGTTATGTAAGAATTCCGTGCATTATGTAACTGCTCTCAGGGGACCTAATCCCATTCATAGTCACAAAACTTGTAAAATACTTCATATTCACCGAGGTGTTGTAAATATTCGACGGATTTTAGTCATTGAGAGCACCTCTTGAGTAACGTATGTACTTCAAAATTGTCTTATGAAACGGTTTAAGACTTCAACAATTATGATCAGTTACACATTTGTTGTACAAATACTCTTTTTTTCTTTTATTGTTTATTCCTTGATTCGAAATAAGTACTTTTCTTTGTTTAAAAAGCAACGATAAAACCGGATATTACACATTCAAATTCCTGGAATAAGATGAACAATCTTAATTTTAGTTTAAGTTCTTAAATATTAATAATTATGTAATTGCTTTCAAGGGAACATTTATATTTTTAAAAAAACGGTTTTGTTTTTATAAATATTTTGTCTTTACCTTCACAAAATAATGACATAGTCACGGAGGTGCAGTACATATTATGTTATTTGAATGTCGCAAATTAATCACAGAATGAAATTATGTAATACTCCTCTAATTTTAACAGCTCCTACAGCGACTCAAAGCTTTCAGCCACATCTTACAAATGCTATAATGTCGTTCTCTTTTCGGGAAAAAAAGAATGCTCATTTCACTTTTTAAATGAAAAATCCCATTCACATTGTCTTTGTCTACTAATGTTTTGTTTTTCAGTTATCTGACATTACATTGCACGTGCAAGTGTGGGATACCTTTTGTCAATACACGTGTTGCTGTAGGACGCAAATATGCAAAACTAGGAGTCGATTATGCTTAACTGAGAAGCCAATGTAATAAAGAGGGGAATGCGAGAATGGTCTCCAATATGGCTGTAAGTGAATGAGTTAGTGATTGTTTAACATCACTATTTCAGCTTTTAGCGGCGTACAATGAAAGTAAGTTGCGATAATATATTAAAGAAAACTTACATAATGGCATTGAATTTAGGTAAACTGTTAATTAATAATACGTAGTACTACACATTAGAAATATTGCATTGTAACATACAAACATATATCTTTTATACGTATCCATTAACATTAACAAGAAATGTCCAATCTTGACTTGCGAATGATAATAAGTTACAAGACTTTCTTTTTCTTCATTCCTGAAAAGTAAAAAAAATAAAAATACCATGGAACTAGAATCCAAAATTAGAGACTGCGAAGACACAATTAGGAAAAATGTTCAAAACCTTGATGAAACCTTGCTATCTGAACTCTCAAAACATAAGAAAGAACTACAAACTTTAAGGGAAGAAGAAAATAGAGGGACACAAATAAGAAATAGAATATTATGGTATGAAGAAGGCGAAAATCCTACTATATACTTTTGTAACCTAGAAAACAGAAACTTTAGTAACAAATCAATAAATAAAATTATTACAGATAATGGAAATTATAGATGGCTTTTTCCATTTTAAACGAAGTAAAATCTTTCTATAAGGAACTATATAAAACAAATGCGGACTTAGAAGAAGAAGTTGGTTTTAAAAATGTTATAACCCCCACTCTAAATGAAGAATTGAGGAACAGATTGGAAAAAGATATTGATGCTGATGAAATAAATTTTGCAGTCAGAAATATGAAAAACAACAAAAGCCCTGGAATCGATGGCTTCCCAATAGATTTCTTCAAATCTTTTGGGAAAAATTAAAAGTTTGGATCTTTTGATTTATCAAAGAAGTTTCAGACAAACGGAAATTGTCTTTGACTGTAAAAAGGGGAGTTATAACTTGTATTCCTAAACCAAACAAAGATAGATCTTTTCTAAAAAATTGGAGACCAATTACCCTTTTAAATGCCCTATATACAATAATTAGCACTTGTATCACTAACCGATTGAAAAAAACGTTAGAATCACGTATCCATAGAAATCAAACAGGATTTATCCCAGGGAGAACTATTAGTGAAAACACAAGACTTCTCTATGATGTTATGTTTGAAACCAAAGAAAGAAATATTCCAGGATTACTAATTTTGATTGATTTTGAAAAGGCTTTTGACACTGTCTCCAAAAGGTTTATTGATTTTGTACTTGAGAAATTCGGTTTTGGCCCACAATTAAGAACCTGGATAGATCTCTTAACTTTAGACACTACATCTTGCGTAATTCAAAATGGTCATTTATCAGAATTTTTTACAAATGAAAGAGGATGCAGACAAGGAGACCCACTATCCCCTTATCTTTTTCTTTTTGTAGCAGAAATCTTAGGTTGCATGATAAGAGCAAATAAAGATGTAAAGGGAATTATCATAGAGGAAAAAGAATATAAGCTAGGACAATATGCTGATGACACAGAATTGTTTCTTGATGGATCGGAAGATAGTCTATATGCTGCGATTAATACATTAAATACCTTTTACAGAATGTCAGGACTATAAATAAACATTGATAAAACTAAAGCAATCTGGATAGGTTTAAAAGCAAATAGTGATGAAATATTATGTAAAGATAAAAAAAAATAGAATGGCATCAAGGTGAATTTGAAGTATTGGGTATCAAATTTAGTCCAACATTATCTAACTTATGGGTCATTAATACCAGGAAAAGGCTTGAAGATATTAATAGATGTCTTGCCAGCTGGAGGAAAAGGCACTTAACATTAATTGGAAAAATTACGGTAATTAAGACCCTAGCAGCTTCAAAATTAGTTCATATCTTTAGCACATTACCTAATCCACCTGACGCATTTATCTCCTCACTTGAAAAAATACTCTTCCAATTTATTTGGAATGGTAAAAAGGATAAAATTAAAAGAGAAACGATGAAAAGATTAAAAAACGAAGGTGGCCTACGGATGATAGATATAACATCATTTCTTGAAGCTCTAAAAATATCCACCCTGAGACTGTATTGCAATAAAGACTCTTTAAGCAACCCATGCAATATACCCTTCAATGATATCTTCAAATTTGGGGCTAATGTATCAGACACACTTGATATCACCAACCCGTATTGGTTAGATGTTTTTAAGGCATGGGCAAAATATTGTAAAAAGATGGACCTTAACACTGACAATGTTGATGATATTCTAGCCCAACCTTTATGGTTTAACCACACATTAAAAGACACACATCACTTTATTAAACATTGGGCGGATAAAGGAATATTATGTATTAAAGATATATGTGATGACTCTGGTATGATGCTTTTTAAAAAATTAAAACTTAAATATGGCATTAGAGGAACAATATTGGATTACAATTATGTTATACATATCTTGCCTTTATCCTGGAAACAAACTATTAGAAACAGTAAAAGGATACCCATTAATAATATGACCATTACCACTTGTATATATAACCTTATTACAGCACCTAAGGGTGCAAGAGTTTTCTATGATAAACTTATATCAAATGACAGAAAACTCAAGATATGCTTTAAATGGGAAAGTATATTTAACTGTGACTTTGAATGGCATAAGATACTCAATATAGATAGACATGTTTTAAAAGATGTCAAACTTGTTGAATTTCAATTTAAATTCCTTCATGGAATTATTTATACAAAAAAAGAACTTATGAAAATGAAACTATTAGATTCTGATAAATGCATTTTTTGTGGTGACACACAAGAAACATTATGTCATGTTTACTGGGATTGCAACGAGACTCAGACATTTTGGAGAGAGCTTGAAATTTGGATGAATACATTCCTCAGTAAAGAAATCAAAATTACTAAATATTTGGTCTGGTTTGGCACTCTGCAACTTAATAAAATACTCAACCATATAATTTTCTCCGCAAAGAGACACATCTATCTATGCAATATTAAAAATACAAAGACAAAATTAACCAACTATTTGAAAACTTTGAAATCTATTTTTCATGCAGAGAGATATATTGCTAAAAGAAACCATGACACAGACAAATTTGAAAAAAAATGGTTTCATTTCATCCCATATTTCAGCCAATATATGTTTATTCTATTATATTATCTATAACATGTTTCTTGCCTGTAATGTGCCTGTATTATCACTATTTCTGTAACTATGTAACTTTGGGAACAAATAAAAAAAAAATATTGAAAAAAAAAAAGTTACAAGACTTGCGATTTAAAATATATGTTGAATGAAGATTATTCATTAATGTATTGAATTGAAGTGAAATTTGAATTGTATATCCCATGGACATAGTCCTATTTCATGTTATATGATACTTACCCGTACACGTGGAACCATCTCCGTAATATCCGGTTTTACAATCGCACATGATTACGTTATTTTCATGTGTACACAATGCGTCAGAGTCGCACGGATTACCAAGCGGACCGCACGGCTTTACTGAAAAGACAGAGACAGGTAACCGTGACATTACATTTATTGCGTGTACATAAATTTCCCATTGATATCACATCGTATCAATTGTAATTTAATATACACTTCCCTTTAACCTTTTGTGTATTAAAGGGGCAGTAGCACTTTTTTTACACATTTTATTCTGTCAAATTTCCCATTCATAGTGATAGTTTATGTCATTTACATTTACTTAAGAGGATAAAACATCTTCTTACACAAATCAGTTATCCGTAGTGGTAATAATGGTGTTGCGTATAAAGTAAAAATTGCATGGCAGCCTTTTATTGTGAACACATTTTATTATTTCGAATGACAAAATCGTTTCCATGGTTTTACGGAACCATGTACACTCATTTTTAACTTGATTTTCCGAAGAGTGATGGGTGCTTTGGTATTGTTGAAATTATTTTCAAATACATTTCATTGACTTATTTTATCGAAAAAACGTGCTACTGTCCCTTTAACTGAAGTGAGAAAGCAGCTGTATTTTTACTTGTGTTACAATTATTCATTTATATATATATGCACCAAATATCCACAAATTAACACATAATTTTCCCAAGCAGATCACCAATATCTTCAATCACATTGGTAGCCCTATAGCATGTCTTCCCTTCTCTTTATTTTCATTTTTGAATTAGCGCCAACATTCTTTGTCAATTCTAAATTGACAAAAATTATCCTCAGTAATATGCATTGTCTTAAATGTATTAATAACATATGCATGTATAAACGGGAATGTCCCCTCAAATTTCGTCTCCACCAAAAAGCCAATAGAACTCGCCCTCATTTCACACTTTTTTAATTTTTAAACATTTAAAAAAAAATATTGATTTATCACTTACCCGAGCACGTGAGTCCATCCCCCTCGTAGTGTTGTTTGCAGACGCACACACTTTCTCCATCCACAACTGTACAGTTTGCATTCCCGTCACACTGTATGTCATCAGCCGGGCCGCACGGTATTGCTGAGAAGTAAGTGGTATCAAACATCAATGTGAAACCAGGGCCTAGTTCATAGGTATCACCAGTCAGAGATGTTTATCGACAATTCCCAAAAAATACATTCTGGTTAAAATTGGTATGAACAACAAAAATCGTCGTGTGAGGAAGTCGTGGTTGATCGAATCACTGACTATGATGTGGAATAAAATGACTGTTGCGAAGATAAATGTGTCCAACGATAAATGTGTCCAACGAAAGATCTGTCCAACGACAGATGTGTCCAACGATAGATGTGTCCAACGAAAGATGTGTCCAACGACAGATGTGTCCAATGATAAATGTGTCTAACGATAGATGTGTCCAGCGGGCAAAAAGAACCATCTCTGTGATGTGCTGAGATGAAACTAGAGATGGTGGTTCAAGAAGATATAAAGTGTTTTTGGAAAACAATTGGGAAAAGTTGGTATGGGGAATGAAAGAAATCGGTGCCATGTTCAGCTGATGCTATGCTTAATAAAATGGAAGAAAGATTATTACGATTTGCTCAACACTGATAGCGTAACTACATGTATAGAATTCAACAACTAGGGTAGTAAAAATACTAGTGATATGGACAACTCAAATGGAGGAAGAGTTAAAAACCTTACACAAAATGGAAAATAGAAAAGAAGACGATGAACTGACTGTAGCGATTTTAAGAAATCGAAATATTGTTGCATTTTGTTAAGACTTTTTAGTCTATGCTTAGAGAAGATGAGGACACGGGAAATCATTCAACTCATTCAAACGCAGAGTACATCTGACAGCTGAGATCTGTGATTTCGTACAAGGGAATAACTTTAATCTCGTGTGAGTACATCGTATACAGCAGCCTTCTGAACGATTGGCTCATTACATGGACCGAGGAAATCGATTACCGGGTTGAGGTTACAGGAAAGGACGAAACACGATCGACCATTTATCAACCTTATCAAATATCGTGGACACGAGGAAGAAGGAGAAACTATGAACATTCGCTGGATTCACAGACTTTAAAAGGCTCGTGACAAGATCGACATGGGCAGTCTGTGGAGTAAACCTGGACATAGTAGGAAGGATGTTATAAACTTTCAAATCCATACATAAAAACGTCAAATGTTGTGTAAGAATAAATGGACTAAAACCTAACTGATTTTAGGTAAATAACGGCGTCAAACAAGGGTGCATGTTATCACCATCACTGTTGAATTGATATATCAATGACCTAGCGACTGCTCTGAAAAGCCTTGGAATCGATGTTAAGTGTGTGGGAGGATTCCATATCAATACTGCTGTATGCAGATGACCTGGCTATCCTAGATGAGAGTTAATCGGAGCTTCAAGCCTTAATTAATGTTCCTGGATCATGGTGCAAAGAAACAAACTAAATTGAAAAAAGAGCCATGGGCTCTGTAGCTCATCAGGATTTCATTGCTTTACTATCTTAAATTGAATATTTAAGTTATTTAAGTTATTGTTTAAAAGCAAAAGATAGGTTCTTAGATCATGACCACTGTGTACCCATTTGGGGTCAGGGGGTCATGAACACAATCTACAATTTAGAATCCCCATTGGTCAAGGAGTCTGCACACAACTTTTCAGCTCTCTAGACCTTTTGGAACTGGAGAAGAAGATGAAAATAGGTTTTTAAGGATATGACCACTGTGACCCCATTTGGGGTCACGGGGTCATGAAATCTACAATTTAGAATCCCCATGACCAAGGAGTCTGCACACAACTTTTCAGCTCTCTATACCCTTTGGAACTGGAGAAGATGAAAATAGGTTTTTAAGAATGTGACCCCGGTGACCCCATTTGGGGTCATGGGGTCAAGAAATCTACAATTTAGAATCCCCATTGGTCAAGGAGTCTGCACACAACTTTTCAGCTCTCTAGACCTTTTGGAACTGGAGAAGAAGATGAAAATAGGTTTTTAAGGATATGACCTCTGTGACCCCATTTGGGGTCACGGGGTCATGAAATCTACAATTTAGAATCCCCATGACCAAGGAGTCTGCACACAACTTTTCAGCTCTCTATACCCTTTAGGACTGGAGAAGATGAAAATAGGTTTTTAAGGATGTGACCCCGGTGACCCCATTTGGGGTCATGGGGTCAAGAAATCTACAATTTAGAATCTCCATTGGCCAACGAGTCTGCACACAACTTTTCAGCTCTCTAGATCTTTTAGAACTGGAGAAGATGAAAATAGGTTTTTAAGGATGTGACCCCGGTGACCCCATTTGTGGTCACAAGGTCACGAAATCTACAATTTAGAATCCCCATTGGCCAACGAGTCTGCACACAACTTTTCAGCTCTCTAGATCTTTTGGAACTGGAGAAGAAGATGAAAATAGGTTTTTAAGGATGTGACCCCGGGGTCACAAAATCTACAATTTAGAATCTCCATTGGCCAAGGAGTCTGCACACAACTTTTCAGCTCTCTAGACCTTTTGGAACTGGAGAAGAAGATGAAAATAGGTTTTTAAGGATGTGACCCCGGTGACCCCATTTGGGGTCATGGGGTCAAGAAATCTACAATTTAGAATCCCCATTGGCCAACGAGTCTGCACACAACTTTTCAGCTCTCTAGATCTTTTAGAACTGGAGAAGATGAAAATAGGTTTTTAAGGATGTGACCCCGGTGACCCCATTTGTGGTCACAAGGTCACGAAATCTACAATTTAGAATCCCCATTGGCCAACGAGTCTGCACACAACTTTTCAGCTCTCTAGATCTTTTGGAACTGGAGAAGAAGATGAAAATAGGTTTTTAAGGATGTGACCCCGGGGTCACAAAATCTACAATTTAGAATCTCCATTGGCCAAGGAGTCTGCACACAACTTTTCAGCTCTCTAGACCTTTTGGAACTGGAGAAGAAGATGAAAATAGGTTTTTAAGGATGTGACCCCTGTGACCCCATTTGGGGTCATGGGGTCACAAAATCTACAATTTAGAATCCCCATTGGCCAATGAGTCTGCACACAACTTTTCAGCTCTCTAGACCTTTTGGAACTGGAGAAGAAGATGAAAATAGGTTTTTAAGGATGTGACCCCTGTGACCCCATTTGGGGTCATGGGGTCACAAAATCTACAATTTAGAATCCCCATTGGCCAATGAGTCTGCACACAACTTTTCAGCTCTCTAGACCTTTTGGAACTGGAGAAGAAGATGAAAATAGGTTTTTAAGGATGTGACCCCTGTGAGTCGAAGTTTTAGGGGTAGAGGCGCATGTATACCCCTACGGACGATGTGGCAGACAACTTGAGATGGAAACCAGTCTTCATAGATCCAAGAGAAGTGGCGCTAAGGCAGTGAAAATGAGCAGGATGAGAATGAAAAAGAAGTTTACATGTGGTCTGAAGAATATATGCCTAGTAGATGCAAGAACTGGAACTACAAGATGACATAAACTGTTTGAAGATGTGGCAAGTTCCGCAGTGCACCGTTTATTACACTGAATACGGTAATGTCCATATAACAGAAATTGTTTGTGCATTTTGAAGCAAATTGAAAACAACGTGTCAAAAACAATACGGGCAAACGTTGTACATACGGAACTGAAACTGAAGATACGAACGCCTGAATGATGATCTTCGTTTTAATTTTAATAGAATAGGTGGTCATATATATATATATTCAATATATGATTTATATCTGTTATTTAATGTTAACACTTGGAAATTAATTAAGCAACACCCTAGTTTGTAGACAATGGGACAATGTGAAATTTTACCTAAAATAACTATTGTCCTTGGATAGAAACTACACTTCAAACTTTAGAATTGATTTATTGTAAACAACATTTGTGATACCAAGATTACATTAACAGGTCAAAAATCTTTTATCTGCAGACAGACATTACACATCCAGTCCCTTTTTTAACGATTATTGAGAAAAAGCCTATAACAACACGATCTTTGAATATGTTTAATAAACACTTCTTCTCGCTTTAGATAAGCTAATTCCGTAAATAGTGACCGTATTTGTTCATTAAGACATGCCTATTGAAATTGATAGTTACATGCTATTGTGAGTTTGAAGGTGCATACTGCTTTTACGAGTGGCTTTTGTTAAACAGTCAGTTAGTAAAGTGTAATCACTTCACTCGAAATAATGACACTTATCACTACAAATATTGACTTTCATTTACTATGATGATGGAACTTGGATTTTGACACCAAAATATCAAATTATTGTAAAAGCCGTTATGCAAAAGACAGTTAACCGTTATTTGAGGGATTTGCGTTTCAACTCTGCTATATGATTGTTCTACATAAAATCACTAACTGTTTTCCTGACATACTGCCATTTTCTTTTCAAATCGGAACGATTTTGCTGTTAAAAAGAATTGGATGTTGCTTAGTTAATTTCCAAGTGTATATTTTTTATTGTATACTCAAAATGAAATATGGATAATCAATGTGTTAATCTGTCTGTAACCATGGTTTATCTCCAGCATCGTACACTTACGTAAACAGCCACTCCCATTATCCTGGTAGTTGGTTTTGCAGGCACACGAGGCAGCGCCATCAACATTGGTACAATCGGCGTTAGCGCCACACGTTGTATCAGGTGGCGTGCACGGTATCACTGTCAATAATATAGTGTTATATATTCAGTAACTACAAATGTTATGGCACTTACACATTATTTCGGTCTAGACCGTGTGAAAACAGGAATATTTTCTGGATAACAACTTTTAATGTAAAAATACACGACGTTTCGGAGTATATGCTAATAATCCCTTCATGAGGTTGAAACGTCGTGTATTTTCATATCAAAGAAGTTGTTGTCCAGAAAATCTTCCTGTTCTTATGTATACCATTCTAAATGCCCTTCACAGACCTAGACTGTATGAGTTGATATCTGCGTTAATGCTGGAAGAACACTTTTCATATACAGGGAAAACTGCGCCAATACGAGACAAACTAGGCAAAAACGAGTCAGTCGCACATTTGATGAAAGCGCGAAACTATCGCTTCAAAACTTTGACCACAGCTATCTATTTGCAAATACTGTTAATTTTATGAGGAAATGGAAATGACATAATCACTGTTATGCAAGTAGAATGAAAAGTTTGAAATGAAAAAATTCGTTTTAGCCCAGTTACAGGTTCGACGTCGGTTGTATTAGCAATTTTATTTTAAAACCTCTTTTCATTTTATTTGAACAATAGTAAACACCTCATTCCATTGCAATTGAAAGCACAATAATGAACACGGTTGGATATAAAGTTGTAAAGCGAAAGCTTCATGCTTTTACCAAATGTGCTAGTGCGCATGCTAAGACTCGGTTGTATGGGGCAAGTTTTGTCGTATTGACCCACTTGTTGACTCTAATAGTTTTGGCAGTAAATGCATCATTCCATACAATTAATAGTCCATGAATAATAAATGAATAAACACCTAAATATAATCCTGGCTTTAAGAACAAAACATTGAACACATTTATTGGTACAACAATGTCATGGAACTATACCTTTATGAAATACAGGAAATACAAGTTTATAGATTTACAACTTCTTTATTACAGTGAGAAGCGACGTTTCTAGATATATACTGACACGGTCATGAGGCAAATGTAACACAACTGATGACTTACACGTGCATGAGTGTCCGTCACCTTCGTAGTTCTCCCAACAGCTACACTCCGCGTTGCCGTCTACAACTCGACAACTTGCCTTCTCGCCACACGTCAACTCGCTACAAGGTATCTCTGCAGGTACAGGTAAAACATAACATATTTAAAAGGTTGCAAACATTAACCAGTTCTATGATGATCGTCAAAAGGACTAAAATGTGCTCTGTTTGCATTATGAAGTTGCAAAAGCTGTTTAGCATATGCATTTATCTATATATAATCACATTGCAGCTATATACATAAGATATTACGTTTCCTTTCGTAAATCTATATGTAACCACATGGCAAATATAAATATAGCTTTCGTATAATTATGCATTTATCTATATGTAATCACATGGCAGATAAACGTTTTGAAGACGAAGTAACAATAATAATGACAAAAAAACTGACTAAAACTTCATAAACAAATTCCCTCACTGGCACAGGTGAGACCATCCCCAGAGAAGTTGGGTTTGCAGGTGCACTTAGCTTTTCCATCCACATCATCACACATCGCATTAGCATCGCATGTGTCGTCTTCAGAACTACAGGGTATGGCTGAAATAAATAGTTGATCGTGTATCGTGTAGATGGATCAATTACATGGTATAGGAGGATCAATTACATGGTGTAGGAGGATCAGTTATATCGTGCTGGAGGATCAGTTATATCGTATAGGAGGATCAGTTATATCGTGTAGTAGGATCAGTTATATCGTGTAGGAGGATCAGTTATATCGTGTAGGAGGATCAGTTATATTGTAAAGGAGGATCAGTTATATCGTATAGGAGGATCAGTTATATCGTGTAGGAGGATCAGTTATATCGTGTAAGAGGATCAGTTATATCGTATAGGAGGATCAGTTATATCGTGTTGGAGGATCAGTTATATCGTACAGGAGGATCAGTTACATCGTGTAGGAGGATCAGTTATATCGTATAGGAGGATCAGTTATATCGTATAGGGGGATCGGTTATATCGTGTAGGAGGATCAGTTATATCGTGTAAGAGGATCAGTTATATCGTATAGGAGGATCAGTTATATCGTATAGGAGGACCAGTTATATCGTATAGGAGGATCAGTTATATCGTGTAGGAGGATCAGTTATATCGTGTAGGAGGATCAGTTATATCGGATAGGAGGATCGGTTATATCGTGTAGGAGGATCAGTTATATCGTGTAGGAGGATCAGTTATATCGGATAGGAGGATCGGTTATATCGTGTAGGAGGATCAGTTATATCGTATAGGAAGATCAGTTATATTGTGTAGGAGGATCAGTTATATCGTATAAGAGGATCAGTTATATCGTATAGGAGGATCAGTTATATCGTGTAGGAGGATCAGTTATATCGTATAGGAGGATCAGTTATATCGTATAGGAGGATCAGTTATATCGTAAAGGAGGATCAGTTATATCGGATAGGAGGATCGGTTATATCGTGTAGGAGGATCAGTTATATCGTATAGGAAGATCAGTTATATTGTGTAGGAGGATCAGTTATATCGTACAAGAGGATCAGTTATATCGTATAGGAGGATCAGTTATATCGTGTAGGAGGATCAGTTATATCGTATAGGAGGATCAGTTATATCGTGTAGGAGGATCAGTTATATCGTATAGGAGGATCAGTTATATCGTATAGGAGGATCAGTTATATCGTATAGGAGGATCAGTTATATCGTATAGAGGGATCAGTTATATCGTATAGGAGGATCAGTTATATCGTATAGGAGGATCAGTTATATCGTGTAGGAGGATCAGTTATATCGTATAGGAGGATCAGTTATATCGTATAGGAGGATCAGTTATATCGTATAGAGGGATCAGTTATATTGTGTAGGAGGATCAGTTATATCGTACAAGAGGATCAGTTATATCGTATAGGAGGATCAGTTATATCGTGTAGGAGGATCAGTTATATCGTATAGGAGGATCAGTTATATCGTGTAGGAGGATCAGTTATATCGTATAGGAGGATCAGTTATATCGTATAGGAGGATCAGTTATATCGTATAGGAGGATCAGTTATATCGTATAGAGGGATCAGTTATATCGTATAGGAGGATCAGTTATATCGTATAGGAGGATCAGTTATATCGTGTAGGAGGATCAGTTATATCATGTAGGAGGATCAGTTATATCGTGTAGGAGGATAAGTTATATCGTATAGCAGGATCAGTTATATCTTGTAGGAGGATCAGTTATATCGTATAGGAGGATCAGTTATATCGTATAGGAGGATCAGTTATATCGTGTAGGAGGATCAGTTATATCATGTAGGAGGATCAGTTATATCGTGTAGGAGGATAAGTTATATCGTATAGCAGGATCAGTTATATCATGTAGGAGGATCAGTTATATCGTGTAGGAGGATCAGTTATATCGTATAGGAGGATCAGTTATATCGTATAGAGGGATCAGTTATATCGTATAGGAGGATCAGTTATATCGTGTAGGAGGATCAGTTATATCGTATAGGAGGATCAGTTATATCGTATAGGAGGATCAGTTATATCATGTAGGAGGATCAGTTATATCGTGTAGGAGGATCAGTTATATCGTATAGGAGGATCAGTTATATCGTATAGGAGGATCAGTTATATCGTGTAGGAGGATCAGTTATATCGTATAGGAGGATCAGTTATATCGTATAGGAGGATCAGTTATATCGTGTAGGAGGATCAGTTATATCGTATAGGAGGATCAGTTATATCGTATAGGAGGATCAGTTATATCGTGTAGGAGGATCAGTTATATCGTATAGGAGGATCAGATATATCGTAAAGGAGGATAAGTTATATCGTATAGGAGGATCAGTTATATCGTGTAGGAGGATCAAGTACATGATATATAGGAGGATCAATTACATGGTATAGGAGGATCAGTTATATCGTGTAGGAGGATTACATGGTGTAGGAGGAATAGTTATATCGTATAGGAGGACCAGTTATATCGTATAGGAGGATCGGTTATATCGTGAAGGAGGATCAGTTATATCGTATAGGAGGATCAGTTATATCGTATAGGAGGATCAGTTATATCGTATAGGAGGATCAGTTATATCATGTAGGAGGATCAGTTATATCGTGTAGGAGGATAAGTTATATCGTATAGCAGGATCAGTTATATCATGTAGGAGGATCAGTTATATCGTGTAGGAGGATCAGTTATATCGTATAGGAGGATCAGTTATATCGTATAGAGGGATCAGTTATATCGTATAGGAGGATCAGTTATATCGTGTAGGAGGATCAGTTATATCGTATAGGAGGATCAGTTATATCGTATAGGAGGATCAGTTATATCATGTAGGAGGATCAGTTATATCGTGTAGGAGGATCAGTTATATCGTATAGGAGGATCAGTTATATCGTATAGGAGGATCAGTTATATCGTGTAGGAGGATCAGTTATATCGTATAGGAGGATCAGTTATATCGTATAGGAGGATCAGTTATATCGTGTAGGAGGATCAGTTATATCGTATAGGAGGATCAGTTATATCGTATAGGAGGATCAGTTATATCGTGTAGGAGGATCAGTTATATCGTATAGGAGGATCAGATATATCGTAAAGGAGGATAAGTTATATCGTATAGGAGGATCAGTTATATCGTGTAGGAGGATCAAGTACATGATATATAGGAGGATCAATTACATGGTATAGGAGGATCAGTTATATCGTGTAGGAGGATTACATGGTGTAGGAGGAATAGTTATATCGTATAGGAGGACCAGTTATATCGTATAGGAGGATCGGTTATATCGTGAAGGAGGATCAGTTATATCGTATAGGAGGATCAGTTATATCGTATAGGAGGATCAGTTATATCGTATAGGAGGATCAGTTATATCGTGTAGGAGGATCAGTTATATCGTATAGGAGGATCAGTTATATCGTATAGGAGGATCAGTTATATCGTGTAGGAGGATCAGTTATATCGTATAGGAGGATCAGATATATCGTAAAGGAGGATAAGTTATATCGTATAGGAGGATCAGTTATATCGTGTAGGAGGATCAAGTACATGATATATAGGAGGATCAATTACATGGTATAGGAGGATCAGTTATATCGTGTAGGAGGATTACATGGTGTAGGAGGAATAGTTATATCGTATAGGAGGACCAGTTATATCGTATAGGAGGATCGGTTATATCGTGAAGGAGGATCAGTTATATCGTATAGGAGGATCAGTTATATCGTATAGGAGGATCAGTTATATCGTATAGGAGGATCAGTTATATCGTATAGGAGGATCAGTTATATCGTATAGGAGGATCAGTTATATCGTATAGGAGGATCAGTTATATCGTATAGGAGGATCCGTTATATCGTATAGGAGGATCAGTTATATCGTGTAGGAGGACCAGTTATATCGTGTAGGAGGATCGGTTATATCGTATAGGAGGATCGGTTATATCGTGTAGGAGGATCAGTTATATCGTATAGGAGGATCAGTTATATCGTATAGGAGGACCAGTTATATCGTATAGGAGGATCGGTTATATCGTGTAGGAGGATCAGTTATATCGTATAGGAGCATCAGTTATATCGTATAGCAGGATCAGTTATATCGTGTAGGAGGATCAGTTATATCGTATAGGAGGATCAGTTATATCGTACAGCAGGATCAATTTCATGGTGTAGGAGGATCAGTTATATCGTATAGGAGGATCAATTACATGGTGTAGGAGGATCAGTTATATCGTATAGGAGGATCAATTACATGGTGTAGGAGGATCAGTTATATCGTATAGCAGGATCAATTACATGGTGCAGGAGGATCAGTTATGTCGTGTAGGGGGATCAGTTATATCGTATAGGAGGATCAGTTATCTCGTGTAGGATGATCAGTTATATCGTGTAGGAGGATCAGTTATATCGTATAGGAGGATCAGTTATATCGTAAAGGAGGATCAGTTATATCGTATAGGAGGATCAGTTACATCGTGTAGGAGGATCAAGTACATGATATATAGGAGGATCAATTACATGGTATAGGAGGATCAGTTATATCGTGTAGGAGGATCAATTACATGGTGTAGGAGGATCAGTTATATCGTATAGCAGGATCAATTACATAGTATAGGAGGATCAGTTATATCGTGTAGGAGGATCAATTATATCGTGTAGGAGGATCAGTTATATCGTAAAGGAGGATCAGTTATATCGTATGGGAGGATCAGTATATCGTTTAGGAGGATCAATTACATGGTATAGGAGGATCAGTTATATCGTGTAGGAGGATCAGTTATAACGTGTAGATGATCAATTATATCGTATAGGAGGATCAGTTATATCGTGTAGGAGGATCAATTACATGGTATAGGAGGATAAGTTATATCGTGTAGGAGGATCAGTTATATCGTGTAGGAGGATCAATTACATGGTGTAGGAGGATCGGTTTTATCGTATAGGAGGATCAGTTATATCGTGTAGGAGGATCAGTTATATCGTATAGGAGGATCAATTACATGGTGTAGGAGGATCAGTTATATCGTATAGGAGGATCAATTACATGGTGTAGGAGGATCAATTACATGGTGTAGGAGGATCGGTTTTATCGTATAGGAGGATCAGTTAAATCGTGTAGGAGGATCAATTACATGGCATAGGAGGACCAGTTATATCGTATAGAGGGATCAGTTATATCGTGTAGGAGGATCAGTTATATCGTAAAGGAGGATCAGTTATATCGTATAGGAGGATCAGTTATATCGTATAGAGGGATCAGTTATATCGTGTAGGAGGATCAGTTATATCGTAAAGGAGGATCAGTTATATCGTATAGGAGGATCAGTTATATCGTATAGGAGGATCAGTTATATCGTAAAGGAGGATCAGTTATATCGTATAGGAGGATCAGTTATATCGTATAGGAGGATCAGTTATATCGTGTAGGAGGATCAGTTATATCGTGTAAGAGGATCAGTTACATCGTATAGGAGGATCAGTTATATCATGTTGGAGGATCAGTTATATCGTATAGGAGGATCAGTTATATCGTGTAGGAGGATCAATTATATCGTGTAGAAGGATCAATTATATCGTAAAGGAGGATCAGTTATATCGTGTAGGAGGATCAATTACATGGTATAGGAGGATCAGTTATATCGTGTAGGAGGATTAGTTATATCGTATAGAGGGATCGGTTATATCGTATAGAAGGATCAGTTATATCGTATAGGAGGATCAATTACATGGTGTAGGAGGATCGGTTTTATCGTATAGGAGGATCAGTTAAATCGTGTAGGAGGATCAATTACATTGTTTAGGAGGATCAATTACTTTGTTTAGGAGGATCAGTTACATGGTGTAGGAGGATCAGTTAAATCGTATAGGAGGATCAGTTATATCGTGTAGGAGGATCAGTTATATCGTATAGGAGGATCAATTATATCTTGTAGGAGGATCAATTACATGGTGTAGGAGGATCAATTACATGGCATAGGAGGATCAGTTATATCGTATAGAGGGATCAGTTATATCGTGTAGGAGGATCAGTTATATCGTATAGGAGGATCAGTTATATCGTAAAGGAGGATCAGTTATATCGTATAGGAGGATCAGTTATATCGTATAGGAGGATCAGTTATATCGTGTAGGAGGATCAGTTATATCGTGTAAGAGGATCAGTTATATCATGTAGGAGGATCAGTTATATCGTGTAGGAGGATCAGTTATATCGTGTTGGAGGATCAGTTATATCGTATAGGAGGATCAGTTATATCGTATAGGAGGATCAGTTATATCGTGTAAGAGGATCAGTTATATCATGTAGGAGGATCAGTTATATCGTATAGGAGGATCAGTTATATCGTGTTGGAGGATCAGTTATATCGTATAGGAGGATCAGTTATATCGTATAGGGGGATCGGTTATATCGTGTAGGAGGATCAGTTATATCGTATAGGAGGATCAGTTATATGGTAAAGGAGGATCAGTTATATCGTATAGGAGGATCAGTTATATCGTATAGGAGGATCAGTTATATCGTGTAGGAGGATCAGTTATATCGTGTAAGAGGATCAGTTATATCGTATAGGAGGATCAGTTATATCGTGTAGGAGGATCAATTACATTGTGTAGGAGGATCAATTAAATGGTGTAGGAGGATCAGTTATATCGTATAGGAGGATCAGTTATATCGTGTAGGAGGATCAGTTATATCGTATAGGAGGATCAGTTATATCTTGTAGGAGGATCAATTACATGGTGTAGGAGGATCAATTACATGGCATAGGAGGATCAGTTATATCGTGTAGAGGGATCAGTTATATCGTGTAGGAGGATCAGTTACATCGTATAGGAGGATCAGTTATATCGTAAAGGAGGATCAGTTATATCGTATAGGAGGATCAGTTATATCATATAGGAGGATCAGTTATATCGTATAGGGGGATCGGTTATATCGTGTAGGAGGACCGGTTATATCGTGTAGGAGGATCAGTTATATCGTATAGGAGGATCAGTTATATCGTATAGGAGGACCAGTTATATCGTATAGGAGGATCGGTTATATCGTGTAGGAGGATCAGTTATATCGTATAGGAGCATCAGTTATATCGTATAGCAGGATCAGTTATATCGTGTAGGAGGATCAGTTATATCGTATAGGAGGATCAGTTATATCGTACAGCAGGATCAATTTCATGGTGTAGGAGGATCAGTTATATCGTATAGGAGGATCAATTACATGGTGTAGGAGGATCAGTTATATCGTATAGGAGGATCAATTACATGGTGTAGGAGGATCAGTTATATCGTATAGCAGGATCAATTACATGGTGCAGGAGGATCAGTTATGTCGTGTAGGGGGATCAGTTATATCGTATAGGAGGATCAGTTATCTCGTGTAGGATGATCAGTTATATCGTGTAGGAGGATCAGTTATATCGTATAGGAGGATCAGTTATATCGTAAAGGAGGATCAGTTATATCGTATAGGAGGATCAGTTACATCGTGTAGGAGGATCAAGTACATGATATATAGGAGGATCAATTACATGGTATAGGAGGATCAGTTATATCGTGTAGGAGGATCAATTACATGGTGTAGGAGGATCAGTTATATCGTATAGCAGGATCAATTACATAGTATAGGAGGATCAGTTATATCGTGTAGGAGGATCAATTATATCGTGTAGGAGGATCAGTTATATCGTAAAGGAGGATCAGTTATATCGTATGGGAGGATCAGTATATCGTTTAGGAGGATCAATTACATGGTATAGGAGGATCAGTTATATCGTGTAGGAGGATCAGTTATAACGTGTAGATGATCAATTATATCGTATAGGAGGATCAGTTATATCGTGTAGGAGGATCAATTACATGGTATAGGAGGATAAGTTATATCGTGTAGGAGGATCAGTTATATCGTGTAGGAGGATCAATTACATGGTGTAGGAGGATCGGTTTTATCGTATAGGAGGATCAGTTATATCGTGTAGGAGGATCAGTTATATCGTATAGGAGGATCAATTACATGGTGTAGGAGGATCAGTTATATCGTATAGGAGGATCAATTACATGGTGTAGGAGGATCAATTACATGGTGTAGGAGGATCGGTTTTATCGTATAGGAGGATCAGTTAAATCGTGTAGGAGGATCAATTACATGGCATAGGAGGACCAGTTATATCGTATAGAGGGATCAGTTATATCGTGTAGGAGGATCAGTTATATCGTAAAGGAGGATCAGTTATATCGTATAGGAGGATCAGTTATATCGTATAGAGGGATCAGTTATATCGTGTAGGAGGATCAGTTATATCGTAAAGGAGGATCAGTTATATCGTATAGGAGGATCAGTTATATCGTATAGGAGGATCAGTTATATCGTAAAGGAGGATCAGTTATATCGTATAGGAGGATCAGTTATATCGTATAGGAGGATCAGTTATATCGTGTAGGAGGATCAGTTATATCGTGTAAGAGGATCAGTTACATCGTATAGGAGGATCAGTTATATCATGTTGGAGGATCAGTTATATCGTATAGGAGGATCAGTTATATCGTGTAGGAGGATCAATTATATCGTGTAGAAGGATCAATTATATCGTAAAGGAGGATCAGTTATATCGTGTAGGAGGATCAATTACATGGTATAGGAGGATCAGTTATATCGTGTAGGAGGATTAGTTATATCGTATAGAGGGATCGGTTATATCGTATAGAAGGATCAGTTATATCGTATAGGAGGATCAATTACATGGTGTAGGAGGATCGGTTTTATCGTATAGGAGGATCAGTTAAATCGTGTAGGAGGATCAATTACATTGTTTAGGAGGATCAATTACTTTGTTTAGGAGGATCAGTTACATGGTGTAGGAGGATCAGTTAAATCGTATAGGAGGATCAGTTATATCGTGTAGGAGGATCAGTTATATCGTATAGGAGGATCAATTATATCTTGTAGGAGGATCAATTACATGGTGTAGGAGGATCAATTACATGGCATAGGAGGATCAGTTATATCGTATAGAGGGATCAGTTATATCGTGTAGGAGGATCAGTTATATCGTATAGGAGGATCAGTTATATCGTAAAGGAGGATCAGTTATATCGTATAGGAGGATCAGTTATATCGTATAGGAGGATCAGTTATATCGTGTAGGAGGATCAGTTATATCGTGTAAGAGGATCAGTTATATCATGTAGGAGGATCAGTTATATCGTGTAGGAGGATCAGTTATATCGTGTTGGAGGATCAGTTATATCGTATAGGAGGATCAGTTATATCGTATAGGAGGATCAGTTATATCGTGTAAGAGGATCAGTTATATCATGTAGGAGGATCAGTTATATCGTATAGGAGGATCAGTTATATCGTGTTGGAGGATCAGTTATATCGTATAGGAGGATCAGTTATATCGTATAGGGGGATCGGTTATATCGTGTAGGAGGATCAGTTATATCGTATAGGAGGATCAGTTATATGGTAAAGGAGGATCAGTTATATCGTATAGGAGGATCAGTTATATCGTATAGGAGGATCAGTTATATCGTGTAGGAGGATCAGTTATATCGTGTAAGAGGATCAGTTATATCGTATAGGAGGATCAGTTATATCGTGTAGGAGGATCAATTACATTGTGTAGGAGGATCAATTAAATGGTGTAGGAGGATCAGTTATATCGTATAGGAGGATCAGTTATATCGTGTAGGAGGATCAGTTATATCGTATAGGAGGATCAGTTATATCTTGTAGGAGGATCAATTACATGGTGTAGGAGGATCAATTACATGGCATAGGAGGATCAGTTATATCGTGTAGAGGGATCAGTTATATCGTGTAGGAGGATCAGTTACATCGTATAGGAGGATCAGTTATATCGTAAAGGAGGATCAGTTATATCGTATAGGAGGATCAGTTATATCATATAGGAGGATCAGTTATATCGTATAGGGGGATCGGTTATATCGTGTAGGAGGACCGGTTATATCGTATAGGAGGATCAGTTATATCGTATAGGAGGATCAGTTATATCGTATAGGAGGACCAGTTATATCGTATAGGAGGATCGGTTATATTGTATAGGAGGATCAGTTATATCATGTAGGAGGATCAGTTATATCGTGTAGGAGGATCAGTTATATCGTGTAGGAGGATCGGTTATATCGTATAGGAGGATCGGTTATATCATGTAGGAGGATCAGTTATATCGTGTAGGAGGATCAGTTATATCGTATAGGAGGATCAGTTATATCGTATAGGAGGATCAGTTATATCGTGTAGGAGGATCAGTTATATCGCATAGGAGGATCAGTTATATCGTATAGGAGGATCAGTTATATCGTATAGGAGGACCAGTTATATCGTTTAGGAGGATCGGTTATATCGTGTAGGAGGATCAGTTATATCGTAAAGGAGGATCAGTTATATCCTATAGAAGGATCAGTTATATCGTATAGGAGGATCAGTTATATCGTATAGGAGGATCAGTTATATCGTGTAGGAGGATCAGTGATATCGTATAGGAGGATCAGTTATATCGTGTAGGAGGATCAATTACATGGTGTAGGAGGATCGGTTTTATCGTATAGGAGGATCAGTTATATCATGTAGGAGGATCAATTACATGGTGTAGGAGGATCGGTTTTATCGTATAGGAGGATCAGTTAAATCGTGTAGGAGGATCAATTACATGGTGTAGGATGATCAATTACATGGTGTAGGAGGATCAGTTATATCGTATAGGAGGATCAGTTATATCGTGTAGGAGGATCAGTTATATCGTGTAAGAGGATCAGTTATATCGTATAGGAGGATCAGTTATATCGTGTAGGAGGATCAATTACATTGTGTAGGAGGATCAATTAAATGGTGTAGGAGGATCAGTTATATCGTATAGGAGGATCAGTTATATCGTGTAGGAGGATCAGTTATATCGTATAGGAGGATCAGTTATATCTTGTAGGAGGATCAATTACATGGTGTAGGAGGATCAATTACATGGCATAGGAGGATCAGTTATATCGTATAGAGGGATCAGTTATATCGCGTAGGAGGATCAGTTACATCGTATAGGAGGATCAGTTATATCGTAAAGGAGGATCAGTTATATCGTATAGGAGGATCAGTTATATCATATAGGAGGATCAGTTATATCGTATAGGGGGATCGGTTATATCGTGTAGGAGGACCGGTTATATCGTATAGGAGGATCAGTTATATCGTATTGGAGGATCAGTTATATCGTATAGGAGGACCAGTTATATCGTATAGGAGGATCGGTTATATTGTATAGGAGGATCAGTTATATCATGTAGGAGGATCAGTTATATCGTGTAGGAGGATCAGTTATATCGTGTAGGAGGATCGGTTATATCGTATAGGAGGATCGGTTATATCATGTAGGAGGATCAGTTATATCGTGTAGGAGGATCAGTTATATCGTATAGGAGGATCAGTTATATCGTATAGGAGGATCAGTTATATCGTGTAGGAGGATCAGTTATATCGTGTAGGAGGATCAGTTATATCGTATAGGAGGATCAGTTATATCGTATAGGAGGACCAGTTATATCGTTTAGGAGGATCGGTTATATCGTGTAGGAGGATCAGTTATATCGTAAAGGAGGATCAGTTATATCCTATAGAAGGATCAGTTATATCGTATAGGAGGATCAGTTATATCGTATAGGAGGATCAGTTATATCGTGTAGGAGGATCAGTTATATCGTATAGGAGGATCAGTTATATCGTGTAGGAGGATCAATTACATGGTGTAGGAGGATCGGTTTTATCGTATAGGAGGATCAGTTATATCATGTAGGAGGATCAATTACATGGTGTAGGAGGATCGGTTTTATCGTATAGGAGGATCAGTTAAATCGTGTAGGAGGATCAATTACATGGTGTAGGATGATCAATTACATGGTGTAGGAGGATCAGTTATATCGTGTAGGAGGATCAGTTATATCGTGTAGGAGGATCAGTTATATCGTATAGGAGGATCAATTATAGCTTGTAGGAGGATCAATTACATGGTGTAGGAGGATCAATTATATGGCATAGGAGGATCAGTTATATCGTATAGAGGGATCAGTTATATCGTGTAGGAGGATCAGTTATATCGTATAGGAGGATCAGTTATATCGTAAAGGAGGATCAGTTATATCGTATAGGAGGATCAGTTATATCGTATAGGAGGATCAGTTATATCGTGTAGGAGGATCAGTTATATCGTATAGGAGGATCAGTTATATCGTATAGGAGGATCAATTACATGGTATAGGAGGATCAGTTATATCGTGTAGGAGGATCAGTTATATCGTGTAGGAGGATCAATTACATGGTGTAGAAGGATCGGTTTTATCGTATAGGAGGATCAGTTATATCGTGTAGGAGGATCAATTACATGGTGTAGGAGGATCAGTTATATCGTATAGGGGGGTCGATTAAACCGTGTAGGAGGATCAATTACATGGTGTAGGAGGATCAATTACATGGTATAGGAGGATCAGTTATATCGTGTAGGAGGATCAGTTATATCGTGTAGGAGGATCAATTACATGGTGTAGGAGGATCAATTACATGGTGTAGGAGGATCAATTACATGGTGTAGGAGGATCAGTTATATCGTGTAGTAGGATCAGTTATATCGTATAGGAGGATTTATTACATGCTGTAGAAGGATCAATTACATGGTGTAGGAGGATCAATTACATGGTGTAGGAGGATCAATTACATGGTGTAGGAGGATCACTTATATCGTATTGGAGGATCAATAACATGGTGTAGGAGGATCAATTACATGGTGTAGGGGGATCAGTTATATCGTATAGGAGGATCACTTATATCGTGTATGAGGATCAGTTATATCGTGTAGGAGGATCAATTACATGGTGTAGGAGGATCAATTACATGGTGTAGAAAGATCAATTACATGGTGTAGGAGGATCAATTACATGGTGTAGGAGGATCAATTACATGGTGTAGGAGGATCAGTTATATCGTGTAGGAGGATCAGTTATATCGTATAGGAGGATTAATTACATGGTGTAGAAGGATCAATTACATGGTGTAGGAGGATCAATTACATGGTGTAGGAGGATCAGTTATGTCGTGTAGGAGGATCACTTATATCGTATTGGAGGATCAATTACATGGTGTAGAAGGATCAATTACATGGTGTAGGAGGATCAATTACATGGTGTAGGAGGATCGGTTATATCGTTTAGAAGTAAGATATGGGAGGATGATCCTTTAGATATAGTTGTTCTATTGTGTGTTCATGTATAGAGGTTAGGTTAAATGCCTTTTGTATAAAGTTTAAACACGCATCTAGGCGGTCTCTATTGTAGGGAGAAAGCCTGCAACTTTACCATTTTGAATATACATTGCGATAAAACCTGATAGTGTCAACATCTCTACAGAAGGCATAGTTGTCAAACTCCTCTTGATCTTTTCCCAAAGGGTCTTAACAGTTCAATTTCCACGCCCCAAATCTATTCTAATTCTCGCTCTATTCAATATACCTGTGCAGATTGTCCCATCACCCGCATAGTTGGCCAAGCAGGTACACTGCGATGTACCATCAGGGGCAATACACTGCGCGTTTGGATCACAGGTGTCGTCAGAAGGACTGCAGGGAATTACTGAAAAAAATAATTGGCAAATCGACAAGGAAATTAGACCATTTGCGCTGTGCCCATCAGTGCATGTCATTATCTCTTAGCCTTACATATAAATACATTTAATACCCAAGCAGGCCTTTTGATTTTGTAACAGTGTTTCTTGGATATCACCCATAACTTGCGGTTATTGATCATGACATAGTCTGTGCACTGTGTTGATAACCTTAGATCTACAGATGAAAACATGATTCATGATTACCAATCTTCACTCATATTTTCAAGGGCTTTTCGGTGTGAATAACCTAAATTTGAAATTCCAAAACATTATCTCTTCTTATTTCTGGGAAATACACGTTTTATGAAATCTTCGTTTTTAAATATCTTTAATTAGACGAAAATGGAGAAACAAGTTTGTTTGGCTTGTTTAATGACGTCTCACAGTAATAATGCGTAAACAAATCTTAATTCAAGAAGGTATATTATGCAGAAATAAATCTCCAGGGCCTGATAGAGTTACCAATGAACATATCATTTTTGCCCGCGATTACATCATTACCCATCTATATAGATTATTTAAACTCATCACTGCCTACAAATGTTCCCAATGAATATAGATTAGGTATGGTTATACCAATATATAAAGGTAAAAAAGACAAAAGTGATCCACGAAACTACCGAGGTATTACTCTAACATCATGTCTTGGTAAGCTATTTGAAAAGCTGTTACTCAATAGAATTGAAAAAAAAATAGTTATAACAAAACCAGATTTCCCAGACTCTCTGCAGTTCGGCTTCCGGCGTGAACACGGGGCTATAATATCTGTTTTCACACTAATGGAATGTATTCATTTTTATATGCACAGAGAATCGCCTGTTTTAACCTCGTTTCTTGAAAATGAAAAAGCTTTTGACCGCATTTGGCACGATGGACTATTCTATAAATTATATGAAATTGGAATACGAGGTAAAACATGGGATCTCCTACATCATTGCTATACTAACAGTGAATGCTTTGTCTTATACGAAAGTGAGAGATCAGACAAACATATTGTCAAACAAGGTGTTGGTCAAGGAAGGGTTATTTCTGCTGTGTTTTCCCTAGGTTTTATAAATGATCTAATCACCTCTCTCAGAGAAGCACATTGCGGCATTTGTGTATATGGTATGCGTGTTCCTGCTGTCTTGCTTGCTGACGATACTACACTTGTTAGTGCATCACCAAAAGGCTTACACTCATCATTAGACCTCGTTTCGTCATACGCCTCTAAATGGCGGTTGACCTACAATTTCTCAAAAGGTTCAATAATTATGTTCAATAAAAACAAAAACAACTAGGATTGACGCGTCAATACTTAGGTCTTCAAGACTTCTGCTTGACCTTGAACTCCATGTTGGACTCTCGGTTATTCATCAGTTTCTCTGCTTTAAAATGAGCTATCAAACATGTCTCTATCTTTAGTAGTTTTTTTACAAAAAATATCCAAAGAAGGTACCCCTCTGAACAGAAAAATCACATATTAATGGACCCCTTCATTACATTTCTCATGATTAAGACAAAACGGTTAATATTTTCATACTAAGGTCTTACATAGAAAATGTTGTGCTTTAATTTCCACTTATGAAGATGTAATCATCATTTACATTGCATACATAATTAATGCGTTATGCTGTTCTGAATATTCAAGAAAACACTCAAAAATGCTTAAATTTGGACCCCTAGACATCGCTTGCGATGTTCGAGGCTTAACTATCAACTTTTTGATGAAAGCTGTCAACATAAAAGTTGTTCTTCTTAAAATTGTGCATACGTAGGTGTATGTAAAATTTCAATAGCATAAGCAGTTAAGCAGTTATGAACCTTTCAAGTTTGTTGAAATTGACGATTTTGGCAAACTTCTATGACTTGTCACAAAAAAACTATGACAGATACGAGCTTGAAAAATATTGTCCTTAATAAATGACGTTTTTACATCACCATGATCCATTTAAAATCTTCCTATCTTCAGTGGTTCATTATCAATAATTCCCCAAATGATAAACACCTCAAAAAGTCTCAAAATCATAATATTTCACTATTTGGGGAATATGCTCAAATTATGCCCAAACTAATAACTTTTATATGATAATGATATGTTATGGAATTGTTAAACTCGTTATTAGAAAGAGATTGTAATAAATAACTTTGACATAACTTCATTTATAACAGAGTAATGTCCCTTTGAGTGTGAGCCCCAAAAATAAGTTTTTGAAAAAGTTCAATTTTCAAATTGCTGTAGCTCGTTAACCGTTAAAAATAGAGCAAGCGTTGGGGGGATTACTTTTTGCAGCATTCTTTTAGCTTTCGAATGAGCTACTGCACTATGTTATATGTATTGCCCTGATTTAGAAGAAGATTTTTGAAGACGCGTACCCTCAAAACCGGGAAAGTGCACCAAATTTTCAGTTTTTTCAAAATAGCCAAAATTTTATTATTACGGCCGAAATCCGCACTAGTCCTAATCGATGGGGAATGTTTTTGCCCACATTTTGGTGAAGGTTTTGTGAAATTATCTTGAATAGTTGTTGAGCTATTAAGGTTTGAAGTTTCAAATTCAAGGGGAGATAATTCGCGAAAGAAGTCGAAAATCAAAAATCGGCCGACGTAGTGAACGAGTTCAGGTCACAGGCTATCATGCCTGAAAACTTCGTGGAAATCTGTTCAGTGGTTATTGCAGGACGCGACCAACAAAAAACGTCCAAAGAATAATAATAAAAAACAGTATAAGAACAATAGGTCTTCCAGACATACGTCTTGATAAAAAGAATCAGGATAATAACAATACGTCTTCGAGACATACGTCTTGAAGACCTAATTAATCTAAAGCACAATATCGCCTGGGTGATACGCTTATCTCTCAATGTGAATCAACAGTATATGGAGGCGTTCTTCTAACTGATAAATTATCAACAAAAGCACGAATTGATAAGCATTGTCAGAAAGCAAGACAAAATGTAAATGCTCTTAGATCTGTGAGACTTAATCATTCTCAACTCCACCCATGCATTTACATGTGTTAAAATCTGGTGGAGAATGATACTTACAACAAGTCTCTATGGTTGTGAAATATTACCTTATATTAAGGGTCAACAAGCAGCTTCACTTGAACTTCCGCAGCGATATGTTGCTCGTATTGTACAGGGGCTTGATAACAGATCATCATCAGACTCTACTATTGCAAATTTGTGATTGTGGACTCTTGTTGGATATATTGATAAATGTATCCTCATATTTTGTGGACTTCTATGCAAACTTTCCTGTAACAACTTTGCCAAAAATATACTTTGTGCAGCAATTTCAACCTCCACAACATCCCCTTCAATCTGCAATGATCTGATATCAATACTTTCAAAATATAATCTAAATGTACATGTTGAAAAAAATATTAGAAAAGGCGTATTCCCCTCGAAACATGAATTGCGACCAAATGTAAATACCTCTGTATATAGTTACGAGGATCATTCATGGATTATGAGAATATCCTTTAATGCAAATATGTGTCTATACCAAAGTGTTCACAACAAACTAACCTATCATAGTCTCTGGCAATTACCATATCTACATCCTGAATTTAAATCTGTCCTTCGAGTATGCATACAAATTTCATCACGTGGTAAAACTTTGCCATAAACATACCTTCGACTATGATACTCATATATTGTTACATTGTGAACAGAAATAATTTGTTTACGTTTATGATAGATTTTCTTGAAATGGAAACGTATGTTGCATTTGAACTACAAGATGAAACAGACTTTCCTTCTCGGGGGCATAACTGATTTTAACCGGTATATTGAACACTAAACTTGAGAAATCATTGTTCTAAACTTTTCACTATATGTTTTCAAAATAAGACGCCACCTGTTATAATATTACACTTAATGATTAATCTGCCCTATTATCCATGTTACATACTACTAGTAGATGCCTAGATACTACTAGATCAATGTGTACATATTTTGTTAACTACACTTGTTTTATAGACCTGGTATACATGTATACATGTATTACATGTTGAGTGATCAATAGCGAATACTCGTGTCTAACAGTAAATATGTGTATATCCTCCAATGTGTAAAGTGTACTGTTTCACCTATTAATGTATTTGTATAATTGTTGCTGATCTTCGGTCTAAACTGTAGGAAATAAAGAATATCTCTCTCTCTCGATGTATGACATCTTAGAATTGTGAGTCATGGTCATTTGAATTTGATGACATAAAATCTGTTTTCTGACATATAGTTGATAATGTTCGGACGTTAAAATGATATCTCCTAGAATATACCACTTGCCCTCTCTCCTACACAGTTAAATACATTACTTACCTGTGCAGGTTTTTCCATCTCCCGCGAAGTCCGATTTACACATGCAGGAATAATCTCCGGGTATGAAGCTGTCTACGCAGATGCCGTTCTTCATATCACAATCATGTTCATCTTTCAAGCACGCCGAGGCTGCATTGTAACACAGTATAATAATGGGGGCTTGGGAGGAGGGGTATATGCTATCCATATTGTAAATGTAAACACAATTAAAACAGATCTAACGAGCTACCTGGTTCATGTCCCGAATGAAATAATTTTTATTTAGTTTATGTCATTTTAACTAACTTTAGAGGGTAAAACATCTTATAACACAAACCAATTTTCTGTAGTGGTAAAATCTATGTTGCGTATAAAGCAAAAATTGCATGGCGGCCATTTTATTGTGAACAAAATTTATTATTTTGTATTACAAAACCGATTCCCATGGCTTTACCAAAACATGTACACTCATTTTAAACTTTATTTTCCGAAGAGAGAAGGATGTTTTACTACTGATGAAATTATTTTTCAAATACATTTCATCAACGTATTTGAGCGAAAAAACGTGCTACTGCCCCTTTAAAGATTCCTTATGTCTAGTTAGTTAAGTGCGTTTAGTTAAGGTCATAACCTTCCCGAACATACCATATGCAAATCATTGATGTACATTGTATAGCCAACCCATTAGTAAGGTTTCACATACATTTATGAGAGGTGATTTCGAAACATCTCAACTTTTCTTGTTCCGCTGGATTAGAAAAATATTGTGAATTGGTACATCGTGTTCATTTAAGCTGCTCTATAATTACCTAACACCCACTCGAGTGGGAATATAACAAATCGAAAGTCAGAGGTTGAAAAATCGAAAAATACTCTAAAAACTTCGAAATTTCTCCAAAAAACTCCGAAATGACTGCCTACAGTACACAAATACCCATTCTATTGGAAACTTACACTGTCAAAAAGTGTTATGTTTTAAACGAATTATCGACGAAATCGACAAATCGCCTAGGGATTTCATTGTCAGCATCTACTGTGTATGACGTCACATCACTAACGAAGGCTATGCTGCACTCGAGGGATCAACCTGAGACAACTTGCAGGCGAATTTTACTCACTTGAACGGCGATAGAGTGGTCAGCAGGTGACGCTTCGAACTAATCTTTTGTGTTGTGTTTACGAAATAACGAGAGGGATTATGTTTTCTTTAATATGAATGTTAAAATGTCTGCTCGTGTAATTGGCATATATATTCGTTCGTAGATCGGATAGCAAAACATACATGTTGATCCTTGTTAATCTGAAACATACTTACGTGAGTAGCATTCTTCCTGGCCTGGCTTTCCATACTTTACAAACTGATATTTGCACGAACATGTAGCATTCTTGGACAGGGGCAGGTTCGTGCAAACAGCAAACTTCTGACACTTGGGCTCTGGTTCGCACTCATTGACATCTTAAGAAGAATTATAATATAATATAATATAATATAATATAATATAATATAATATAATATAATATAATATAATATAAATAAATATAATATAATATAATATAATATAATATAATATAATATAATATAATATAATATATAAAAGTAAATATAATATAATATAATATAATATAATATAATATAATATAATATAATATAATATATAATATATAATATATAATATAATATAATATAATATAATATAATATAATATAATATAATATAATATAATATTGTTCATGTCATACCACATATCAGCCCGGGGCTGCTTAGAGCTACTATCAATAACATAAACACTTATACCATGTTATATAATGGCGAATAATTAATATCTCCAAACATTTGGAGTTTGAAACTATCACTATAAGTGTAAACTAGAATCATTGGCTCTGCAGCTCAACAGATATAGCTACTATACATAATTATAAAAATAAAAATGTTGGTTTGGACAAATTTACAAAGTTCAACAGGTTTTGCTGTTTAATACAGGTTATAACCATTAGTTTAAAAATCAATGGAACAACTGTAAACAAGAAAAAATTGAGCATGGCTCACATACCCCCGCCATCCGCTATCCGTCCATTGAGAATTATAGATGTGACGGTTACTATGTTTACAAAACAGCTTCAAGTATCATAATATTGTCCAAAATAATTTTAGGAACTGACTGTTATTACAAAACTTGATTCACCCAGATGTAATATTTTTCAGGTAACTTAAGTTTTCCCATTAGAGCATCACCGGTAATTTGTACCAAGTTCAATTACAGATTCAAAGGCTTCATAACTTCGTAAAAAATAATATTTCGGAACTGGACTGTGAACTCGATGAAGAGTATCATCTGGACTACCTCCATATTAAATTTCATTCACCTAGATGTAATAGTTGCCGAGAAAACTTGTCCCCATTGGGGCATCACAGCTCTTTTGGTACAAAGTTCAATTTCGGATTCAAGGGCCATAACTCCGTAAAAAATAATATTTCGGAACTTGTTTTTGAACTCGATGAAGAGTATCATATGGACTACCTCCATATTAAATTTCATTCACCTAGATGTAATAGTTGCCGAGAAAGCTTGTCCCCATTTGGGCATCACAGCTCTTTTGGTACAAAGTTCAATTTCGGATTCAAGGGTCATAACTCCGTAAAAAATAATATTACACGGTTAGTTTCAGAATGATTATTGAAGTTTACACGGTTAGTTTCAGAATGATTATTGAGGTTTACATGGTTAGTTTCAAAATGATTATTGAGGTTTACACGGTTAGTTTCAGAATGATTATTGAGGTTTACACGGTTAGTTTCAGAATGATTATTGAAGTTTACACAGTTAGTTTAAGAATGATTTTTGAAGTTTACACGGTTAGTTTAAGAATGATTATTGAGGTTTACATGGTTAGTTTCAGAATGATTATTGAGGTTTACACGGTTAGTTTAAGAATGATTATTGAAGTTTACACGGTTAGTTTCAGAATGATTATTGAGGTTTACACGGTTAGTTTCAGAATGATTATTGAGGTTTACACGGTTAGTTTCAGAATGATTATTGAAGTTTACACAGTTAGTTTAAGAATGATTATTGAAGTTTACACGGTTAGTTTCAGAATGATTATTGAGGTTTACATGGTTAGTTTCAAAATGATTATTGAGGTTTACACGGTTAGTTTCAGAATGATTATTGAGGTTTACACGGTTAGTTTCAGAATGATTATTGAAGTTTACACAGTTAGTTTAAGAATGATTTTTGAAGTTTACACGGTTAGTTTAAGAATGATTATTGAGGTTTACACGGTTAGTTTAAGAATGATTATTGAAGTTTACACGGTTAGTTTAAGAATGATTTTTGAAGTTTACACGGTTATTTTAAGAATGATTATTGAGGTTTACATGGTTAGTTTCAGAATGATTATTGAGGTTTACATGGTTAGTTTCAGAATGATTATTGAGGTTTACATGGTTAGTTTCAGAATGATTATTGAGGTTTACACGGTTAGTTTCAGAATGATTATTGAGGTTTACACGGTTAGTTTCAGAATGATTATTGAGGTTTACACGGTTAGTTTAAGAATGATTATTGAGGTTTACATGGTTAGTTTCAGAATGATTATTGAGGTTTACATGGTTAGTTTCAGAATGATTACTGGATACATGGTGATCATTTGCAGTTGCAGTTGAAGTAATATAGGTGACGTCGAAACAAAATCCTTATTACATTAGATACACATGTAGGAGGATAAACATTCATTTAGCTGTATGTAACACAGTCTTCGGCATGGCTACCATCATGTCTCTCATCCATTATGCGTAAATGTAACTAACACAATCCCCTCATAGGATAAAGTCATTGCTGCAAAAGTACATGCATATCCATAAGTCAAAGTTGGTACGATGCGCCTACCTTGAACACAGGTTTTGAAAGGTCGGTCACAAACCTCACCCTCGCCGCAACCACCATCACAGGGGGGACCTTAAGAAAACAAGTTAATTGGCTATCAAAAAGTTCTTTCAACAATGATTTCCTAATATCTTCCCTTCAGATTTCAGATCAGAACCTATGTTCTACTATTAGGACTTTCTCTTCTAGAAATGGAGTGTCCTGATTGGTTGCATTTGAATCTAGCTGTGCAATATGTGACGACGTTGTAAAAGGGACATTTACCAATGACACGTCATAAAGCTATTTTTGAAACAGAAACGTAACATAAACGTTTTCTCGTTTTATATGTTTTCTTCTAAATATTATATTTGATTTTGTGAAAACTATTTATCATAAACATCCTGGTTAACAAAGAAGACCAAATCAGAGACAAACACCGAACATTACAGTCAAATGCAAAGACCTTTGAAGTCACTCGGTCGACGAGGCTGATGAAAGAAGTGTTTTCATTGGATAAGAAGCAGGTACACATTTTACCTGTAAGTGAATTCTACTGGAACCGAGCTACATCGCCTAATATCACAGTTAGGATCGGAAATATGAACGGTAACCTCTACAGGAGGAGAAAGGTGATTACATAATAAAAAATAATTATTTAAAAAATAGAGCCATGGGCTCTGTAGCTCTTCAGATTCATTGATTTATTAAGTAAGGTTGAATATCTAAGTAACCTCAAGTAATATATTGTTAACAAGCAAAAAATAAGTTTTTAAATCATGACCCCTGTGACCAACATTTGGAGTAACAGGGTAACCAATCCTACAATTAAGAATCACCTTTGACCAGGGACCTTAGCAACTAATTAAGCAATTATCCCGTGGAGCTATCCTCGTCATGGTCCAGCGCATATCTTGACTTGGCGCCCGTGTTGCGCTAATTACTGGCGTAGCACACTAATATATCCAGTTAATCAGTCCGCCATCTTGTCTGTACGGAGTGTAGATGATATGTGTTCGATAGGAGTCCAACATTTTTACTTTTGCATAAGACAATCAATTCTAAAATATTACTGTAGCTAAAGATGAATAATTTTCTGGTCTATCTACGTCAAGAATGACACTACTCACACTACAGCAACATATATTGACTATCATTTTACACATATTGGATCCTAAATCAAGCTATTGTAAAAGCCGGTATCCAAAGACAGTGAACCCGTTGATTGAGTTAACTAACACTGCTACATGATTATTCTACCAAATAGCACTAATTTTTTCCTGACGTGCTGTCATCTTTCTTATTGGAACTGTTTGCTGTAAAACAAATTTGGGTGATCGTAATTAATTACCAAATGTATATATGACATGACAACACTCCTTGGTGTAAGACAGACTGTCGCCCCTTCAATGAAACACATTCTGTCTAAATTAAGCCCATTTTTCACTAAGACCCGGATTATCCCGAATCATCACGTCGTAGACAATACGTAATTAATTCTTGAAATCCGTAAATGATTCCCACTTGATTCGGCAGTATTCTTCCAATTCGTGGTATCGTGAAAATAATTTTTCACGAATCATACACCAATCATCTACGTATGTCGCGAATTAAGGAAAAATCAAGTACAGATTTATCACCGAAATGTCAAGAACAGGACGCAACTATTCGTACACGAATCGTGATATCGTATCTTATTCGTAGACATACATAGTGTAATCGTAACTATGTCTTATTTATGTCTTATACTTCGTAGATAATTAGCAGATAGTTCGTACGTGTTTCGTAGGTTTTCAGCATGAAAAGCTACTAATTTTCGTAAACATGTCGTGTAATGACTGTTCACGAAATTTGCGGAATGTACGCGAAAGTTCACGAAAGTTCACGAATTTACACAATTTCCAATTTCCAAACGGGAGGCATAACTCTGGCCAATCCCCCGTATTCTGGCTGATTTAAGCCTTGCAGTATTTCCCTCGCTTTGTTGTGCCAATATAGTGGATCGCTGCACCTGAAATGCATAGTGGGCCTGGATTTCCAAGCACAGATATCTTAAGAAAATACTGCGAGGTCTAATTCAGCCAGTAATGGAGACTGGCAAGAGTTATGCCTAGCATTGGGAAGTTGCACAATCTCCTATTCGTGGTGATTCGGGATAATTCGCGTCATAGTAAAATAGGGTCATAATTGACATTACATTAGTACGTTTACATATTTTTCAAAAGCATACTCACAAAAAAGGTCCCTTGTCGCGGAAGTTATATCAATGAGTGCAGTCAACTCATGTGCAATAATGATTTCTTCTTTTTTTGAGGCCACGATACTTAGTTTAGAAAGCGACTGGTTACCAAGCCCGATAACAAATATTTCCGCTTTGCTGGTGTCCTTCAGACTCGTAGAGATGGACGTTAATGCTGTCACATCCTCATTGTCCATCCCACTGGTCAACACCATCACGACGTTTCTCGGGGCAAGTCCATCCAATCCTGGGGCGGGCAGTATGCTTTGGGCAAGGGTCAACGCTTGGACCATATCTTGTATTGGCAAAGCGAATGTATAGAATTTGAAAAAAAAGAATAAAAGATTAAGCACTGACATTTTGTTCATGGGATATATACATTTTATGAATGGGTTCTATGTACAAGTAGTATGTATGTATGTATGTATGTATGTATGTATGTATGTATGTATGTATGTATGTATGTATGTATGTATGTATGTATGTATGATGTATGTATGTATGTATGTATGTATGTATGTATGTATGTATGTATGTATGTATGTATGTATGTATGTATGTATGTATGTATGTCCCCGCCAATGATAAAATGCAAAATGATTCGATAAAAAAGTACTTGACAGCCATTTAACTGTTCAGTTAAAATTTTGAGAAACAAATGAACAACATGAGACGGTCCTAGTACGTCAATGTATAAATTATTAGTTCAGGGCCTCTACCTAGTACGTCACTGTATAAATTATTAGTCCAGGGCCTCTACCTAATACGTCACTGTATAAATTATTAGTCCAGGGCCTCTACCTAATACGTCACTGTATAAATTATTAGTCCAGGGCCTCTACCTAATACGTCACTGTATAAATTATTAGTTCAGGGCCTCTACCTAATATGTCACTGTATAAATTATTAGTTCAGGGCCTCTACCTAATACGTCACTGTATAAATTATTAGTCCAGGGCCTCTACCTAATACGTCACTGTATAAATCATTAGTCCAGTGCCTCTACCTAATACGTCACTGTATAAATTATTAGTTCAGCGCCACTACCTAATACGTCACTGTATAAATTATTAGTCCAGTTCCTCTACCTGATACGTCACTGCATAAATTATTAGTTCAGGGCCTCTACCTAGTACGTCACTGTATAAATTATTAGTCCAGGGCCTCTACCTAGTACGTCACTGTATAACTTATTAGTCCAGGGCCTCTACCTAGTACGTCACTGTATAAATTATTAGTCCAGGGCCTCTACCTAATACGTCACTGTATAAATTATTAGTCAAGGGCCTCTACCTAGAACGTCACTGTATAAATTATTAGTCCAGGGCCTCTACCTAATACGTCACTGTATAAATTATTAGTCCAGGGCCTCTACCTAGTACTCCACTGTATAAATGATTAGTCCAGGGCCTCTACCTAATATGTCACTGTATAAATTATTAGTTCAGGGCCTCTACCTAGTACGTCACTGTATAAATTATTAGTTCAGGGCCTTTACCTAATACGTCCCTGTATAAATTATTAGTCCAGGGCCTCTACATAATACGTCACTGTATAAATTATTAGTTCAGGGCCTCTACCTAGTACGTCACTGTATAAATTATTAGTCCAGGGCCTCTACCTAGTACGTCACTGTATAAATTATTAGTTCAGGGCCTCTACCTAGTACGTCACTGTATAAATCATTAGTCCAGGGCCTCTACCTAATACGTCACTGTATAAATTATTAGTCCAGGGCCTCTACCTAATACGTCACTGTATAAATTATTAGTCCAGGGCCTCTACCTAGTACGTCACTGTATAAATTATTAGTCCAGGGCCTCTACCTAATACGTCACTGTATAAATTATTAGTCCAGGGCCTCTACCTAATACGTCATTGTATAAATTATTAGTCCAGGGCCTCTACCTAATACGTCACTGTATAAATTATTAGTTCAGGGCCTTTACCTAATACGTCACTGTATAAATTATTAGTCCAGGGCCTCTACCTAATATGTCACTGTATAAATTATTAGTTCAGGGCCTCTACCTAATACGTCACTGTATAAATTATTCTAAGATGCCTAGCGGCTAGAACAATCGAAATAAAAGTACTTTATCAGACGATAAAGGTAAAGTTTTTTGTGATGACGTAACAATTGAATGACGTTTTCGCTCCCCTCGTAGTCACGTGTATCCATGGTAACCCAACGAAAGAGGGCAGTTGAAAAGACCGTGTTTTTCTGCAAATGATAATGTCCTAAAACAACGGTAGCGTTGTTATAACAATTATTGAAGGAAAGTGTTCTTTTGTATCCGAATTAGTCTTAAATTTTAAGCTACATTTGTACTTGAACCAAAACGACGAATTCCGCATTAGGCAACCCCAGGAACCACTATGACGTCACAACAGAACAATGACGTCATAGTCGCTGTTGTCGCACGGCTCGTCAGTTGGCCCTGATCATGGATTATCAATATTAAGGAAGTAAACTCTATGTTTCTTGCAAAATTACTCAAAGCAGATTGTTGTGTTATGGGTTATCTTAGCAAAGTAATAAAGTTCGCTGTACCCCAATTTTTTTGGTAATAAAGTATAGTTTTGCTCTGAACTATTATAACGTCAAAGTACTCGGACTGCCGTCCTCGTACTTTAACTATAATAGTTCAGGGCAAAACTATACTTTATTACAAAACACATTGGGGTACAGGGAACTTTATTTCTTTATTAGTCCAGGGCCTCTACCTAATACGTCAATGTATAAATTATTAGTCCAGGGCCTCTACCTAATACGTCACTGTATAAATTATTAGTTCAGGGCCTCTACCTAATACGTCACTGTATAAATTATTAGTTCAGGGCCACTACCTAAAACGTCACTGTATAAATTATTAGTCCAGTGCCTCTACCTAGTACGTCACTGTATAAATTATTAGTTCAGAGCCTCTACCTAATACGTTACTGTATAAATTATTAGTCCAGGGCCTCTACCTAATATGTCACTGTATAAATTATTAGTCCAGGGCCTCTGCCTAATACGTCACTGTATAAATTATTAGTTCAGGGCCTCTACCTAATACGTCACTGTATAAATTATTAGTCCAGGGCCTCTACCTAATATGTCACTGTATAAATTATTAGTCCAGGGCCTCTGCCTAATACGTCACTGTATAAATCATTAGTCCAGTGCCTCTACCTAATACGTCACTGTATAAATTATTAGTCCAGGGCCTCTACCTAGTACGTCAGTGTATAAATTATTAGTCCAGGGCCTCTACCTAATACGTCACTGTATAAAAAATTAGTCCAGGGCCTCTACCTAATAGGTCACTGTATAAATTATTAGTCCAGTGCCTCTACCTAATACGTCACTGTATAAATTATTAGTCCAGGGCCTCTACCTAGTACGTCAGTGTATAAATTATTAGTCCAGGGCCTCTACCTAATACGTCACTGTATAAAAAATTAGTCCAGGGCCTCTACCTAATAGGTCACTGTATAAATTATTAGTCCAGGGCCTCTACCTAGTACTTCACTGTATAAATTATTAGTCCAGGGCCACTACCTAATACGTCACTGTATAAATTATTAGTTCAGGGCCTTTACCTAATACGTCACTGTATAAATTATTAGTTCTTGGCCTTTTACCTAATACGTCACTGTATAAATTATTAGTTCAGGGCCTCTACCTAATACGTCACTGTATAAATTATTAGTTCAGGGCCTTTACCTTATACGTCACTGTATAAATTATTAGTTCAGGGCCTCTACCTAATACGTCACTGTATAAATTATTAGTTCAGGGCCTCTACCTAGAACGTCACTGTATAAATTATTAGTCCAGGACCTCTACCTAATACGTCACTGTATTAATTATTAGTCCAGGGCCTCTACCTAATACGTCACTGTATAAATTATTAGTTCAGGGCCTCTACCTAGTACGTCATTGTATAAATTATTTGTCCAGGGCCTCTACCTAATACGTCACTGTATAAATTATTAGTACAGGGCCTCTACCTAATACGTCACTGTATAAATTATTAGTCCAGGGCCTCTACCTAATATGTCACTGTATAAATTATTAGTTCAGGGCCTCTACCTAATACGTCACTGTATAAATTATTAGTCCAGTGCCTCTACCTAATATGTCACTGTATAAATTATTAGTTCAGGGCCTCTACCTAATACGTCACTGTATAAATTATTAGTCCAGGGCCTCTACCTTATACGTCACTGTATAAATCATTAGTCCAGTGCCTCTACCTAATACGTCACTGTATAAATTATTAGTTCAGCGCCACTACCTAATACGTCACTGTATAAATTATTAGTCAAGGGCCTCTACCTAGTACGTCACTGTATAAATTATTAGTTCAGGGCCACTGCCTAATACGTCACTGTATAAATTATTAGCCCAGGGCCTTTACCTAATACGTCACTGTATAAATTATTAGTCCAGGGCCTCTACCTAATACGTCACTGTATAAATTATTAGTCCAGGGCCTCTACCTAATACGTCACTGTATAAATTATTAGTTCAGGGCCACTACCTAATACGTCACTGTATAAATCATTAGTCCAGGGCCTCTACCTAATACGTCACTGTATAAATTATTAGTCCAGGGCCTCTACATAATACGTCACTGTATAAATTATTAGTTCAGGGCCTCTACCTAGTACGTCACTGTATAAATTATTAGTCCAGGGCCTCTACCTAGTACGTCACTGTATAAATTATTAGTTCAGGGCCTCTACCTAGTACGTCACTGTATAAATCATTAGTCCAGGGCCTCTACCTAATACGTCACTGTATAAATTATTAGTCCAGGGCCTCTACCTAATACGTCACTGTATAAATTATTAGTCCAGGGCCTCTACCTAGTACGTCACTGTATAAATTATTAGTCCAGGGCCTCTACCTAATATGTCACTGTATAAATGATTAGTTCAGGGCCTCTACCTAATACGTCACTGTATAAATTATTCTAAGATGCCTAGCGGCTAGAACAATCGAAATAAAAGTACTTTATCAGACGATAAAGGTACAGTTTTTTGTGATGACGTAACAATTGAATGACGTTTTCGCTCCCCTCGTAGTCACGTGTATCCATGGTAACCCAACGAAAGAGGGCAGTTGAAAAGACCGTGTTTTTCTGCAAATGATAATGTCCTAAAACAACGGTAGCGTTGTTATAACAATTATTGAAGGAAAGTGTTCTTTTGTATCCGAATTAGTCTTAAATTTTAAGCTACATTTGTACTTGAACCAAAACGACGAATTCCGCATTAGGCAACCCCAGGAACCACTATGACGTCACAACAGAACAATGACGTCATAGTCGCTGTTGTCGCACGGCTCGTCAGTTGGCCCTGATTATGGATTATCAATATTAAGGAAGTAAACTCTATGTTTCTTGCAAAATTACTCAAAGCAGATTGTTGTGTTATGGGTTATCTTAGCAAAGTAATAAAGTTCGCTGTACCCCAATTGTTTTGGTAATAAAGTATAGTTTTGCTCTAAACTATTATAACGTCAAAGTACTCGGACTACCGTCCTCGTACTTTAACTATAATAGTTCAGGGCAAAACTATACTTTATTACAAAACACATTGGGGTACAGGGAACTTTATTTCTTTATTAGTCCAGGGCCTCTACCTAATACGTCAATGTATAAATTATTAGTCCAGGGCCTCTACCTAATACGTCACTGTATAAATTATTAGTTCAGGGCCTCTACCTAATACGTCACTGTATAAATTATTAGTTCAGGGCCTCTACCTAATACGTCACTGTATAAATTATTAGTTCAGGGCCTTTACCGTATACGTCACTGTATAAATTATTAGTTCAGGGCCTCTACCTAGAACGTCACTGTATAAATTATTAGTCCAGGACCTCTACCTAATACGTCACTGTATTAATTATTAGTCCAGGGCCTCTACCTAATACGTCACTGTATAAATTATTAGTTCAGGGCCTCTACCTAGTACGTCACTGTATAAATTATTTGTCCAGGGCCTCTACCTAATACGTCACTGTATAAATTATTAGTACAGGGCCTCTACCTAGTACGTCACTGTATAAATTATTAGTCAAGGGCCTCTACCTAATACGTCACTGTATAAATTATTAGTCCAGGGCCTCTACCTAGTACGTCACTGTATAAATTATTAGTTCAGGGCCACTGCCTAATACGTCACTGTATAAATTATTAGCCCAGGGCCTTTACCTAATACGTCACTGTATAAATTATTAGTCCAGGGCCTCTACCTAATACGTCACTGTATAAATTATTAGTCCAGGGCCTCTACCTAATACGTCACTGTATAAATTATAATTTCAGGGCCTCTACCTAATACGTCACTGTATAAATCATTAGTCCAGGGCCTCTACCTAATACGTCACTGTATAAATTATTAGTCCAGGGCCTCTACCTAATACGTCACTGTATAAATTATTAGTCCAGGGCCTCTACCTAGTACGTCAATGTATAAATTATTAGTCCAGGGCCTCTACCTAATATGTCACTGTATAAATTATTAGTTCAGGGCCTCTACCTAATACGTCACTGTATAAATTATTCTAAGATGCCTAGCGGCTAGAACAATCGAAATAAAAGTACTTTATCAGACGATAAAGGTATAGTTTTTTGTGATGACGTAACAATTGAATGACGTTTTCGCTCCCCTCGTAGTCACGTGTATCCATGGTAACCCAACGAAAGAGGGCAGTTGAAAAGACCGTGTTTTTCTGCAAATGATAATGTCCTAAAACAACGGTAGCGTTGTTATAACAATTATTGAAGGAAAGTGTTCTTTTTTATCATCCAAAACTGTGTTCCACAGGAGATATCGCTTGTATGAGATCAAGCGATATCTCCTAGGAGATATCGTTTTGACAGTAGATTTTGAACAATGACCTGTTGGCGTCAGCTTCATGACATCACAATGATTTTGCATCATCAAGTAATGACATCACAATGCTATGACGTCATAATCACGATGACGTCACAATGCTATGACATCACAGCACTGGAAGCCAAATGGCAGTTTTGTGTTCAGATATTTTCATTTTTCATTAAAAACTAATGAAGAATGATTTTGGATGATAAATAGAATTTCACCCTCGTGTCTTCTGATATCAAATATATCAACACTCGTTGATAAAAGTCAAAATATCCTCGGCAAGCCTCGGATATTTGTAACTTTTATCAACTCGTGTTGATATATTTGATATCAGAAGACACTTGGGTGAGATTCTCTATGTATCCGAATTAGTCTTAAATTTTAAGCTACATTTGTACTTGAACCAAAACGACGAATTCCGCATTAGGCAACCCCAGGAACCACTATGACGTCACAACAGAACAATGACGTCATAGTCGCTGTTGTCGCACGGCTCGTCAGATGGCCCTGATCATGGATTATCAATATTAAGGAAGTAAACTCAATGTTTCTTGCAAAATTACTCAAAGCAGATTGTTGTGTTATGGGTTATCTTAGCAAAGAAATAAAGTTCGCTGTACCCCAATTTTTTTGGTAATAAAGTATAGTTTTGCTCTGAACTATTATAACGTCAAAGTACTCGGACTACCGTCCTCGTACTTTAACTATAATAGTTCAGGGCAAAACTATACTTTATTACAAAACACATTGGGGTACAGGGAACTTTATTTCTTTATTAGTCCAGGGCCTCTACCTAATACGTCAATGTATAAATTATTAGTCCAGGGCCTCTACCTAATACGTCACTGTATAAATTATTAGTTCAGGGCCTTTACCTAATACGTCACTGTATAAATTATTAGTTCAGGGCCACTACCTAATACGTCACTGTATAAATTATTAGTCCAGGGCCTCTACCTAATACGTCACTGTATAAATTATTAGTCCAGGGCCTCTGCCTAATACGTCACTGTATAAATCATTAGTCCAGTGCCTCTACCTAATACGTCACTGTATAAATTATTAGTCCAGGGCCTCTACCTAGTACGTCAGTGTATAAATTATTAGTCCAGGGCCTCTACCTAGTACGTCTCTGTATAAATTATTAGTACAGGGCCTCTACCTAATACGTCACTGTATAAATTATTAGTTCAGGGCCTCTACCTAATAGGTCACTGTATAAATTATTAGTCCAGGGCCTCTACCTAATACGTCACTGTATAAATTATTAGTCCAGGGCCACTACCTAGTACGTCTCTGTATAAATTATTAGTTCAGGGCCTCTACCTAATACGTCACTGTATAAATTATTAGTCCAGGGCCTCTACCTAATAGGTCACTGTATAAATTATTAGTCCAGGGCCTCTACCTAGTACTTCACTGTATAAATTATTAGTCCAGGGCCACTACCTAATACGTCACTGTATAAATTATTAGTTCTTGGCCTTTTGCCTAATACGTCACTGTATAAATTATTAGTTCAGGGCCTCTACCTAATACGTCACTGTATAAATTATTAGTTCAGGGCCTTTACCTAATACGTCACTGTATAAATTATTAGTTCAGGGCCTCTACCTTATACGTCACTGTATAAATTATTAGTTCAGGGCCTCTACCTCATACGTCACTGTATAAATTATTAGTTCAGGGCCTCTACCTAGAACGTCACTGTATAAATTATTAGTCCAGGGCCTCTACCTAGTACGTCACTGTATAAATTATTTGTCCAGGGCCTCTACCTAATACGTCACTGTATAAATTATTAGTTCAGGGCCTCTACCTAATACGTCACTGTATAAATTATTAGTTCAGGGCCTCTACCTAATACGTCACTGTATAAATTATTAGTCCAGGGCCTCTACCTAGTACGCCACTGTATAAATTATTAGTCCAGGGCCTCTACCTAATATGTCACTGTATAAATTATTAGTTCAGGGCCTCTACCTAGTACGTCACTGTATAAATTATTAGTTCAGGGCCTCTACCTAGTACGTCACTGTATAAATTATTAGTCAAGGGCCTCTACCTAATACGTCACTGTATAAATTATTAGTTCAGGGCCACTGCCTAATACGTCACTGTATAAATTATTAGCCCAGGGACTTTACCTAATACGTCACTGTATAAATTATTAGTCCAGGGCCTCTACCTAATACGTCACTGTATAAATTATTAGTTCAGGGCCACTACCTAATACGTCACTGTATAAATTATTAGTCCAGGGCGTCTACCTAATACGTCACTGTATAAATTATTAGTCCAGGGCCTCTACCTAATACGTCACTGTATAAATTATTAGTCCAGGGCCTCTGCCTAATACGTCACTGTATAAATCATTAGTCCAGTGCCTCTACCTAATACGTCACTGTATAAATTATTAGTCCAGGGCCTCTACCTAGTACGTCAGTGTATAAATTATAAGTCCAGGGCCTCTACCTAATACGTCACTGTATACATTATTAGTCCAGGGCCTCTACCTAATACGTCACTGTATAGATTATTAGTCCAGGGCCTCTACCTAGTACTTCACTGTATAAATTATTAGTCCAGGGCCACTACCTAATACGTCATTGTATAAATTATTAGTCCAGGGCCTCTACCTAATACTATTAGTTACACGGTGTTTTGACAGGGTGTACGGGACTGTAAGACCCTTGTATATTCCGTATTTTCCTGAGGCGCAGCCGAAGGAAATGCGGAATATACAAGGGTCTTACAGTCCCGTACACCCTGTCAAAACACCGTGTAACGAATTTATTACTCTTTAGATCTATTATATGTAATTATTTCACTCATTTTTCGATAAAATATATAGGCTACATAGCTATTTTCGTTTGTGATAAAAACTCCACACAGTGTGAAACAGGAAGAACACTGTAAAGAGTGTACCGCTCAATATCAAGGGAGATAACTCTGCGGCTAAAAAATAATAGATTTTTAAATTATTATTACCTGATGAATAATAGAGAGACACATGTTTTTATTGAATTATTTTATTGACGCAAACAAAATAAATAATGTATATAAGTTGAAATCACCATACTTATGTTTGTTAAGGTAAGTTTCGATCCTGAAATTCCGAGTCGAGCAACCGTTTTACTTCCGCATTCCATCTAAGGTCAAGGTCATCCGTAGTCTAATCACGTGACTTGTCTCACGGGTCATACGGAGGGTAGACCCTGGCAAATCCACATACACGGTTTCGTATGCATTGGCTATTGACCAATCAGAATTCAACAAATTTATCTAAAGGGTAATAAGTCACTGTATAAATTATTAGTCCAGGGCCTCTACCTAGTACTTCACTGTATACATTATTAGTCCAGGGCCACTACCTAATACGTCACTGTATAAATTATTAGTTCAGGGCCTCTACCTAGTACGTCAGTGTATAAATTATTAGTCCAGGGCCTCTACCTAATACGTCACTGTATAAACTAGATTAGCGTTTGCGGGACACCGCAAAAGCAGAGCAGCTCCGAAACTTAGGGTCTCGCCTTTCCCTGTTCTGCCTTCTCGTCAGCATCAATAAAATGGGAATTCTTTTAAACAAAAGTTTGTTCATTATTCGAGTTATTACTTACTAATCATCACTGGGGTCACTTTTCACAAGTTTGTTCTTAAAACCTATTTCTTCTTTCAAAATTTGATCAAAGGATTAACGTGGCCTTAACCAATATCTCATGACCTTGACCTTTGACCTTGAAGGTCACACCATCAATGACCACTTTTCATCGCGTATAATAATCATGCAATGACTCAAAGTGTTCATAGTTAAAATACGGCAGATTCACAAAAGCATGCCTAAGTTTTGACATCACTGTGACCTTTACCTTTGACAGATTTTAGCGAAAACGTTTTCAAATCTTGGTCTTTCTCCATAGTTCATATATACCAAATAAGAGCCTAATAGCACAAAAAAAGTTTGAAGTTATCACGTTTACAAGGATTGTTGTAGTGATTTCAGAACTCATGACCTTGACCTTTGACCTTGAATGTGAACATGTCAAAATCATTCACCAGGTGTATAAGAAAGAAATTAAGCTATCTATATGAGGTGTTAATATATTCATGGAAAAAAGTTACTTAGTGATTTCAGAACTGGTCAGCATGACCATATCTCGTGACCTTGACCTTTAAAATTCAAGGTTACACAATCAGTGATCACTTTTCATTGTGAATCACAATCATGTAATGATTCAAAGTGTTAATAGTTTAAATAAGACATTTTCGCAAAAGCATGCTTAAGTTGTGACCTCGCTATGACCTTGACCTTTGACGGATGTTAGCGAAAACCTTTTCAAATCTTGGCCTTTCTCCATAGTTGATATATACCAAATAAGAGCCTGATAGCACAAATATTTTACAAGTTATCGTGTTTACAAGGATTGTTTTAGCGATTTCAGAACATGTGACCTTGACCTTTGACCTTGAATATGAACATGTCAAAATAATTCCCCAGGGGCATAAGTAAGAAGTTATGTATATGAGGTGTTGATACCTCCTTGAAAAGAAGTTATTAGTGATTTCAGAACTGGTGACCAAGACCCTATCTCGTGACCTTGACCTTTAAAATTCAAGGTTACACAATCAGTGATCACTTTTCATTGTGTATCACAATCATGTAATGATTCAAAGTGTTAATAGTTGAAATAAGACATTTTTGCAAAAGCATGCTTAAGTTGTGACCTCACTATGACCTTGACCTTTGACGGATTTTAGCGAAAACCTTTTCAAATCTTGGCCTTTCTCCATAGTTGATATACACCAAAGAAGAGCCTGATAGCACAAATATTTTTCAAGTTATCGTGTTTACAAGGATTTTTTTAGCGATTTCAGAACTCGTGACCTTGACCTTTGACCTTGAATATGAACATGTCAAAATAATTCCCCAGGGGCATAAGTAAGAAGTTATGTATATGAGGTGTTGATACCTCCTTGGAAAGAAGTTATTTAGTGATTTCAGAACTGGTGACCAAGACCCTATCTCGTGACCTTGACCTTTAAAATTCAAGGTCACACAATCAGTGATCACTTTTCATTGTGTATCACAATCATGTAATGATTCAAAGTGTTAATAGTTGAAATAAGACATTTTCGCAAAAGCATGCTTAAGTCGTGCCCTCGCTGTGACCTTGACCTTTGACAGATGTTAGCGAAAACCTTTTCAAATCTTGGCCTTTCTCCATAGTTGATATACACCAAATAAGAGCCTGATAGCACAAATATTTTTCAAGTTATCGTGTTTACAAGGATTTTTTTAGCGATTTCAGAACTCTTGACCTTGACCTTTGACCTTGAATGTGAACATGTCAAAAAAATTCCCCAGGGGTATAAGTAAGAAGTTATGTATATGAGTTCTCAAATCCTAATTAGGAAAAAAGTTATAGCCAATACAAAACGCGCCGGCGGCGGCGGCGGCGATGGAAACTGCACAAAAACTGATAGCAGCTCCGACTTAGTCGGAGCTGCTAATTATTAGTCCAGGGCCTCTGCCTAATACGTCACTGTATAAATTATTAGTCCAGTGCGTCTACCTAATACGTCACTGTATAAATCATTAGTCCAGTGCCTCTACCTAGTACGTCACTGTATAAATTATTAGTTCAGAGCCTCTACCTAATACGTCACTGTATAAATTATTAGTTCAGGGCCTCTACCTAATACGTCACTGTATAAATTATTAGTCCAGGGCCTCTACCTAATACGTCTCTGTATAAATTATTAGTCCAGGGCCTCTACCTAGTACGTCACTGTATAAATTATTAGTCCAGTGCCTCTACCTAGTACGTCTCTGTATAAATTATTAGTCCAGGGCCTCTACCTAGTACGTCACTGTATAACTTATTAGACCAGGGCTTCTACCTAATACGTCACTGTATAAATTATTAGTTCGGGGCCTCTACCTGATACGTCACTGTATAAATTATTAGTCCAGGGCCTCTACCTAGTACGTCACTGTATAAATTATTAGTCCAGGGCCTCTACCTAGTACGTCACTGTATAACTTATTAGACCAGGGCCTCTACCTTATACGTCACTGTATAAATTATTAGTCCAGGGCCTCTACCTAGTACGTCACTGTATAACTTATTAGACCAGGGCCTCTACCTTATACGTCACTGTATAAATTATTAGTCCAGGGCCTCTACCTACATCTGTACGTCACTGTATAAATTATTAGACCAGGGCCTCTACCTAATACATCACTGTATAAATTATTAGTCTAGGGCCTCTACCTACATCTGTACGTCACTGTATAAATTATTAGACCAGGGCCTCTACCTGATACATCACTGTATAAATTATTTATTTTTTTTATAACTTTATTCATTTTTGTTCATGTTCATACACAATCAAACATGTAAGGCAATAAATCAACAGTACAGTATATTCAATCCAGTGAAATCAATCGAGAAAACAAGAGATATGGACAAAAAAACATATGTAATTAAAGAACAATTCTAAATTCTGGTAATAAATATTCTTAGGATGTACATGTACATTACTTGTTTTTATATGATTTCAGAAATGGGTCTTTGTTTTGTTTTAACTCAATTATTTGAGAACAATTTGAGGCATGATGACCAGAATGACATGAATTTTGAATAATTACATGAAGTATACGCAGAGAATTTGTCTATGTTATATATGTTGCGAATATCGTTTTTCATGTACAGAAGGTTTGGTAATATGGTTTGTTGTTTTGCTTTAAATATATTATATTTTATGATTATCAAAATCAGGTTTAGAACATTGTTTCTGCTTTCAGGGTATCCGAGAATAACAGTTTCTTTTGACAAATTTAATCTGCATTGTGTAAATTATTAGTCTAGGGCCTCTACCTACATCTGTACGTAACTGTATAAATTATTAGACCAGGGCCTCTACCTAAAGAATAATGCGAAGTCTCCTAGTTGCATGCTGGACTATATACAACTATTCCTTTAATACTGATAAAACGTAAGATCACCTGCGGTTCCAGGAATTTCTTGTATAAGTGACATCTCTTCCATGAGGAGTCTTTTGTCGTCCTTGAACCTATCAAAGTCGATTCGAAGTTTGACGGGGGTAGTCGTGATGACGGCAACTGACATACTACCTTCACTAATGGTGAGTAAGTTGACAAGTTCCTTCAAAAACACTTGAATCAAGTAGAAATGCTTGAAGTCGATGTCACCCTTTGCCGTGTCTAAAACAAAGACTAAACGCACATGCTCGTCGCCGCAACCTGAGGAAAACATGAGAGATTCAGTCAGTAAACAGTCCGGGGGAAAGCAACACTCGAATAAGGACATAAACCTTCTGTGTTTTTAACTTTTTGTGAGTCTAGATACGTAGATTCGATACCGATTTTTATCATTCGGAGCCGAACGCGTCATTTTTCTTCAGGTATGACGCATCACATTTCCGTTGTTTTCGATACGGTAGAAATTTACTAACTAGTGAAATTAACAATCCATTCTTATAAAAATATGATAATTTAAGTGATAACATAGATTTTAATCAAATAGAAGATACAGGTTTGTTAATCACGTTTCTCCGCCTTGAAAGCTTTCCCCCACCACTAGTCAAATTGACGCGACCATTCTTGTGACGTCATAACTGATTGAGCTTATGACGTCATTGTATCCGAACCGAAACCGGTTCGTTCACTGCTTATCGCGATCTTGATCGACTACTGTAGTTTTAGTGTTTAAAACATCGGTCCAAATTAGCTATATAGAATACCTTTTCAAAACAGATACACAGATTAAATTGCGTAGAAGGAACACATGATGGAAACCGTAAAGTGAAGATAACTGATTTACGCATTTTTATTTTAATGGCATAGCTTGGCCTAAATCTTACGTCGCCATGTATCTTAACGCGGTAAACCGCCGTTCACAAAAATCGTGTTCGAACCTCCGTTCGACCATAGAATAAACCAATCAAAGACAAGGATTTTAAAATGTCATGGTAGAATCACAATTTAAATGCAAATCCATACTAGTTATCGAATAACCATAATAAATTGGTCTAGGCTTACTAGATTAACTTTCAATATTGTTATCCGATGTAGAAAAAGGTACTTAGACTGGCCGGCAATTGACATGCGCTCACACAGTGCCGCTAAAGTTTTGAGTCAACACGATTTAAGCTAAACTTCTTACAAGAAATGTCACAAGGGCAGTATTCATATACTAAGATTAATTAACTTTAACATCGACCCATTTATTTTATGTCATTAATCACAGGAGCATGTTTTGTTGCAAAGGATTGACTGGAAAGATGATGCAGTCGCCGACAAAGCCCATTCTGCTACAATAAAATAATACTAATAATAAAAGGAAGTAACGGAGTCAACATTTTATTTGACGGTTTAAATTTTATTTCAGAATGTTGTCATCATATTGTTCTAAAATATCATAATATCAAGTCGAAGGCAATATATTGTCATACCAAATAAGCAGTAAAAACAATTAGGTATTTACAAAGTTACGAATTTTCAAAGCTTTAAATAATGGCATACTAGAAATTAAGCTGGCGATTTAGCTAGCTGGGGCCTTTGATGGAAAAATCGTTTGACCTTTTTAAATAAAATTGCTTAAAAATATTAGACGATAATTAACGTAATCTTTATCAATTTCACAAGTGGAGAGAGAGAGAGCGAGTTTATTCAGCATTGGAGGCCACATGGCCCAGAGTACAAATACAAAAGTATATTTACAATTTGTTTGCTATACATGACATTGTACATTTCGGTGTGCGAGCTTAATTTCATACATACAAATTTCTTTTCAAATAGATAGCTAAACCTTTAAGTATGCTTACATGTTTATTTGAAAAAAGTTCTACAAACTTTTGCTGTGTTGGAAAATTACAAAATCGATTTGGTATGAGTTTTGTTCTACTTTCTGTAAAGAAAGGACAAACAAGAACAAAATGAAATTCATCTTCAATAGTTCTCAAGTTACAACGGTCGTATAATAATGCATACTAAGTAGAGTATTTGTTCAAACGAATTTTCTGAATTCTCAAATTGTGTGACAGGCATCTAAACTTTACAAGTACATTTTTCAAATCCTTATCAATGTCAAAACTTAGATTCTTTTCTTGTCCAAATATAGTTTTAAAGGATGGATATAACTTGATAAATGTTGATGGTTCTTTTTGCCCATACCAAGATTGGATGTCTAAATCTATGCAAGTTTGTTTGAACAAAGACATGAATTGGGATACATGTCCACATTCCTGAAACATCCAGGCATAAGAATAACCAGTCTGAAATAGTAGCAATCTAACAAGTGAAGCCCAGTTTACACTGCCTGCTTCATCGTGTGCTTTAAGCATGTTATAACAGGCGTGGGGTTTTCGTGACGAATCCATATAAATTAAACCCACACCAGTTTCTTCATCCTCGGTTTCCCATGGTTTTGTATATGCTCCGCTACTCTCCACTATATCACCCATGGGAAACCTTATCAGGAGAATCTGTACTCAAATTACCCGCCCTTGGCCGGCGTGACGAAGTCAGTAACCAAAGAAAAGAGTCAATACGATAAGACTTAAATGGTCAAGGGAGATAACCGGTGAGACAGCAAACAAAATGATCTCGCCTGCTTTGCAACGAAGTGATATGAATTGTCATTGGCTCGCAGGTCCAAGTTGCGTAGCAGTTTGATTGGCTCACACCGGCCAAGGGCGGGCAATTTGAGTACATATTTCTCTGATGAAATTTCCCATGGCTGAAATAGTGGCGAGTAACAGAGCATATATAAAACCATGGGTAACCGAGGATGCAGTATCTTATACAACGACAAAAATAACGTATAGAAAGGTAGTCACGCCCAATTTCACCAGGGACCGCCTTTGATGAAGATCTTTTACTTATACCAAGAGAGGTTTTGAAGAAATTACTCTGGACTATTTCTACACTTTCGCGAAACTTAAATCCCCATATTTCACTGCCATAACAAGCAATTGGAATTTTTTTTTGTATCAAATATAGACACAATAACATTCATTGAAAGGTCTAGGTAAGATTTCATTAACAAGGGGAGTTCTCACTGAGGGCCGCCATGATCACGTTAAGATCCCTTTTCTCCGCATCGCAAACCTGAGGCTTGTTCTGGACCGCGAACGGCTCCTGAATGGAAAGTGAGGTCGCGAGTACTTTCCGAGATGATTTCAGAATATCATAACCATTTTGGAATATATAGTTGCCTTGCACATATCAATATACCAACTTTCAACTGAGGGGTTAATAAAAGAAAGAAAAATGAGGTAATCAAATTTGTAACACGCGACTCCATTTTGGAAATACTCGCTTGGCGATTATATGCGCTCGCTGTTAAGGAACGGAGCCCAGGTCACTGATTATACATCGCGAGCCATAACCCGTGATGTTTGGGGCCACACTTGAAATTATGTAAACTTCTCAAACCAACCACTCAGAATTAAGAATACGCCAAAGTGATGCTATGATTCGATCGTGGTTTCAAGTACTTACTGATACAGTTGCCGGGGGTTCCGGTGCCCAAGAAAGGTGGAAAACACTGACAGTTGACGCTAAGGTCGGAATTATCAGTACACTTTGCGTTTATATCACACGGCTGTTCGTGGAAGCATTTTAACTCTGAAAGAGAATTTTTGTATGGATTATGCACGGTCTTTATGTTGTGTTTTGCTTCTATCTTTAAATTAAAGCATATCAAGGGTCAATGATGAACTTTAAAGGGACTGTAGCATGTTTTTTTGTAAATTTTATCTTTTAAATTTTAGATTTATAATGAAAGTTTTAGTTTATGCCGTTTATAATTACTTTAGAGGATAAAATATCTTGTTACAGAAACCAATTATCCGTAGTGGTAATAACGTCGTGCGTATAAAGCGATATATAATGTACATGATGTATAATGTAAAACATTTACTGTGAACACATTTTATTATTTTGAATTACAAACATGATTCCAATGATTTTACGGAACCATCTACACTCATTTTTTAACTTGATTTTCCGAAGAGAGAAGGGGGTTCTACTATTTGTGACATTATTTTTCAAATATATTTCATCAACGTATTTGAGCAAGAAAACGTGCTACTGCCTCTTTAAGCAGATCAAGGGTCAACGAGTAACCTTAAATCAATAAAATCAACAGGATTCCCAGTAAAATGCAATTATGAATAATTCCAAGGTCACCAAATCCTCTTTGTCATCCCTTGGATATCATCTGTGTATTATATGATGAAACTAGAGTGAACGGTTCTCGAAATGTCGCGCTGAGAAGAGTAAAAAAAGAATTCTTGTTGTAATGTTGAAATGAAAGCCAAGGTATCAAAACACTAATGGAACATTATTCTCGCTATGCAGCTCGTCCTGAGAAGGAAATTTTAAATGAAAGACCTTTTGCAGTTTTGTTTTCGTTGCATAAGTGATGTTTATTTCTGGCGAACACGTGGGCAACAAGACACAAGAACATACACAATATGTGCATTCAACAAAATTATCTGTCCATTTGTGCAATGTAAGGAATGCACCGACAGAGAAACTATAGTGGACGAACAAAGACAACACCAAAAGGTCCCCCAAGCTTCCTGAACTTTTCTTTGAGTATTCACTACCACTCATCATGTAAGGCTGTCTATAATTCCCCCAGTTATATGTTAGCTTCTACCCATCCGCCCCAGATATGTTAATTGGGGTTGCTGATCCTGAAATACGTTAAACATCAGTGCTCCCCGAATGTTGGATCATTTGACATAATGGACAGAGTGGAGCATTATCGTCAATAGTCTCGCACTGGCAACATCTGTGCGATGATTATTCCGGCAGCTGAGTCGAGTTACTCAAACGGCCATTTTGAAGTCAGGTCTGTTCCCGACGACTGCTGGAGACTACCAGGTGATGTCGTCAATTTCCTTCGTGCCAGTGTTCAATAAAAGTCCATTCAAAATGACATAACGTTCATACCAAAGGGTGGAACTGCATCTTGCAAAACAATAACGGTGGCATATATGGTTCACGTGCTTATTGCTGGGTTCGTTCAATAGCAAAAGTTGCACTGGTTCATGATTAGAATAACACCTTTGTCTATTCAAAACACAAACATTATACGGTTTTAAAAGCATTGAAGATATACGATTTTGAATTTGATTTTTGATTTTGAAATTGTGAGCTTTGATTATAGATATAATCCACTTACCAGCACAAGAGCCAGCGACGCCTGTATACCCTGCCCCGCACTGACACTCATATAAGGGCTCTGTTTGCGTGTCGCGACACACTTCGTTTGCCCCACACATTTCGTTTTCGTTACAAGGAAGTACTGAAAGGTAAAGGAAGCAACATATACAGAATATAGTACACGACACGAGGCAACAACATATACAGAATATAGTACACGACACGAGGCAACAACATATACAAAATACAGTACACGACACGAGGCAACAACATATACAAAATATAGTACACGACACGAGGCAACAACATATACAAAATATAGTACACGACACGAGGCAACAACATATACCGAATATAGTACACGACACGAGGCAACAACATATACAAAATATAGTACACGGCACGAGGCAACAACATATACAAAATATAGTACACGACACGAGGCAACAACATATACAAAATATAGTACACGACACGAGGCAACAACATATACAGAATATAGTACACGACACGAGGCAACAACATATACATAATATAGTACACGACACGAGGCAACAACATATACCGAATATAGTACACGACACGAGGCAACAACATATACAAAATATAGTACACGACACGAGGCAACAACATATACAATATATAGTACACGACACGAGGCAACAACATATACAGAATATAGTACACGACACGAGGCAACAACATATACAAAATATAGTACACGACACGAGGCAACAACATATACAATATATAGTACACGACACGAGGCAACAACATATACAGAATATAGTACACGACACGAGGCAACAACATATACAATATATAGTACACGACACGAGGCAACACCATATACAAAATATAGTACACGACACGAGGCAACAACATATACAAAATATAGTACACGACACGAGGCAACAACATATACAGAATATAGTACACGACACGAGGCAACAACATATACAAAATATAGTACACGACACGAGGCAATAACATATACAAAATATAGTACACGACACGAGGCAACAACATATAAAAAATATAGTACACGACACGAGGCAACAACATATACAAAATATAGTACACGGCACGAGGCAACAACATATAAAAAATATAGTACACGACACGAGGCAACAACATATAAAAAATATAGTACACGACACGAGGCAACAACATATACAAAATATAGTACACGGCACGAGGCAACAACATATACAAAATATAGTACACGACACGAGGCAACAACATATACAGAATATAGTACACGACACGAGGCAACAACATATACAAAATATAGTACACGACACGAGGCAACAACATATACAATATATAGTACACGACACGAGGCATCAACATATACAGAATATAGTACACGACACGAGGCAACAACATATACAAAATATAGTACACGACACGAGGCAACAACATATACAGAATATAGTACACGACACGAGGCAACAACATATACAAAATATAGTACACGACACGAGGCAACAACATATACAATATATAGTACACGACACGAGGCAACACCATATACAAAATATAGTACACGACACGAGGCAACAACATATACAGAATATAGTACACGACACGAGGCAACAACATATACATAATATAGTACACGACACGAGGCAACAACATATACCGAATATAGTACACGACACGAGGCAACAACATATACAAAATATAGTACACGGCACGAGGCAACAACATATACAAAATATAGTATACGACACGAGGCAACAACATATACAATATATAGTACACGACACGAGGCAATAACATATACAAAATATAGTACACGACACGAGGCAACAACATATACAAAATATAGTACACGACACGAGGCAACAACATATACAAAATATAGTACACGACACGAGGCAACAACATATACAAAATATAGTACACGACACGAGGCAACAACATATACAAAATATAGTACACGACACGAGGCAACAACATATAAAAAATATAGTACACGACACGAGGCAACAACATATACAAAATATAGTACACGGCACGAGGCAACAACATATACAAAATATAGTACACGACACGAGGCAACAACATATACAATATATAGTACACGACACGAGGCAACAACATATACAAAATATAGTACACGACACGAGGCAACAACATATACAATATATAGTACACGACACGAGGCATCAACATATACAGAATATAGTACACGACACGAGGCAACAACATATACATAATATAGTACACGACACGAGGCAACAACATATACAAAATATAGTACACGACACGAGGCAACAACATATACAAAATATAGTACACGACACGAGGCAACAACATATAGAGAATATAGTACACGACACGAGGCAACAACATATACAAAATATAGTACACGACACGAGGCAACAACATATACAAAATATAGTACACGACACGAGGCAACAACATATACAGAATATAGTACACGACACGACGCAACAACATATACAGAATATAGTACACGACACGCGACAACAACATATACAAAATATAGTACACGACACGAGGCAACAACATATACATAATATAGTACACGACACGAGGCAACAACATATACAAAATATAGTACACGACACGAGGCAACAACATATACAATATATAGTACACGACACGAGGCAACACCATATACAAAATATAGTACACGACACGAGGCAACAACATATACAGAATATAGTACACGACACGAGGCAACAACATATACATAATATAGTACACGACACGAGGCATTAACATATACCGAATATAGTACACGACACGAGGCAACAACATATACAAAATATAGTACACGGCACGAGGCAACAACATATACAAAATATAGTACACGACACGAGGCAACAACATATACAATATATAGTACACGACACGAGGCAATAACATATACAAAATATAGTACACGACACGAGGCAACAACATATACAAAATATAGTACACGACACGAGGCAACAACATATACAAAATATAGTACACGACACGAGGCAACAACATATACAAAATATAGTACACGACACGAGGCAACAACATATACAAAATATAGTACACGACACGAGGCAACAACATATACAAAATATAGTACACGACACGAGGCAACAACATATACAAAATATAGTACACGACACGAGGCAACAACATATACAAAATATAGTACACGACACGAGGCAACAACATATACAAAATATAGTACACGACACGAGGCAACAACATATACAAAATATAGTACACGACACGAGGCAACAACATATACAAAATATAGTACACGACACGAGGCAACAACATATACAAAATATAGTACACGACACGAGGCAACAACATATACAGAATATAGTACACGACACGAGGCAACAACATATACAAAATATAGTACACGACACGAGGCAATAACATATACAAAATATAGTACACGACACGAGGCAACAACATATAAAAAATATAGTACACGACACGAGGCAACAACATATACAGAATATAGTACACGACACGAGGCAACAACATATACAAAATATAGTACACGACACGAGGCAATAACATATACAAAATATAGTACACGACACGAGGCAATAACATATACAAAATATAGTACACGACACGAGGCAACAACATATAAAAAATATAGTACACGACACGAGGCAACAACATATACAGAATATAGTACACGACACGCGACAACAACATATACAGAATATAGTACACAAGACGAGGCAACAACATATACGGAATAAAGTACACAACACGAGGCAACAACATATAGAGAATATAGTACATGACACGAGGCAATAACATATACAGAATATAGTACACGACACGAGGCAACAACATATACAGAATATAGTACACGACACGAGGCAACAACATATACAGAATATAGTTCGCGACACGAGGCAACAACATATACAAAATATAGTACAAGACACGAGGCAACAACATATACAAAATATAGTACACGACACGAGGCAACAACATATACAAAATATAGTACACGACACGAGGCAACAACATATACAAAATATAGTACACGACACGAGGCAACAACATATACAGAATATAGTACACGACACGAGGCAACAACATATACAAAATATAGTACACGACACGAGGCAACAATATATACAAAATATAGTACACGACACGAGGCAACAACATATACAAAATATAGTACACGACACGAGGCAACAACATATACAGAATATAGTACAGGACACGAGGCAACAACATATACAGAATATAGTACACGACACGCGACAACAACATATACAGAATATAGTACACGAGACGAGGCAACAACATATACGGAATAAAGTACACAACACGAGGCAACAACATATAGAGAATATAGTACACGACACGAGGCAATAACATATACAGAATATAGTACACGACAAGAGGCAACAACATATACAGAATATAGTACACGACACGAGGCAACAACATATACAGAATATAGTTCGCGACACGAGGCAACAACATATAGAGAATATAGTACAAGACACGAGGCAACAACATATACAGAATATAGTACACGACACGAGGCAACAACATATACAGAATATAGTACACGACACGAGGCAACAACATATACTGAATATAGTACACGACACGAGACAACAACATATACAGAATATAGTACACGACACGAGGCAACAACACATACAGAATATAGTACACGACACGAGGCAACAACACATACAGAATATAGTACACGACACGAGGCAACAACATATAAAGAATATAGTACACGACACGAGGCAACAACATATACAGAATATAGTACACGAAACGAGGCAACAACATATAGAGAATATAGTACAATACACGAGGCAACAACATATACAGAATACAGTACACGACACGAGGCAACAACATATACAGAATATAGTACACGACACGAGGCAACAACATATACAGAATATAGTACACGACACGAGGCAACAACATATACAGAATATAGTACACGAGACGAGGCAACAACATATACAGAATATAGTACACGACACGAGGCAACAACATATACAAAATATAGTACACGACACGAGGCAACAACATATACAGAATATAGTACACGACACGAGGCAACAACACATACAGAATATAGTACACGACACGAGGCAACAACATATAAAGAATATAGTACACGACACGAGGCAACAACATATACAGAATATAGTACACGAAACGAGGCAACAACATATAGAGAATATAGTACAATACACGAGGCAACAACATATACAGAATACAGTACACGACACGAGGCAACAACATATACAGAATATAGTACACGACACGAGGCAACAACATATACAGAATATAGTACACGACACGAGGCAACAACATATACAGAATATAGTACACGAGACGAGGCAACAACATATACAGAATATAGTACACGACACGAGGCAACAACATATACAAAATATAGTACACGACACGAGGCAACAACATATACAGAATATAGTACACGACACGAGGAAACAATATATACAGAATATAGTACACGACACGAGGCAACAACATATACAGAATATAGTACACGAAACGAGGCAACAACATATAGAGAATATAGTACAATACACGAGGCAACAACATATACAGAATACAGTACACGACATGAGGCAACAACATATACAGAATACAGTACACGACATGAGGCATCAACATATACAGAATATAGTACACGACACGAGGCAACACCATATACAGAATATAGTACACGACACGAGGCAACACCATATACAATATATAGTACACGACACGAGGCAACAACATATACAAAATATAGTACACGACACGAGGCAATAACATATACCGAATATAGTACACGACACGAGGCAACAACATATACATAATATAGTACACGACACGAGGCAATAACATATACAAAATATAGTACACGACACGAGGCAACAACATATACAGAATACAGTACACGACACGAGGCAACAACATATACAGAATACAGTACACGACATGAGGCAACAACATATACAGAATATAGTACACGACACGAGGCAACACCATATACAAAATATAGTACACGACACGAGGCAACAACATATACAATATATAGTACACGACACGAGGCAACAACATATACAAAATATAGTACACGACACGAGGCAACAACATATACAAAATATAGTACACGACACGAGGCATCAACATATACAAAATATAGTACACGACACGAGGCAACAACATATACAGAATATAGTACACGACACGAGGCAACAACATATACATAATATAGTACACGACACGAGGCAACAACATATACAAAATATAGTACACGACACGAGGCAACAACATATAAAAAATATAGTACACGACACGAGGCAACAACATATACAAAATATAGTACACGACACGAGGCAACAACATATACAAAATATAGTACACGACACGAGGCAACAACATATACAAAATATAGTACACGACACGAGGCAACAACATATACAAAATATAGTACACGACACGAGGCAACAACATATACAAAATATAGTACACGACACGAGGCAACAACATATACAAAATATAGTACACGACATGAGGCAACAACATATACAGAATATAGTACACGACACGAGGAAACAATATATACAGAATATAGTACACGACACGAGGCATTAACATATACAGAATATAGTACACGAAACGAGGCAACAACATATAGAGAATATAGTACAATACACGAGGCAACAACATATACAGAATACAGTACACGACATGAGGCAACAACATATACAGAATATAGTACACGACACGAGGCATCAACATATACAGAATATAGTACACGACACGAGGCAACACCATATACAAAATATAGTACACGACACGAGGCAACAACATATACAATATATAGTACACGACACGAGGCATCAACATATACAGAATATAGTACACGACACGAGGCAACAACATATACAGAATATAGTACACGACACGAGGCAACAACATATACATAATATAGTACACGACACGAGGCAATAACATATACAAAATATAGTACACGACACGAGGCAACAACATATAAAAAATATAGTACACGACACGAGGCAACAACATATACAAAATATAGTACACGACACGAGGCAACAACATATACAAAATATAGTACACGACACGAGGCAACAACATATACAGAATATAGTACACGACACGAGGCAACAACATATACAAAATATAGTACACGACACGAGGCAACAACATATACAGAATATAGTACACGACACGAGGCAACAACATATACAGAATATAGTACACGACACGAGGCAACAACATATACAAAATATAGTACACGACACGAGGCAACAACATATACAAAATATAGTACACGACACGAGGCAACAACATATACAAAATATAGTACACGACACGAGGCAACACCATATACAAAATATAGTACACGACACGAGGCAACAACATATACAAAATATAGTACACGACACGAGGCAACAACATATACAAAATATAGTACACGACACGAGGCAACAACATATACAAAATATAGTACACGACACGAGGCAACAACATATACAAAATATAGTACACGACACGAGGCAACAACATATACAAAATATAGTACACGACACGAGGCGACATGAAAGTAACTGTTGTCTAACCTTGTCACTTATTGGCTGGAGTGAAGGTGACATGACCTCTACAATGCAGTGTTCAGATCAGAAGCGCAAATTTACCTTCCATCTTATTTAAAAGAGATTGAATTCATGTATTTCTTTTGAAAAGTGTTTCTAAACACTTAAGCAGTCGATATTTAGTGCGAGTTTACTCTTTGCGATTGTGTGTACATTTTCTTGCAATTTTAACAGTACATATTGTTTAGTTAACACGAAAATTACCTTTTGATATACAGGCCTAATTATTCGAATTTTACAACAACATTACCCCTTAATTGTTTTGTATCATTACAAAAACTACTTACAGGAAATACAGATCCCAAAAAGACCGATGTAGCTACTCCTGCATTTGCAGGTAAAACTCGTCACGGTGTCGGTACAGAAGGCATTGGGGTCACAGGAGCCTGGTTCACAGTTCGTTATGGCTGAAGCAAAACAGTTGAAGATAATCATACAACTTCTACATAAAGTGCTTTCGCTCCAACACAAGAATGTGGTTAATGGTGCTGTAAAATAAGTTATAATTACCTCAAGAGTAACATTAGGTTACAGTGTGTCTTCAAGAGAAAAGTGATCAGATTGAACTAGGATTATGCGAGTTATTTCAATGTTTTATGACGTGATTTAATGTGAAGGTTACAGTGTGGCTTCAAGAGAAAAGTTGTCAGATTGAACTAGGATTATGCGAGTTATTTCAATGTTTTATGACGTCATTTAACGTGAAGCCTAGATTATTTTAGATAAAAGGCGCTGTTGCACGTTTTTTTGCTCAAATAAGTCAATGAAATGTATTTGAAAAATAAAGTCAGCAACATTAAAACACCCTTCTCTCTTCGGAAAGTCAAGTTACAAATGAGTGTGCATGGTTCCGTAAAGCCACTTCCATCGTTTTTGTCATTCGAAATAATAAAATGTGTTCACAATAAAATGGCTGCCTTGCACTTTTTGCTTTATACGCAATACCGTTATTACCACTACGGATAATTGGTTTGTGTAATACGATGTTTTACCCTCTAAAGTAAATATAAATGACATATACTATCATTATAAATGGGAAATTTGAAAAAATAAAATTTGCAAAAAACGTGCTACAGCGCCTTTAAGATTGACAGACATTTATAATCCAATATGAATACGTACGTGGGAAACAAGCGCCGTTAGACCGGCTACACACCAGTCCGGCTGAGCAATTACACGGTCGACCTGCACACAAGAACGAACACAACAATGGAAAATGCCAAATAAGAGGATCAACATACATTGATAGAAAGGAATAAAGAGCTTAGGAGGTTTTTAATGATCCTCTATAAGGTTAGAATGATGTGTTACAGAAACCTAGAGCTGGATATTGTCTTATCATGTCTGTCCCACATGTTTATACGCTCTCTCCAAAGAGAAACGCAACCTCTATCTAAATATCTGACAACATCCCCTGAAAAAAAATAGTGAGCTTAAATTATAATATTTTGGCATGTACTCTTAATATGTTCTCTTATGATTATTACTAGCTCCCAAACGCTGACATTTTATCAGATTTTGTTTGAGAATGTGCACAATGATAAACGTCGGTTGCACGTGCAAATTAATGAAAACACAGTAGATGTAAAGGTCTATAAAAGGATGGCTAGTTTGGCAATTCTGTCATTTAATGTACTCCGAAAATCAAGGTCGACAGTAACCCTGCTGAGTACCGCAGATCGAAATATTGTCATTGGTCACATTGAGACCGGGCAAAGTTTTGGAACAGTTGCCAGTCATCTAAATGTGCATTAAACATCAATCTTCCGCCCCAGGACGAGTAGACAAAGGATCACCACACCGGCTCAGAATCGCTACATCCGGGTGACCAACCTACGTAATCGACAGGCCCCACCAACCGTCACTGGAACACAGGTGCCTGGTTTGAGGAAAGTGTCGCCCAAACCATCAGGAACCGTTTACGTGAGGCCAATCTACGTGCATTAAACCATTTGTCGGGCCCTTCCTGAGACGCCAACATAGACGCCAACATAGACGTCAACGTCTCAGGTTGTGCACTAACGTGAGGATATGCACCCTAAGAAACTGGAGACGAGTCTGGACGCCAACGTCTCAGGTTGTGCACTAACGTGACGATATGGACCCTAAGAAACTGGAGACGAGTCTGGACGCCAACGCCGCAGGTGGAGCACTAACGGGAGGATGTGGACCCTTAGAAACTAGAGACGAGTCTGGACGCCAACGTCTCAGGTTGTGCACTAACGTGACGATATGGACCCTAAGAAACTGGAGACGAGGCTGGACGCCAACGTCTCAGGTTGTGCACTAACGTGACGATATGGACCCTAAGAAACTGGAGACGAGTCTGGACGCCAACGCCGCAGGTGGAGCACTAACGTGAGGATGTGGACCCTTAGAAACTAGAGACGAGTCTGGACGCCAACGTCTCAGGTTGTGCACTAACGTGACGATATGGACCCTAAGAAACTGGAGACGAGTCTGGACGCCAACGCCGCAGGTGGAGCACTAACGTGAGGATGTGGACCCTTAGAAACTAGAGACGAGTCTGGACGCCAACGTCTCAGGTTGTGCACTAACGTGACGATATGGACCCTAAGAAACTGGAGACGAGTCTGGACGCCAACGCCGCAGGTGGAGCACTAACGTGAGGATGTGGACCCTTAGAAACTAGAGACGAGTCTGGACGCCAACGTCTCAGGTTGTGCACTAACGTGACGATATGGACCCTAAGAAACTGGAGACGAGGCTGGACGCCAACGTCTCAGGTGGTGCACTAACGTGAGGATATGGACCCTTAGAAACTAGAGGCGAGTCTGGACGCCAACGTCTCAGGTTGTGCACTAACGTGACGATATGGACCCTAAGAAACTGGAGACGAGTCCCGTTTCCTACTTTACCGGCGTGACGGCAGGCTACGTGTCTATATAAACGAGGAAATGAACGTTTTGCTCGGAATTGCGTTCGACAGGTCTACATATTTGGAGGAGGAAGCGTCATGGTATGGGGAGACATGTCTTACAATCAACGATCACACCTGATCATCAATTCCGGCAATTTGACGGCGCAACGATACATCAAATACGTTTTATAACCTCATCTCCAACAGAGGGAGCTGTTTCAACACCTCGTGCAACAGTGAATTCTTTACGGAATTCCAATGTTAACATCTTGCCATGGCCGACAATCTGCCCTATCGAACATCTATAAGACCATATTGATCGTCGTATTCGTGCACGTACACCTCCACGGCAGCCGTTTGAAGCTCCTGGAGTTCATACGAGATACTGAAAAAAACGCCCCCTTGTTTGATTCGAGTGCGTGCTAGACACCTGTAAGATTGTGACTTTATACGATAGAGACAAAAGTTTCAACATGCCAACTTTCCTTGTGGTATCTTTAATAATACATGTGTAATACAAAGTTAAAAATTGATAAAAACACTTTCTAAATTCAGGGGTTGCGTTTTTCTTTTGAGTTAAATTACACTAATGACGTTTGTCTCACGTTTATTTTATGATAATGACGAGTCATTGGCAAATGTCACTTTTAAAACGACCTCGCTGATTGCACTACTAGATGCAAACGTAACTAACCAGGACACTCCCTTTAAGGCTGTCCTCGATTTCAAGCGTAAAACAACAGAGGTTAGGATCGGAAATCTGAATGGAGTACCCTCTTTGGGAAGAGATTGGAGAAGAAGATAAAAATAAGTTTTTAAGTCATGGCCTACGAGACCTTTATTTGGGGTCACAGGGTCACCAAATCTACAATTTAGACTCTCCATTGGTCAAAAAGTCCGTATACAACATTAAAGCATTCTAGGTCTTTACATTCTGGAGAAGAAGATGAAAAAATGGGATTACGGTCATTGCCTGTGAGGGCTTTATTTGGCACCACAGGGTCACCAAATCTAAACTTTAGAATGTCCATTGGTTAAAGAATCTGTACATTATATAGCAGGCTTCTAAGTCTCTTTATTCTGGATAAGAAGATTAAAAAAAGTATTTCAGGTCATTGCCTGTGAGACCGTTGTTTGGGACCACAGGGTCGCCAAATCTACACTTTAGAATCTCCATTGTCTAAAGCGTATACACACGATAGTACAGTCTTCTACGTTTTTTGTTCTGGGGAAGAAGATGAACACAGGTTTTTAGGTCATGGCCTGTGAGGCACTTGTTTAGGACCATTGGGTCACCAAATCTACAATTCAGATTTGCTAAAACGTCGGTACACAACATTTCAGCCTTCTAGGTCTATTCGTTCTGGAGAAGAAGGTGAAAATAGCTTTTTATAGGTTATTGCCTGTGAGGCCCTTATTTGGGGCCATTGGATCATCAAATCTACAATTAGAATTGCCAAGGAACCTGTACACAAAATTTCAGTTCTTTAGACCCAGTGGTTCTGGAGGAGAAGACGAAACAGCGAAAAGTTTATAGACGGACGGGTGGATGGACGGACGCCGGACGCCGGACGCCGGACGCCGGACACCAGGCCATGCAATAGGCCCATCGGGCCTTTCAGGCCTGATGAGCTAAACATTTAATCACTGTTGTCCAATTTAACACTGTCTCCTTAAAAAAACAGCAACATACTGCCTTTGACCCGCACATTGTAACACGGCATTTTCGTCTGCCATCTTGAAAGCTTGCGGGCTGTCTTGTTTTCGATATCTTGGTCACCGCTATATGCATAACCAGTAAGAGTCGGCAATAGGGGTGCTCATTTGTACATTTGACCCCAATTATGGGTCACAGGGGTCATGACTTAAGAGCTTGATTTCCTCTTCTCCAGTACGAAATGCTCGAGAAAGCTGAAATTGTATGCACAGACTTCTTGGTCAATGGGGATTCTAAATTTTATATTTGATGTAGGTTATGACATAAAAACTATTTCATCTTCCTCTCCAGTACGAAAAGCTCTAAAAACATTAAATACTGTTTTTTTAAACTCATTGGCTAATGGAGATTCTGAATTGTAGATTTTGTAACAGCTTAATGTGGCCCCATATACAGGTCACAGGAACCCCGCCATAAAAACAAAGAACATTTTTGACAGAAAACAGCTGATCCATCAACAAACTATGACCTTTAACTTGTGTGGACGCATGCTTTAGTCATGTTGCGGGATATATTTATCAACCTCGGGAAGATTTATCAGCCCGTATCACGGTGTTTATTGGTATTTGTTAATGGTCACTTCAAATCAAATCAGGGATCGACATTGATTCATGAGGTAGGATAAATAATGTTAGGTATTCATATATACTGTTTTCAACAGAGCTTTGCCCCACTGAACATAAAAAAAATGTCCTTTTTAAAAGTACTACTGTCAAGGCCATATAACTTTCACACTGTAAAATGTACCAATGACACATCTCGTAATATGATATTGGCTTCGAATGACATATATTAAAGTCTGAATGTATTGATGTTCTGGAGAGAAAGTCTTTTTTTACAAACGCGGAGTGTCAAAAGCGCAAAATTGCACAACATTTTTTTTATATCTCAGACGATGCCTGAACACCAATGCGAACAAATGTTTATTTTGTCTAAGACCTAACAAAAATCAACAACCAAATAACTTACATAGAAAGTCCAGAACTGCATCCGATAGGGTGTCGAGGGCATAGACGTCTTCTACGTATAAATTGTAAAGAGGGTCGGTCGCCATGACATCTGGCTGTTCATGATCAACGTTTTGACCTAAGGCAATCACGAACACCTCTGACACGAGTTTCAGCTTGCTGGCGTATGTTAGCAGTTCCGCTGCTTTGTTGTCGCTGCCTGCTGTGATGATGATGGTAATGCTTTGGGCTGTGGAGCGTCTTCCCTTGGATCCCTGAGCCGCCTCATCCAGTGCACTCCCCAGTCCCGTCAGCCCCCCGTCATAGTGCTCTCCCTCTAGAAAGCTTATAACCTCATCTTTTGTCCATCGGTTCCCATCGTTTTTTACGAAAGAGAAAACCGTTTTGGCTGTAGTTGAAAGCCTGATAAAACCGAACTGCACAGCAGTTTCGTTAAAAGTTGTTCTCGTCACAAGGTCTTTGACGAAATCCATGATTCTTTCATGCTCGTCTTCGTTAACTGCCTTCGACGCGTCCAATATGAAGTTGACATCAACTTGGTTTTCGAGACAAACTGAAAAATAGTTTGGTCATCAGTATGTTGTCAGTTGTCCGCTCACCACTATTTTGTCAGTTGTTCGTTTCACTCACCGATGTATGAAAACTTTAAAAACATATATCTAAGTATATGTTAAACCTAATTTGATCACATTCCAAAACTAAAGAGGTGATAAACTGATAAAAGCCAAGAGGATTGATTTTTCGATATAAATTGACAAATTCAAATTATTAATATTTCTTTCTAGAATTGATGAAAACACAAAAAGCTTGAAAATATCAAACCATTTGGTACGTGTACAGTTAAATGAATGCTGTACATAATTCAAACATAGAAGCGACTTTACCAATTACAACTAAATGCCATGGGAAAAGGGGTCAAAAGTTCTTCCCCAAACTCGGATTTCCCATAGACTTACATGTTAATTAACCTTTGCAAGAATAATTTTCATAATTTAAGTTAAAGTCAAATTATTATAAAATTTAACAGACATCTTTGAAAGTATGTTAGCTCTGCATAAGTAATTTCGTTCATCTTTATGTTGATCCCTCATCAAATGACATCCGACTGCAGAACGTATATATAAGTTCATGTACCAATGTACCATTGACCGCCCTGTTAATTATTGACGTATGATGTATATGCTTTGCTTATATGAAGATAACTTTCTTGACATTCAACGTAAACTAACATGGAAATTACGTGAATGTAGCTGAAGTGATTTCCCATAATTTGGTATAATATAATTGACAACCATTTTACATATAGTTTAATAATGAAAATTATTCTTGCAACGATTAATTAACATGTAAGTCTGTGCAAAATGCGAGGACGAGGAAGAACTTTTGGTCCATGGGTGTAATATAAATCTCCACTACCCGTTTTACAAACATAACATTAACTATTAAACATAAAAAGCTTAAGGTACCATATTGTTCTTTAGTTGTCATTTAAATCCACATTATGCATATAATTACAATATGCAGAGCACCTGGTCGGCAATGGTAGTGACATATTTTATAAAATTTTGCAACATTGCCAAGTTCTTGTTTTGCCAAGTTTGAAAAAACACCATGCATGAAAAAATCCATTGAAATAAAACCATTTCGATTAAAAAGAAACTTAGAATAAGTACCAGAAACATCAGCGAGCACCTTGCCCCCGAATAAGGTAAGTAGGAGCACGGCCGAGTACAGCAGCATGGTCGCCCTTCTTTGTTAGAATCTCTTGTTACGGCATGGGCATAGAAGAGAAGCTTTGAACTGCTGTTTTGGGACGAGCTGATTCATTTTCATAGGTTGGGCTTGTGACCAGACTCCATAGCTACAGGGAAGATCGGTATCTTCACGAATGTAACCTATCTTTTGTTGTCGAGAAAAAAAACTGTTACTTCTTAGTTCAATATGATTTAAAGATAATTAAAGACAATTGACGTTAAACTCATTTACCTTATCAATAGTTTTTAGTATTATTGAAAGGTGATTTTGATGAAAATATGATAGAAAAAATACCCACGCTTGGAAAAAACACTGCGCCTGAAGGTAGGTAATGACCCAGCTCCTTCTTATCTGATTGGTTCAGTGTGAGCAGTCTATCCTTTACCCTGCAGGTCTCACGTCGTAATTGCCATGGAAACGTACATTTTGATGAATCGTTACTAAAACACATAAAGTATATCTGATTAAAAAAAGATCACTGTTTTATTCAGTAAAGAGTTGTATCTCAATTCAAAAACGAGTACGTGAAGAAAAAGCTCGAATGTGACTAATGTAGTTTGTTCAGTGAACAAATTTAAATGGGTACTTTAATGCTGAATAGTATAGAAAGAAGTGCTGTTGCTTTAATCTTGATTTCAAGCTAACAATTTGAAATTAGTACATTATCATTCTAAAGTAGAACTTACGTATTGAAACGGTAATTCCAGTGGGAGTGTTTCTTCTGTCGAGTATGATGGCTGAGAGGGGCCAATTCAATTAACACGAAATCAAAAGACCCCTCTCAGCCACCAAAATTGAGTCTGTATGGATAGCGCTGTTGCTAGCGCGTTCAAAAGGAATCCCGTTTGGGGCTTGTGTCTGTTGTGGAGAACTGCTCTACATGCAGTAAGGTTTGGGAACAATGCTCCACTGAATTTCAGCGCAGTACCACCCATGCATGGTTCGCTAGTTCCAGTCGAAGCTCGCAGGTTTCACCCAATGCATAGCCGCCATGGTGTTGCAGGCTTTCTCCCCGCAATAATACTATAGTCCGGTTGCCAGACCCCTGTTTTTTGGACAACCTTGCATTGCGGTATGTACAAAGTTTTTTTGCTGTTTCTATACCTCTGAGACGTGCTCTTCAAGAATCTGAATGATGCCACTCTGTCATCATTGGGCAATCCGCACAATATGCAAATTAAGGCCGCCATTACTGAAAATCTTGATTTCGTCATTATCTCCGTAACTATGCATGATATCAAATTAATTTTGGTGTCTATCCCCATGTTTAGAGGGGTAATGAATCAGATTAAACCTTTTCAATAAAGATCACAACAATAAGTTATGCTGAATATGCAAATTAAGGCCGCCATTACTGAAAATCTTGATTTCGTCATTATCTCAATAACTATGCATTATATCAAATTAATTTTGGTGTCTATCCCTATGTTTAGAGGGGTAATGAATCAGATTAAGCCTTTTCAGTAAAGATCACAACAATAATTTATGCTGAATATGTAAATTAAGGCCGCCATTACTGAAAATCTTGTTTTCGTCATTATCTCAGTAACTAATAACTATGCATGATATCAAATTAATTTTGGTGTCTATCCCCCTGTTTAGATGGGTAATGAATCAGATTAAGCCTTTTCAGTAAAGATCACAACAATAATTTATGCTGAATATGCAAATTAAGGCCGCCATTACTGAAAATCTTGAATTCGTCAATATCTCAGTAACTATGCATGATAGTATCAACTTAATTTTGGTGTCTATCCCCATGTTTAGAGGGGTAATGAATCAGATTAAGCCGATTCAGTAAAGGTCACAACATAATTTGTGCTTAATATGTAAATTAAGGCTGCCATTACTCTAAGCAATGCATTGGTAAGAGGGTATGTCCATGCTGAACTTCAGAAGACTTGTCTTGTTCAGCTTATCTGAAAATTTCGATGTACATTTTCATTACAGATTCGACTCCTCAACACACGTTCTCGCAATGTTATTAACAGTAGTAGATAAGCATGTAAAGATGCATGGTGCCAATGCCAAGACCTTTCGCTGCGTCTAGATACCATGTTACTAGAAAGCCAGACCTGCCTTCAAGTGAAGTGAATCGTTGTTTTACTGCTTCGAATGAAATAGGTTTACCAAATGATATTCTCGGAATTCATACCAAAGCTCAGGGGCATGCACATGCTCATGAGTTGTATTGACTTTCTTGGCGTATTGACGGCAGACAGTGGACTTGAGCATAATATCATGAAATCGTATGTTGGAGATGTGGCACACATGCTGTCGGGGACGAAATATCTCCAGAACTTAGAGCCCTTCAGTTAGTGACAAAGGAACTGTTGCTTGCACATCAAAAGGATGCGATTGTCATGAGATGCTTGGGGCTCGTGAAATGATTATGTAAGAAGCATCACAACTCGCCACTAAGTCCGAACCTGACAAAACCTGTCTTCATCATGTTGGTATTCGTGTTGGAAGACTGGCCACTCCATATCTGGACAGTAGAGCTAAAGATGCCCCGCTCTTTTGCTTCTGCTCACTTCAACTATGCGAGATACGGGTTGTAATACGTGAGGACATTGGAGCACCTCCCACCTGGAGACACTTCTGACTTGCATTGATCCTCTTGATCTTACTGGCCAACCCATTTATTTGAACTTGGATAAGGACGCATTAAATCGCCAGGTCAGCTCTTAATTGATGTAAGTTAACCATTCACAATCTCAACTGCGTCATGTACGTTCACTCTTTCAGGTGCAATTACACCAATGACAACATTGATGATCACACTATAGCGAGATGACCAGTGGGATGAAGAGGATCGATGCAAGTCAGAAGTTTATCCTGTATCTTGATTTTGTATTGGGCATGCGAAGTGATGGTTGATACATTCTGTGTTCACCTCCCATGAAGGACTAAAGCACTTTCAATGTCCTCAGGTAGTACTATCACAACCTCAAGCTCCTGTTGTTGAAGTGAGCAAAAGCAAACCAGTTTGGCATCATTTGCTCTACTTTTCTACATCATTTGCTCTACTGGTGGAATGGCCAGTCAGTCCCTCATTCCGCCCGCATGAAGACCATAATGATGAAGACAGGTTTTGTCAGATTCTGAACCAAGTGGTCAGTTGTAATGCTTCATTTTAAGTGATCCGAGCATCTTTTGTCATTAACCGAAGGGCTCTAAAGTTATGTGGAACTTTCTTCCCCTTCATCCTCATTCAGTCCTCATTCCTTCGTTAGACGAGCATCGGCCATGGCTGTGAGCATGGAGTCCGGGTGGGCTGGATTCATACCAATCAATGGCAGATACACGGCCTTGGTCGCTGGTTTCACCCTCTGCCCTTGTTCTCTACACAACTTAGCGTTGAAGCCATCGAACTCGATAGGGTTTGTGCTTGTCGCAACACAGTTAAAGAACTCGAAGTCTAAATGGAAGGTCCTGTCTGGATGGGCCATTATTCAAAGCGGTAAGACAGAATGATTCACTTCACTTGAAGGCAGGTCTGGCTTTTTAGGAACACGGTATCTCTTGATGGAGATTATCTGTTCTACCCTCTCGTCCTTCCTTGTGCGGCGAAAGGCGAAAATTATTGTTGTGATCTTTACTGAAAAGGCTTAATCTCATTCATTACCCCTCTAAACATGGAGATAGACACCAAAATTAAGTTGATGTCATGCATAGTTACTGAGATATTGACGAAAACAAGATTTCCAGTAATGGCGGCCTTAATTTGCATATTCAGCATAAATTATTGTTGTGATCTTTACTGAAAAGGCTTAATCTGATTCATTACCCCTCTAAACATAGGGATAGACACCAAAATTAATTTGATATCATGCATAGTTATTGAGATAATGACGAAATCAAGATTTTCAGTAATGGCGGCCTTAATTTGCATATTCAGCATAAATTATTGTTGTGATCTTTACTGAAAAGGTTTAATCTGATTCATTACCCCTCTAAACATGGGGATAGACACCAAAATTAATTTGATATCATGCATAGTTACGGAGATAATGACGAAATCAAGATTTTCAGTAATGGCGGCCTTAATTTGCATATTGCGCGGATTGCCCAATGATGACAGAGTGGCATCATTCAGATTCTTAAAGAGCACATCTCAGAGGTATAGAACCAGCAAAAAAACGTTGTACATACTGCAATGCACACTTATCGGTTCCTGCCACTGGACTTATAGCAGCCGTGATATAAGTGAAATACTCTTGAAGCGGCGTAAAACCCAACTAACCTCACCTCAACCGCCATCTTTGAATATTGCGTGGATGAGGAATTTTCTGGACATATCAAAGTTGTATAAGTCCGTGTCCAAAAAGTTTGTTTACCGATGAAAGATATTACATACATCTTGGATTTCCAACGTATATTTTGAAAATAAAACTTTAGCTATAATTTAGAAACTGTCCATGTTTGTTTGGTTGATAGTAGTTAGCTCTGTTCTATGAAATCTTGGAAGAAAATATATCGGATGTTTAGATAATTAATGAGGCTCCACGGACAAGCTGTCTAGTTGGTCCTATCTGTCGCTTATTACAGTCAAGCCTCAAGGGTTGTCTTCAAAGCGGATCGCCGCGCTGATTACAGCATTGGTCAAGCAATAATCAATTGCAAGTGTATATCGTCTTCCGATTATTCCAATATATAATGTACGTAGAGGTAAAAATCTGTCATTCTTGAGAAAAATGCATCACACATGGAGAACTGTTCTACATGCAGTAAGATTTGGGAACAATGCTATACTGAATTTCAACTTTGTACCGCCCATGCATGGTTTGCTAGTTCCAGCATCAATAATCGCAAGGCATGGATGGAAATGTTGAATCTCAAAATGCGTTTTATGAATTTTTTTAAATACATTTTGACTTTTAGTAATTGATGCCTTAAAAACAGCTTTGATGCAATCTTTACTCGGCCAAGTTAGTTTCCTCGAAAACATTACATTGAGATGAAAAAATGTCTTTGATGAATACTATGATTTACAACTAAAAACTGACTCTGATAAAAACCAGAGAATTAGTGAGCAAAAAATAGTGGTCAAAGAAGAAAAGTTTCAAAATAGCAGATAGATATCAATGTTTAGTTTTCTGTACAAACAAACCACAGCAGCACTATGAAAACTAGATGTGTGTTTCAGATCACTTAAACAATCTTCGAGCGACCATTTGAATGAGAACACATTAAAATGGCCGCTCGGAGGGAAATGGCCTCACATGGCATTAACCGAACCATCTACATTCGTTTTACAACTCTTTTAGTGATTGCGGAGTAGTATTTAGTCGTTGGTAAAACTTATTTTTCCTTTTTCGTAAGAGCTCTTTAATGTTATTTCAGTGAAAACGGGGTGCTAAATTTAAAACGCCTATAAAACCCTTTTTGTGCTTATAACTCGAAGTTGACACTCCTCAGCAGCTGTTATCGTGACAGACAGTTGTTTTCAACGGAGAGTAAAGGAATTGGTCAATTTAATTCCCTCCCATCTACCAATGTTAGCAATATCAACCTTGTTAAAGTTTTGGATAGTTGCAGTTCAACACATGGCATGTGATATAGCTTAAAATTGTACGGTCAATCTTCCTCAGGAAAAAGGGACTTTCTGCATGTCGCACATATTTTATGTAAATTTTAATGAGATAATTTGACATTTGCATAAAGATTATGCCACATAAAAAGATTAAAAGTGCATTGATAGTAGTCGCTCTCGTTAAAACACACTGTCCAGCTTGTATGGGTAGTTGTATGGTCTAATAGTGGTTAGCAGATAGCAGAAATGAGTAGTAATAAGTAATAAGTAATAAGTTCTGAAGAATAATTACACTTTTGGAAAGACTAAATGATACTTACCTGATTAAGACGTTAAAATAATCGCAAAGAATCAACATGCATTTATTTAATTGTTTGCAAGTTGTATGTAGAGGCCACATCTAAAGCAGGAACGTATGACTTGGGTAACTCCTGTTCTGCGATAACGGCATTTTAGGTGACCTTGAATGGATTTCTCAAGTACATGCTCCTTCTAACAGAAAATGCTAAGCTCGACTGGAAACACTATCACTGATATTTTAATTATATCATTGTTTTAATTTTTCAGTGAGAATTTTGGGACACAACGAAAGTATTGCCTTACCATGAAACTAACTGTACGAAGTACCTAACCTACGAAATGGATTTTTATGTAATGATGTCACAAGAATCAGTACAAAGATTACACTCACACATTAAGAAACATGCCATGTTCCTGTGGTCTGAAGACCGTATGTAGAGAAGTTCACATTGTATAATTGCAGAATGAGTGTCAATGGAGGACATATAATTGGAACATATTAATTGTCCAGTCTACTTATTTTAGGCACCTGAAGACAAAACTTTATAATATAACATTATCTGTGCTCTGCAAGATCTTATTATTCTGCACAACAAAAGTTCTAGATGTAAAACTTACACTGAAAAGCCGTTTTGTACGAAATGTTTGGGTAATATAACAATAATGAAATATATGGCATTCAAACGGACATTGTTCTGTCATTTCTTTTGTTTTATTGTTACAATATCAATGTCAGGATGCATTTTTAAAATGCGTTGTATGGAACAGTGCGATGAAAAATCCATTCTTGTTGAAAGGTTGCACGTATGACGCCCGTCAGATACCATATGGGCTCCGTTCCATAACAGCGAGTGCTTATAATTGCTCATTGATCGCTCAATGTAGCGCTCATTCTCACTTGAACGACACAGTGCAAATTCCTCGAAGTTTGCTCGCCTTTTACGTAGCGCTACATAGAGAAATCGCTTTTAAGAGAATTTAAAAAGTAATCGCTCATTGAGCGATAACTTTGAAACCTCTCTTGAACATGGTCCTGGGCTGATTGGGTTTTGCTCTGTCACTATTTTAGATTGGGTTATGTTCACATTTAAGGATGATCGTGACATCTGCGTAGTGAATTCCAGAAATATGTATCATAATAAAAGATGTAGACGATAAATTGAAGAGACTTAGGGTCAAATCTCGACCCACTTCCGCTTGAGGACGTAGTATATTTTCCGCCAAGGGCTGGTGATAAGAAACTACTAGTTGGTGGGAAAACTGCTCGACTCTTGCAAATGTTTTGATGATAGAATCGAAAAAGTACAAAAGCAAATCTCAAGCTCTTCTTTGCTTGCCCGAAGGCGAAGTGAATTTGATGAAGAGTTAGATAACTAAACGATGATTTACTTTCAAATTTGTTCAGGGCTTAACGTTCTTGTTTTTTCTCATAGGAATAAATGTTCAGTCATTAGGTCACATGATAAACCGAGTTTAATATATCTTGATCAAGTGAATTGGATCTTTTGGTTCAAATATGACAGAAATGTTTTAAAGAGGCTGCAGTACGTTTTTTTTGCAAGACTTTTTTGTAATTTTTTCTTAAAATTTGCCATTTATGATAAAAGTTTAAACAACATATTACATCAGAGGGTAAAACATCTCATTGCACGACCCAAAGGCCGTATACATAGAAACCAGTAATCGGTATTGGTAGAAAATGGTGCGACGTATAAAGCGACAATTTGTGAACCTCATCAGTGTGAGAGGCAGATTTGTAGGTCATATGCAATTCTGAGATTTCAGAAAGCAAGATGGTTGATCATTCCATCATTTTGCCATATATAAAACTCGAATTTGAGTGTTTAGGTATCGCTACATCAGTCAGATCACCTGAACTAACCTGGCTTAATCATGTTCATTCGTTTTAGAATTCTTTTTATTGATTCGGGAGATTTATTTAGTCATTGGTAACACTTTCCTTTTTGCGAGATCACTTTATTCCAGTTAGCAAAACGTGCGGCTTTAAATGCATTGTGATATTATATATTTGCATAAAATACAATTGCCAATAACAATAATGGATATGCATATGCTGCACGGTTCCACACCGAATATGTTCTGAAGGCGTTTCTCATATAATATTGCTCTAACGGATTTGTACTTTCGATGCCAATACTTAGTACTTCATACGACCGTGTAGGTCCGTACTTCATCTGCCAAGGTACCCACTTAAACAGCTGGGTGGACTGAGTGCAATGTGATGAAGGACAGAACAGATCACACTGAGATCACAAGTTTGTGGTGTCTCCTCCAGGATTCGACCCCTAGAGCTTTTTTGAGGAAGGCAATCATGCTAACCACTAATTTGCCTTTTATAATGTAGTTTATAGATGTAGTTTAAACAATATATCGTTACTTAGAAAGTAAAACATGTTATTACACGACCCGATCAGGCGTATCTATATAAAGGATTTGTGACCTTTTCGCTGGTACATGTGTAGGTCTCATGCGATTTTGGTAGTTAAGCAAGATGGTTGACCATTCCATCATGGTGCCATATTCAAAACTCTACTGTGATTGTTTAGGTATCCCTCCAGAAGTCGAATCACTTGAACTACTTTCGAGCGGCCATTTTAGGGTAAACACCTTAAAATGGTCTCTAGAAGGAAAATTGACTCGCATCATCACCAGTCGCACCAGGCTTAACCAAATCCTGTTTTCATTAATTAAGGTGTAACACTTTCCTTTTCGTGAGAACACTTGTGTCGGTGATTTTGCAATGCTGATCGATATTCTTGAAAGAAACTGGATATTTATTATCATCAAATCTATATGAACATGTCATTTACTGTTTCCTGTGCACATCCACATGCAAAAGGAAAGATCGGTGTAGTGTACACGAGTGTCTACTACCTTGGGCAAAACAGTCTGGACAATATCAGAATGATCTGACAAGCGTCAGGTGTCGTGGGAAACTTATAACAGTTACTGGCGGTACGAGTACTACGACGGGCTACTTTTTAAGGAAAGGAAATATACACCTTTACCAGATTGCACAAATACACGCTTTTAGCTGCCTCAAACGAATCAATGCAGAAGCTTGTCTCGAAGACACGCCTGGTGTCATACAACCGTAGATTTAAAGTATTCTTTTGCCTCAACCAGTTGATGAGACTTCTGTATAACAGTTTGTATTCGTTGTGCCATAACAAGTAACTCTAGTCTTTTTAAAGATATTGAAGTTCCATAATGAAGTCATGATTAATTCATGCCGTTACAATTTAAGAATGGACATTAACATAATCTTATTAAGGGTTATATAGTTTAAAAGTACAGTAGAAGGCATCCAAACTATTTCCGAAACGGTTTTGAATTGAAAGTATGTGAAGAAGAACTTGCTATGAAACCGTAAATGTACTAACTGCAATCGTGTATGTAATCTTTTAATCGTAAACACTACGTCCTTGTGTAAAACTGTTATATTTGGGATCACGCGATCTGTAATAATATATATCTTCTACTTTTGTCGGATCGAATCCCGCGAGCCATACCCTAAGAAAACGTATTGAATTCAATGTACATTGCTTACTAAGCTATGTGTTCTTAAAACGACAATTGAAGGTTTGACAATCGTTGTTCAAAGGAAGCCGAGACTATTGCACAACAAGAACAAGTCGAATGGGAAACAACGACTTTATTTATCAGCGTGTTGAACAGTACATCACAGCGGATGTAGAACATAACAATATTGCATTCAGAGAACACGAGGCAACACATATGTTATATATATATATATATAGGTTCTTTGTTTAACTCAGTTGATGCCATTTATGGGTTGATAGTTGCATACACTATATTCCATCATTCACTTTATGTTAAATTCATTTGATGCCATTTATGGGTTGATAGTTGCATACACTATATTCCATCATTCACTTTAGGTAAACGATATTACTTGATTTAAATTCATCTAGGTATTAACAAGAGTATGTCAGTAAAATTGGTCAGTATTATGTAAACTATATCTTATACGTTGCAGAAACGTAAATCCTATTGATATCTAGATAAATATGATACTATAGCTGCAAAATCATGGTATTCTGTTATACTTTGTACGTGTATTTATAACTGACATGTATAATAGATGCATAAAATGAATAAAATACATAATCATAATCAGCACATGTATCCAAAGTCTTTGCTACCGAAGAAAAGAATCAAAGAACGATGGAAGAGGAAATAATATCATTGTTAATTGCACCTCGAAGCACGGCTGTAAAATGGAAGGTTAACCTCAGACAGCGGTTACCAACATCGACCACATCTGAAATGCTAAATACAGTTTTCACTTGTGTGTATGGTGTATTTATAAAACTACCCTCAGTTGAAACCGTCCTTGGAGTGTAACCGTTTATTATTTCAATTTATTTATAGAAATCAAAATAAAATAATGTTCGTTGCACATACCGTATTCTCTCGGGTACAAGACCATACTCGAGCCTTAGACCACCCCCACTTTTCAGGGGTTGTACTGGTTGAGGTTATTTTCAGGTTATAGCCCACCCACAACTTTGCCAGATGTTCCATAGGCATACATTACATAATTACATGTATTAAGGATAAATCACATCAATAAGCTCAACAGGTTTTGAAGAACATGGATAATTTGAAACCTTAACAAAAGAAGATAATACATCACAGATTATACAGAAAACAAAACAGTGATTACTTCTTGTCATCTACTATCTGCAGCTGTAAGCTGATGATATGCTGATCCTTATAATACACAATTACAACATCTACTTGTGTCTTTTGTCGTTCAATGTAAAACATTTTCAAACACTTTTAAAGTTTAACTGTAACAAACTTTATTTTCCCCCATCTCATCTTGAGTTATAGGCTCATAGAGACCGTTTCTTCATAATAGTACCTATGTTTTAACACAGGGACTTCTTGTGGAAAACAATGGACGTAAAGCCCTGCAATCGATGATCAAGTAACTAATATACGTTTTTAAACACTACATTAGGTGATATATATATATTGATTGATTGATCATCGAATGATGAACTGCAAGTTTTTTTGTCCATTGTTTTTGACAATATTCCATTTATAACAGTATTGCATGTTTCCTAATAACTCCTACAACAGGGAAACTTGGCAACATATATCTTATTTCGCTTTATTTAACTACCTCTTTGCTAAGTGGTTACCAATACCTCTATCTTGTAAGTGGTTACCAATACCTCTATCTCGTAAGTGGTTACCGATACCTCTATCTTGTAAGTGGTTACCGATACCTCTATCTTGTAAGTGGTTAGCGATACCTCTATCTTGTAAGTGGTTAGCGATTCCTCTATCTTGTAAGTGGTTACCGATACCTCTATCTTGTAAGTGGTTACCGATAACTCTATCTTGTAAGTGGTTACTGATACCTCTATCTTGTAAGTGGTTACCGATACTTCTATCTTGTAAGTGGTTACCGATAACTCTATCTTGTAAGTGGTTACCAATAACTATCTTGTAAGTGGTTACCGATAACTCTATCTTGTAAGTAGTTACTGATACCTCTATCTTGTAAGTGGTTACCGATAACTATCTTGTAAGTGGTTACCGATACCTCTATCTTGTAAGTGGTTACCGATACCTCTATCTTGTAAGTGGTTACCGATACCTCTATCTTGTAAGTGGTTACCGATACCTCTATCTTATAAGTGGTTACCGATACCTCTATCTTGTAAGTGGTTACCGATAACTCTATCTTGTAAGTGGTTACTGATACCTCTATCTTGTAAGTGGTTACCGATTCCTCTATCTCGTAATTGGTTACCGATACCTCTATCTTGTAAGTGGTTACCGATACCTCTATCTCGTAAGTGGTTACCGATAACTCTATCTTGTAAGTGGTTACCGATACCTCTATCTTGTAAGTGGTTACCGATACCTCTATCTTGTAATTGGTTAACGATACCTCTATCTTGTAAGTGGTTACCGATACCTCTATCTTGTAAGTGGTTACCGATACCTCTATCTTGTAATTGGTTAACGATACCTCTATCTTGTAAGTGGTTACCAATACCTCTATCTTGTAAGTGGTTACCGATACCGCTATCTTGTAAGTGGTTACCGATACCTCTATCTTGTAAGTGGTTACCGATACTCTTATCTTGTAAGTGATAGATGGATTTCCTGGCTGGTGTTCTACTGGATATGGGATGTTTCTACTGGAACCAAACGAAAGCAAACAACACAAGTGTTTGCTACAAACATGGCAATGTACCCCGCAGCTAAGATTGAGTAAAGAGAAACGTTACATGGGCTAGTTTTTATCATTTGGTCAAAAGTGCTTCTTCATATATTACATTTCGGTAAAAGGTGTCATGATGACCATCAAATTTGAAGACATTTTGTGTTATGGTTCATAAGATATATATATATAGCATTAACATGGGCTTGAAAAGTGGTCAAAGTGTTATGGTGACCTTGAAATTAAGTATAGGTCACCAAAGTCGACTGGTGTCTGGGAAATCCCCAAACAAAGGATATATAGCATTAACAAAAGTATGAAAAGCGGTGTGGTAACCTTGAAAATAAGGTCATAGTCACGATTGTGAACTGGTGTCTAAGTTATCTGCCAATATTAGACTGTCACCAGATTTGAAGACATTGGGTGCTATGGTTCATGGGATATCTCATTAATAAGAACGGGACGTATGCGTACATACATATGTAAGGACACAGCTGAGTACATAGTCCCTTATTCCTCCTTGCTGCAGAGGGAAAAAAAAAATGTGAGGTGAATTTGGAGTATTTCAAGATAGCAAATCAAAAATATGTTGCAACCAATCAGCACCTTCAAAAGAGTATAACTACATATACGTGTGACATAACAATGGCTTTGTAGGAAGGTATGAGTAATGAATGAATGAATCTATGTCTGATTACTTGTCAAAGCATTAACAATATACAAAATAAAATATAGGCAGAACAGAACTCGTACTATATGTTACAGGTAATATTCTGTTTTGATAATGACAATAAATACACATATAAGACAAAACTATGAAGACATAAATCTTAAAATACAATAAATCTGATAAATAATTTGACAAATCTCTTTCAAATCAATCTCAAACATGTTTAATATCTTCTCAATATCCTACAGGAATATCTATACACCCTTCAAATAGGCACCTCTTATGATACAAGTACAGAAAACAGAAATGCACCAAAACAATACCTTGTTTTTTTAACATTATGTTATAACATATCTTAAATTAAATTAAATCTTTAGTAATTTTTAACAACCCATGACATATCCATGACAAGACAGAATGTTGAGATCATTATTTAGTCGCAGATACACTGAACATTGATAAAGTATTAACCAATTACAGTCAGACCTCGTTTATCCGGACCCTGTATACACGGAAACCCGGCCAATTGCTATCATCATCTATTTTGTGAGACATCATCAATCCCGCTCCAACATTAAGACGGGTTTGCTCCTAATGGCTACAAATATCAATACTTAAAATCAAGCAATATTTTCAGTTGCCTGGTGAGAAGATCGATGAACGATCATCAACTTCCAAATCACGACATTTCATTGATTGACAATATTCACCTATAAATAGCGATGTGTAACCAGCCAGTAATCTGTATGAGTTGAATCTGTCTTACACAAACAGAGGATATAAAATAATCTTACAGATTTAAATACCATGATTGCTAGTTTAATGATCAGTATAAGTCAGTAAACTAGGGAGGTTTAATGATCAGTATACGTCAGTAAACTAGGGTAGTTTAATGATCAGTATACGTCAGTAAACTAGGGAGGTTTAATGATCAGTATACGTCAGTAAATTAGGGTAGTTTAATGATCAGCATACGTCAGTAAACTAGGGGGGTTTAATGATCAGTATACGTCAGTAAATTAGGGTAGTTTAATGATCAGTATACGTCAGTAAACTAGGGAGGTTTAATGATCAGTATAAGTCAGTAAATTAGGGTAGTTTAATGATCAGTATATGTCAGTAAACTAGGGGGGTTTAATGATCAGTATACGTCAGTAAATTAGGGTGGTTTAATGATCATTATACGCCAGTAAACTAGGGTAGTTTAATGATCAGTATACGTCAGTAAATTAGGGTAGTTTAATGATCAGTATACGTCAGTAAACTAGGGAGGTTTAATGATCAGTATAAGTCAGTAAATTAGGGTAGTTTAATGATCAGTATATGTCAGTAAACTAGGGGGGTTTAATGATCAGTATATGTCAGTAAATTAGGGTGGTTTAATGATCATTATACGCCAGTAAACTAGGGAGGTTTAATGATCAGTATACGTCAGTAAATTAGGGTAGTTTAATGATCAGTATACGTCAGTAAACTAGGGAGGTTTAATGATCAGTATACGTCAGTTAACTAGGGTAGTTTAATGATCAGTATACGTCAGTAAACTAGGGAGGTTTAATGATCAGTATACGTCAGTAAACTAGGGAGGTTTAATGATCAGTATACGTCAGTTAACTAGGGTAGTTTAATGATCAGTATACGTCAGTAAACTAGGGAGGTTTAATGATCAGTATACGTCAGTCAACTAGGGAGGTTTAATGATCAGTATACGTCAGTAAATTAGGGTAGTTTAATGATCATTATACGTCAGTAAACTAGGGTGGTTTAATGATCATTATACGTCAGAAAACTAGGGTAGTTTAATAATCAGTATACGTCAGTAAACTAGGGTAGTTTAATGATCAGTATACGTCAGTAGACTACAGTCAATAAACTAGGAATTTTCTTGTGGTGTTGGCAAGGGGATGGTGCATTGGTTTAATCCTATCTGATATTGTGAGATGTTCCCTCACTCATGATCTGGTATTGAGATGGTGCATTACTAAGTCTGAGGTGTATACAGTACATGTTGTGCCCACAGTATCACAGTTGCTTCCTCCACACAGTGCCGTCCAGCTGTCTAGTCCTGAACCTTCCAAGAGTGGAAAGCCCGAAGGTTGTACTGCAACATCAAACCAAGAACATTGAATCATTGAAATATGCTTTACAACAGTCTCATAAGCTAACAGATTCATAGCATCAGCTTGTTAATATACTCTACTTTAAGGATGTATTTGGTCTCAAGGTTCTACAAAACATCAAACTAAGGCCATTGAATCATTGAAATATGCTTTACAACAGTCTCATAAGCTAACAGATTCATAGCATCAGCTTGTTAATATACTCTACTTTATGGATGTATTTGGTCTCAAGGTTCTACAAAACATCAAACTAAGGCCATTGAATCATTGAAATATGCTTTACAACAGTCTCATAAGCTAACAGATTCATAGCATCAGCTTGTTAATATACTCTACTTTAAGGATGTATTTGGTCTCAAGGTTCTACAAAACATCAAACCAAGAACATTGAATCATTGAAATATGCTTTACAATGGTCTCATTAGCGGACAGATTTATAATACCATTAGCTAGTCACTAAATACCAATAGCACTGTGATCAACGACATCAACTCTTGTCCGATTCACTTGTTCACCTTGAGAACATAATGCCTATCTGTGTGTAAATATAAACAGCAGTTTGTGTACATACCAAAAGTTGTAAAGTCAAATTGTCAAATGAAAATGGACCATAAGGTGTAATAGGTTAAATGATCACAAAAGTGCATTTGGTGTATAAATGTTTAAGTAGTTTGACTAACTAGATCACAAACATATTACGTAAAAAAAAATAACAACATTTCTCCAGCTCATACAAAACAAATGCACTCATATTATCAATCGTTCACAGGGTTATCACAGTCAGAAAAGACAAGCAAGATTATTATAACAAAGTATGAGAATCAGAAATGGATCAACAAAGAATTTCAATCAAAAGATTGTGTTGATGGCAAGACCATTTCCAACAGACTGACATTCAAGATACTAGTAACACAACAGCAGAAATACTTTGCACTTATACGCAGATATAATATGCATAGTCACATATTGGATTTGTGTCCATGGTAAAATTAGATCTCAACAACTTGCTAATTTCATGCTTTCAATGCATCACATGCACTAAAAACTTGAAAAAGGAAAAGTTTCACATTTGGTGCAAAATATAAAAAGAATTAAGTCAATAGTTCTTATGTTAATGTTATTTGTTTGTACATATTCTTCCAAATACTACATCCTATGCTTTCAAAAACTATGAAGAAGACCGAAATATGTCTGTTATAGATTTAGACTTTGGTTTTTCAGGTTTTATTATTTCCTTTAATTTTGTGACAATGAAGTTATTGTTGTCATAATCAATTCATCCTGCAGTGAAAGACATGTATGACTTGTTGATGTTAAGAAACTAGAACCAGATGTAAGGCAGAGACGATAAGTTATGTAAAGTTTAGGTTAAATATTTCTCAGGCACATTTTTTCAAAAGTGAAGATGGAAGTAGGACTTTCAATTTATTTTTTGCTGGAAAAAATAATAATGAGGGAAGAGTAAATTTTATTTTTTCGATCCAAATATAGCTTGAACGTTCTTGAAGTATACAAAACAGAAGCACAAACGTTCTTGCAGACCATATATTTGGTGAACAAATGAATTGTGGGGTGTGGCAAAAGTGATGTGCCTAGCTAATAAATTTACCCTTTTATATGAGAATAAAAACCTGTTACACTCACAAATAAAGATTATGCAAGCCCGAGAAACATTTAACTTTTCTAATCTAGCCTAAAGCTGGCAAAATCCAGCAAAGGAAAATGTAGTGCGTTAAGAATCATCTAGTTATGACTATGTGACATGAACTCTGGTTATATCTAGGAGACGACTTGGCATCTGGGCATGAGGTATTTCATTGACTATATATACACACACACTGATCAGCTGGTAGACGATGCACTGGCAATAATCTGTCAAACTCATCCTTGTAAAATACAATGGTAAACTGGACCCGTACAATTGTTGCAATAGCAGCAGTTTTGTTCATGAATTTCTTATAAATAAGTACTTTAAATATAATAGACATAAATGAAAAACATGAAAATTATTATAAATAAGAAATACTGGACTGTAAATAAGTAGGTAGTAAACAAACATGGATAGATGTTATATAAGAATAAGACTATCCAAATACTAGGTGAATACTAACTATTAACACAACATTTCATTTAGAAAATATTTCTTCCATTAGTAAAATCGCTGTGAGTTCGAGTATAAACAAAGAAAATGATGCACAAATACTGGAAATTATTTTTTTTTAAATGTTTACATTTCTATTTAAAAACATGTCTTGATTATAAGATACTAATACTTGTTATTATCCGATCTTTAATGCCCAAAAAAATTAAACAAACTTATTTAAATTATGTGCAAATTCCTTACAATGTCATTACTGCTGTGAAGAACTAAAAGATACATCACACAGATATACAAACTATATCAACTAAATTTCAGTGTACAAGATTCAAAAGTTATCACATATTCTAAATAAATTTCACTTCATTAATAACGAAAAAGTAATATAAAAATGACTTCTTTGATTGAGGGTAGACAGATCTTTATTCCATCAACCCTGATTCTGTCATCAATAGCGTAGTTCCAACACAGAAGATAAACATTCTTCTTATCCTTTACCTATCCAGATGATTACCACACATTACCTGTTGTAATTAAGAATTTGAATAGACCTTCATATTAAGCTGTTCGGTGAATAAATGCCAAAATTAAAATGAGAGAATCACAAATTGCTCAAAAGATGATCAACGAGGAATGGCATCCGGCTCAAGACAGGATATGCCAAAATATTCGACGAAATATTCCAGGACTAGGGTTTTAATAAGGTGATATACCTTCATATACCAACAGGAGATATTATGGTGTTGTGAAATAAGCAAATACATTTGTAAGTATATATAGCATTGAAAATTCCACTGAAAGCATTGCATTGGTCAGGAGTGAAGGGATGCAGTCATGCACGTGATGGCCAACTTTGTTACAAGCCACTTGCTATCTGGACATAACAACAGTCACATTAGTCAATAATCTTAAAACTGGCAAAATGTGCACAATCTGAGATAGAAATATTTATTTTAAAAACTAACATGTAATATTGAAGAGTTTTTGATGTTTTAACTTGAAATCCTTACTTTTAAACAAAATTGATAAATTGTTTTATGGCTGATTTTGAAATTATAATAGAATACCATCACAGAATGCATTTTCATCATGAAATTAATATAAACATTTCATTATTTGAGTAAATATTTTCAGAATAAGGAGGTAAAATCATTCTTCCTAATCATGCTGATGGTATGGCTGGTTAAGGTTAGTAAGAGTTAGTTATTTGGTTATTGTGGTGTAATGAAGAAATCTACACAAGTTGTGGCTGACTTTGGTTTCCTTTTGGAAGCAATTGTAAAACTACCTCATTTCCATGGCATTATTTTGAGTAAAGCAATCCTACGAAAGTTCAAGAATCTTCTCAACATGCCTGGGAATATATATAAATATCAGACAAAAGAGAAGAACTTCATCAAACATTCATTCTACCATTTCAAAGCCTACATAAAACAGGCTGTGACTACAGTAAATTTACACCATGGTATTGAACTGTATTACACACATTTGACACAATGTTCACCACAACTATCTTTTGATTAATATATCACTAGGATCAGATCAACTCTGACATTTCATACAGGCACAGATAACAGTTCGTCCAGTGAAGCACATGGATATAAAGGCATTGTCCAACTTGTGTTGATTTATCCATATATGGTCATAAAGCAGTCTGTAAGCACAACATTGCAATGTGCTACTATTACCATGGTAACATCGGAAGCACTGTTACCATGGAAATGTTCGAAGCACCATAAGTCACTTGACCAAAAAGCAGCAAGCAAGACTCACTAAACACAGGTTTCAGGATAAATTGCAACTCGTACGTTTTTCACTCGTCGCACCAGGGTTCCGATGTCCGTCATACAGGGCACGTGTTGTGGTGACCTCGAAGGACTCAGCGACTCGTTTAAACGATGCTTTGGTGATCGTGGGGGAGTGGACCTCGGGGAACTTGACCTTGGCGGTGTAGACCTCTCTGAAGAGATCCTCTGAGACGATCGAAGAGCGATGTTATTGGCATCTGCTGACATGTTTGTTGAGATAGATTCCATTTCATCGTCGTCATCTTCGTCTGGCGATGGGATTATCTCAGCATTGGGTGAAGGAATAATGTGGTTCATATACTTACTGACATATCCAAGCGGCAGGAGAAAAAGCAGAGAATAAGTATCATTAGTATACTGCTGCAACAGCCAACAGTAAGCACTATCCATGCTTTTTAATATGATATTGAGAGTTATATATATGATACTAAAAAAACTAATAAAAATATTGATTACTGGTTTACTATTCAACTGAAACAATTAAACAGAATTGTAAAATAATACCTGCAAGAAATGTGTGGATTTTACGTCTGATATGTAACTATGTAATTTAAAAGTGTATCTTGTAAATGTAAATGGAGAACACATGAAATGCTGTGTAAATTGTAAGCAGACTTGCAAAAGGGATGCATCCTATTGTAAATCCATAAAACTTGTTTTACTTAATTATAATAGTCAGATATATATCTTTTAGGGAAGTTCTTATTTTAAGCTAACAACTTCCTTAGATTTCATTTATAACTTCATTACAGCAATATTACACTAGTTTAGGTGAGGTGAGTTAGGGTTTAATGCGCTTTCAAGAGTATTTCACTTATATCACGGCTGCTAATATTATTGTAGGGAGAAAGCCCCCAACGTCATGTGGCTATGCATTGCGGTGAAACCTGTGAGCAACGGCTGGAACTAGCGAACCATGAAATTCAGTGTAGCATTGCACCCAAACCTTACTGCGTGTAGAACAGTTCTCAACCGCAGACAAAGTTGCAGTGCCCCTGGCGGGATTCGAACCACGGACCTCTTGATCCGAAGCCGAACGCGCTAACCACTGCACTATCCATCCCCCTACACTAGTTTAAACGTATAACACTCTAGTATCTTGTTACAAGGCTGTTTAGTACCCTCTGTATTCTTTTGGTAAAACTGAAATTACCACAAATTTCAAATCAGTTCTACTCCGAAAGCAGACCTATCTTTGAACAAAGTTCAAATTCAACACGTTTCTATTGAAACGGAATAAAATAATATTTTCAGATATTGTAAAATATTCAAAGGCACCACTTCAGTTAGTGGGCAACACAAATGCAATGTTTCAGGAAGACATGATGAAGAGTTTCTGAGCGGTGCTCTGGAAACGAACCTGTCTCTGAACAAACTTATTTGGACTTTGTCAAATTCCAAATTCCAATTCTGTGGAAACAAAACAAAAAAAAATTCAGAAAACTTAAAATATCAAAAGGCACCACTTCAGTTGGTGGGTAATACAGATGGAAAGTTTCATAAAGATATCATGAACGGTTTTCGAGTTCTTCTCTGGAAACAAAAAGATTACGGATAGCCAGACAGACGGACAGAGAGACGTCTATATCCCACGGTATCACATACCAGTGGGATAAAAATGCTTGAAAGCTACGGACGCCAAACAATGGCTGATGCCATAAGCCCATCTGGTGTAATATAAACCAGATGAGCTGAAAATGTAAAAAGTTTGGTTTGTGTCTTGCATTGGTTCTATCGAAGAACGGGGCACCCGGCTGGTGGTCACTCACTGTAACACCCTCCATTTACCACTGTCATGGTTGTCAGCCTGAGTTAAATGTGGTCAAGTGTCTTTTTGCATAGACTCCTTGAAGTTTTTTTTGTGAAAATCACTGATAAATCTCATTTAACTAATACTCTGTGTTGATTGATTGCTGAGTACCTGGTTCTATTTCAGGTGTTTGCAAGTGATTGCTGAGTACCTGGTTCTATTTCAGGTGTTTGCAAGTGATTGCTGAGTACCTGGTTCTATTTCAGGTGTTTGCAAGTGATTGCTGACTACCTGGTTCTATTTCAGGTGTTTGCAAGTGATTGCTGAGTACCTGGTTCTATTTCAGGTGTTTGCAAGTGATTGCTGACTACCTGGTTCTATTTCAGGTGTTTGCAAGTGATTGCTGAGTACCTGGTTCTATTTCAGGTGTTTGCAAACGAGTCTGTGTGTCTTGTTGATAGGACTTGAGAAACTGACTTGGCTTGGAAAGGAATCCAGACCTAGAATATGTAGTAGTAGCCTGTGTGACAATTTATGTGACAAGTAGGTTCATGGTGGATCCAGGAGTTTCAATGGAGGTGGAGGGGGAAGTGGGGGCTTTTACATTTACATGCAAACATTTTTTAAAAGGCGGGTTTGGGGGTGGGTCGTGGATTGGTTCCTCCCCCTTGAACACCCCTCCGGATCAGCCACTGAAGTCTTTTTAATGCAGTAAATCAACATTTCCAGTTATTTCTAAAAGGCTCTGTGACTGACTATACCATGGTTTAAGATACATGATCAATACTTTTGAGTTGAAAGACTTGATGTAATTTTGTAACATGTTGCATTTGAATATAAAGTGTGCTTGCTGAAATTTTCAGTATGCCAAGATATGAACAATTTTCAAAGAGTTGTCGTTTACAGTCAAGTTTTACAAAATAATGATATGGGGATGTTTTTTCAGGTTGAATAATATGCAAAGAATTTTCAAGCTGATCGTAAAATTTAATGTTGAAAATAATGGGGAGTTGTAATAACGGATGAAAAACAAAAGAGAAGATAACTAAAAATAAGAGTTTATTTCAGTGGTAATAAAAATGCTTAAAACATTAAATATGACAGACAGAGACTAAAATTCATTGCAGTAACAACATGCAATTCATTTTACAATACAACATTCAATTTTATATTACAAAACAATTAAAACAAATGTAAAGGTCTAAATGATGCAATCACATTATGACAACAATTGTACAAATATAAAGATTTCTACACGGTCAAAAACGTTAAAAGTGGGCTGCATGGCAAGCTAAAATACTAATTATCCTTTCTATTTCAATCTTTTTCACATTTCGTGGAGGTATTTGAAGAAACCTGAGATACAAAATTCTGTTCACACAGATTCTGACATGAAACTTGCTTTAATTGACAATATCTATCATTTTTATCTTTGTGTTCAACAATAGAAAGTTCTACCAGATTGATATGGTTATGAACAAATTCCACTTATAGTAAGTAAATTTGCTCCTCTGATAAACATGTAAAACATTTAAAATCAACATCTTTGGTAACTTCTAAAAAGCTTTTTACCAATTACTATGACAAACAGGAAATATTAAAACACTTAAGATAAATTTCATAAGCAATAACTCTTTTCATTTTAACTTGGCAGTGTTGAATACAAAAGGAATCTTCAAACAAAAATATCCACAAAATTGCATATGGACAAAATACTATATGACAATTTGAAACTTAAAAATATACAATTATATATGTACTCTTAGAGTTCACTGGCATGTAGTGTGAGACAATGAATGATACAGTATATGTATATATATATATTTCTCCCTACGACTTTAACTTCCTTTTCAAGCTTCTGTTTTTGTCTCTGCAAAAGAAACAAAAACAAATTCTGACTTAATCCAATGTACATGCTTAAAAAAACAAATAAATAGCAACAAGAAAAGCATGCACACATTCATGCATAAAATGCGTTCGCAAGTGCTTACAGATAAGTTATTATTCATCCATTAATTCTTGGTGTATCACATTTTCATTTTGATAATATTTTTAAAATGCTATTATAGATCAACAAGTCATGGTTATGCTTTCAGTTATCATAAAATTATGAATTCATTGGAAAAGATATAGTTTATTGAAAGTAATTTTCAAACAGAGCAACACCAAGCCAATCAAGGACTGCCATGATAAAGTTAACGTATAAATTTTAAAAAACTTGTAAAAATCAATTCACAATGAAATTATAAACATCTTTGTAAAAGTATATCATTATAGGGATATTTCAAATAAATAAATATAATATCAATAGAATCTATTACTTGCATATTAATCAAAAATATTTGCATAGACTTCTCTATCATCATCACAATTTCTCTTTTCAGGATTACCAAGCTTAATATTCATATAGATATGCAATACATTTGTATTAGTATTGTGAATTGTTACATTTTAACAAAAGGCACAGTTTAATCATTTACTTTTTAGTACACAATACAATTATATAACTGTTAATAGCTTCATAAAGATGACCTTTTCTTAATAATTCATTCTTTAAATATTTTCAATAAATGAACTTTGTATAATTTTAATTTTATCACTGAATTTTTTAAATTCTATTTGTTGGGCAAAGCTAAAGCTACTTTCACTAAAATACAACTCTGAAATGGTTACATTGTTTGATGTAATGCAAACTATTTTTTATCAGAATATCATATTTTAAATTATACATCACAATAATTAAATCAATTGTAAACTTGGAGAAAGCTGGAGATAATGGACTCAACTAAACATAACTATTTACATAACATTTCCAGAGAAAAAATTTCTTACACTTACACACAAATTTAATCCTAATCCTAATTCCAAACAAACAAAATTCATTGTTAACCATAAAAAGGTGTCAATTTTATCCCTATTCAATGAGAAAAAATTATTTAAATCTTAATCAAAATAGTTATTTCAGTCCTAATTCTATTCATTTTAATGGATATTAATTTTAATGAACAAATTAAAATGAAAGCATTTCCAAGCAGGCACAACAATAACAATGTGACACACTGTGTAACAAACTGCAACACATCCAGTCTACAGCAGAACATCAACAAGCCAGGGGGGGAGATACAAGTGACAACTACTCACTTGTCTGGTGTCCCGTATAGCTCGTGTTCTCTTATATACTGTATCACAGACTCTTGTACAAGGTATCTCACGCTCTCCCCTCGCCGCAGAGCTCGTCTGTAACACACAACATCACATGCATACAACGCAACACATGGAGCAATACTCAATAGAAACAAGATTGTACAACTGTTGTGCTCATCCCAATCTATTGAATAACAGCTCATGCATATATCTTCTATAATTCCTCTTATGAATCATGTACTTGACAACATCGGAACCCGTTGAAACGTCGCCTATGCAGAAAAGAAGTTATATATCAAACAATATCACCTTCATTCTTCAGGATATAAGAACTATTATTCCAGAAAGAAGTTCTTGAATGCCAGAGTTAATTTTAGGAATGTTGATTGAAATTAGGAGCAAAAAACAGACTCAACTGTGTCACAATTGCTTCATCTGTTAGCATTTGAAACATGGGAAAAGGCAGGGTGGTTACTTTTGACCTTAATTGTTTCCACTAAAAATACCCCAATTGAGCCCTCGATCTCCTTAAAATACCTGTTCACTGCTCCCCTGCACTTTTGTGGTGACTCTTGTTGACCCGAAAGCTACTTTTATAACGAGGAAATACATTACAGCAAACACACCCTGTAGAGTTGCTGGCCCCAAAACAAACCTAACGTACATTTTTCTAATAAATATTAATGCCTTTCAACTTAATGAATTATCTCATTCTTGTTCTATCTAAGTTCCAAAGTGTTTATAATTTGGGAAATATATTTGTTTTAATTGTTTAAGCTGCTATGGTATCCAACTTCTAATTTTATATAAAGATGATTAAGAAATTTTGACAAATTTGATAAAATTTTGTTGAAAAAGGTCACTTTGATGTATTGAAACACTTAAAATATATCATAGTCTTACTGAAATGTTAAAGACAGACAGAGAGTCTTTGACAAATTTGACAAGTTTTGACAAATGTGAATGAAGTGAAGCATTCATAAAATATCTGACATAGGCCGATAGAGCTACTGGTATGCATTGAAATTTACCTTATTTTGGTTGCACTAATATCATTTGTAATCCACTCTGTAACAATGTGAATATTCTCCTGAAAGAGAGAGAAACATATATCATATACAAAATCAGGAAATCATATCTATAAAAGCATTTAGAAGTGAAATACATAAGCAATGCAATGTTTTAGTATAGCAAATTTTGTTCTGTAACTACTACATACGTAGAATCTGAGAAAAGAATATAAACATAAAACATTTAAAACATTTAAAATTAACTTAAGACATGTTTGTCTCTTGACGTTCAAACACAAAGTAGTTTATTTAGGACCATAAAAAATCATTACTGTCTTAATGACAAAAGAATGAATTGTGACAAACATGATGAGAAAAATATATATCATATAGAAAATCCGGAAATCATATCTTTGAAAACACTTGGAAGTGAAATACATAAGAAATGCAATGTTTTGGGAGGAAAGAATCTAAACATAAAATATTTCTATGAATAAGTTATATCTCAAAAAATGAATTTGAGACATGTTTGTCTCTCAATGTTCACAAAGTAGTTATATTATTTTATTGACAAAAAGAACAAATTGTAACAAGTGAAATGATGACATGAACTTTAGCAATTCTTTTAAAAACGTGTGATTGTGGTGGGTACCTGGTATTTAGTGAGCACATCAGACTCGTATATAAACTTCCTGGGATCGGAGCCGGACCTGGTGATACACACTAGCCCATGTCGGCCAACAATATACTCTATCTGCAACACAAGAGTCAAACTTTAACATCAACTGAATATTCTTGTGTTGAGAATACTGTTAGTTGATACATGGGAATCAGATAAATATACAACCATGAAGTTTCTTTTGTTTGATAAGCATCAATGGTGATCAGATTAAGAAAGACAAGTTCTATGAATGTGATGTTTATTCACTGCAATATCTTTGCAATTTTTGTGGAATGCATAATACAATTAAGATTTTCTGGATAACAGTTTCTCTACTGTGAACATACACAACATTTCGGGGTATATGCTTACCCCTTGATCAGGTGGAAAGGGAAGGAATAACCAAATATTCTCATAACATGTATGTTCACAATAAAGAAGTTGTTTTCCAGGAAACCTTGATTTTTTTTTAGTAATGAACTTCATCCATAACTTGATTTTCTAAATCAATTATTTTTAACAATTATAGAATGTTCCCAAAGGACTTACCAATATCATGTTTTGAAATGTATTTGATTTTAACATATTTGATCATATTTGATGTTTTGAATATAAGTTATATAACTCGAGGAAACCCTTTCCTTATTCAACGTGAACTTGAGGTAACACAAAGAGCCATAAGCTACAATATGTTAGAATCGAAGCACTCACATCCTCATCATGCCAGAGTCCGGGGGTCCCGAACGACTCGAGTAGATCCGCTCCACATAGTAGCTTGAGCTGGACAGGGGAGTCCCCTTCGTTCACTGTGATCTTGGGGGTCGTGTTGACCAACTCATCTGTAACATGCACAATGATCTACTGTTAGGAAACTGGTACAAGCTCTGATCGTGTTGACCAACTCATCTGTAACATGCACAATGATCTACTGTTAGGAAACTGGTACAAGCTCTGATCGTGTTGACCAACTCATCTGTAACATGCACAATGATCTACTGTTAGGAAACTGGTACAAGCTCTGATCGTGTTGACCAACTCATCTGTAACATGCACAATGATCTACTGTTAGGAAACTGGTACAAGCTCTGATCGTGTTGACCAACTCATCTGTAACATGCACAATGATCTACTGTTAGGAAACTGGTACAAGCTCTGTTATTGGACTCCTCGCTCCACTGACCAACAATGATAATTCCTGTGTGTTTGAACTATAGGAACTCCAACTCATCAACAAAGGAATATTCCAGGTTCAGCATAGGGAAAGTTGACCATGAACATAACTGGACCAGTAGGCAAAGGGTTAAAATGCACAGCTATCAATGAGTGGAAAAGATCTCTAGCAAAATATGTTATTAGGTCCTTAGTGTTTTAGAATTTTTTTTATTCCATATGATAACGTGATTTGACATCTTTAAAGATATTTAATCGCTGTTTTTTCACCGCCTTTTGAGTAGAGAATAAATCATTCATCTTTAAAAAGGTTTTGAACCTGCAATATTTGCCATTTTCACCAGATTTCAATTAGTCTTACACTGATGGTAGAACAAGTGCTTGATTTTCTTGCAACATGAGAGTGAATGTTGCAACTCTCTAAAGAAACCTTCTGATGATAAAGGGTTTGCAAGAGAATAATTAATCACTTGTTGAAAGTATCGTTTAATCGAGCCACAAGTAGCAGACTGTACCTCAAAGTATTTCATGAAGTAATGTTGCTAAAAGCATTGTAATTAATTTGATTTTGTTGATGTTCAGAGAAAATTCATTTTGGAGAGAGGAATATTGAATCTCATTTCTTGCTGCATTGATCTTGTGGCATGTTTACAGAGCATGAAACTTGAACACTCTCATACTTTACAGTCTTCAATCTGCAGTAAAAACACTTTAGTGCAATCAGAATTACATCAATTTATCATTCTCTAAATCAGCTAAAACATGTTTGTAAACAACTTAATGATATTATAATGTAATTTTATTACCTCATATCCAACACTAACATTGCTCACTGGTGGTACATATACTTTCAGTGCCGCTACTTAGTGTTCCACATAATTGTGTAATTCTGCACATTTCTTGTTCAGTTAGCAATGAAAATAGTTGGATTGACTGAGTGCATTGTGGATGAAATGCCTTGCCTAGGACATAACACAGTATGAGATCATGTCACAAACGTTGGTGTCTACATCAGGATTCAAACCCAGACCTTATGCGTGAGAGGCCAGCACGCTAACCACTGCACCACTGTATAATAGCATTCATAATTTATATGGGTCATTATTTGTGACATGAAAACTGATGTACACTAATGACTGACAAGAATTATGACCATCAGAATAAATGAATGGGACATGAAAGCTGATTAGATGTTGAACAATAACTTTGCTTCATGATCAATATGAAGCTTTCAGTAAATATTGATAAAGCATTGTCTTTATTGTTGTACTTCCAAGGCAACACTCTATAACAGATTATTTTACACATTATTTTAGATAGTAATTCTCCATTTTCTGCATAACTGCTTTGATAACATACAGAAACACAAAATTTGGTGGAATCTGTAGAATTATTTGTTCAATGCTGTATCTGCTTAGAAATAACATATTGCTCAAAAGATAAATCTTCTTGATTATCAAGTAGCATTAACGTAACAATTAATATTATTTGCCAGCATAAAAATAATGACATCACTGAAATATTTTAATGAGTATTTTTCCACATTTAATAAAACATGACAGATAAACATTCTGTTGTGCAAACATCTCTATATACTCAAGATATTTGTAACGCTACAAAGCTACTTCAGAAGAAATGGTCCATTATAATAAGACTGCAAACAAATTTCATTAAAACCCCCTGAAGGGAAAAATGTGTTTAGTCGACACAAGAAGTGACAGGTACTAATTAGTCTCACACAAACAGTAGAGCTGTCTGTACAAGCATCATCTACCTGACAGATCCAGGCTCTACGTGAAGTCCCTGGGACGCAAAGTCCCTGATAGAAGCCAATTAATCAATTGTTCCATTATGCTATTTGCTCCAACCTTTACACAGGAAATGTCCCAGTCCTCACAGGAACAATACCTCCACTTAATTAACTTCTCTCCATTAAAACAGGCTTCCTCTTGCAGTAAACTATAGAAATCTGGCTTTAGAATATAACATTAAATATTCAAGAGACTTATCCCTGACTATGGAGACCTATTGAAATATTGGATGAAATAATTTCTAATTAGAAGCCTGCCTGTCAGGAGGAAGAAAACTCAAGAGTACTTGCGTCTGGAAAACATTTTAATCCATCTTTCTCCACAATATTTTTTTACCCAACTATTCTTGCCTCTTTACCCAACTATTCTTGCCTCTTTCCATGTTGAGCAAACTAGGATAAAAGTTTAATACTTCAAATTTTCAATCTTCTTAAACAGCAGTTGTTGTCACTGAGATAATACATTTAATATGACAATTATTCACAAAATACAAGCAGAAGTAATATATAATCAGATCAACATGAATGAATGAATGAAATGACTTTTACATTATTTTTTTATATTACATATACGAGTACGTAAATGTCTAGAATTTTGTATGTAAATGTTAAGACTTTGTCTTTGTATGAACAAATACTAAATATTGATATTAAATTTTATTTTTGAATTTTTAAAAAATTCCTTGTAATTATGCTGTGCATGTTTATAAGAAGAATCTCTGAAAGGAAGAAGTGACACCCTGCAGATGTTAGTATGCCAAGGAGAAATCAGCATCTACTAGGTCAACTTCCGGACATAATCAGACGAGGAGGATATTATCGTACATATCACGTCAGCTGTCTAGCTGATATCTGCGCAGATTATAACACAAGCATTTCACCATCAAGTCTTTACTAGTGTTGTCAGTATATTACGATGTTTAATGATTAGTCCATGAGCAGAGTTTTTGGTGAAATAAATCAAATTTTTAAACACCTATATTATTCCTAATTCTGTAGGTAAAGGGTTGAGATGTACTACCGGTAGATACTTTCTAATGTGTTCTAAAATAGTTAAAGAGGATAATCTACATGAAAATTATGTAACCAATGACCTGCTGGATCATGTAGTCAATACAAAGTAAGGTATCCCTTAATCATAGTTAATAAACTGAACTATGTTGATGTATTAGTTCAACACTTTTAATTCCTTATATTCAGTCACTAAGGTTTTGTACTGGAGAATTCCACACTCTATGACAGAAATAATTCAATTAATCATAGCACAAACAGTGATATATCTTCACACAGTCATTCATGCCATGTACTTTCCTCAAGAGGGATAAACCTCATCACTCTCAAAATTCGTTCAACATATCTTTCTTTTGCTATTGATTTTCTGCTCAGATTTCCATAACAACTGTTTACAGAATATCAAGCGTCGACATCTTCGACTTTTAAAGTTACACAGACATGCCAGAAATAGATAAAGTAATTTTAACTTTGCTCAGATAGATTCCTCCTCAAACATTATCAATACCGACAAACTTTTAATAGCATGCAAAAACTGCATGGCCAGTGAGAACTATTTTACAAACTTTGCAAAGTACAGGGAATAGATAACATTTTTCCTAACACTACAACAGACACTGAGAGCTCAATCCAGACTGATAGGAGTGCTTTGTATTGATTCTGTAAGAAAAGAAGTTTGAAACTTTTAATACGATGAGTTTGTTATCATGACATTCTGTTCAGGAGACGTAGACATCTGTGTCAGGGTTGGATATGGATTCATGATCTGGAGAAATCTCTGGAGCAAACATGACCTACTGTATGTGAGAGATTTAGACAGTTGTACACAGGATGGATATGGATTCATGATCTGGAGAAATCTCTGGAGCAAACATGACCTACTGTATGTCAGAGATTTAGACAGTTGTACAAAGGATGGATATGGATTCATGATCTGGAGAAATCTCTGGAGCAAACATGACATACTGTATGTGAGAGATTTAGACAGTTGTACAAAGGATGGATATGGATTCATGATCTGGAGAAATCTCTGGAGCAAACATGACCTACTGTATGTGAGAGATTTAGACAGTTGTACAAAGGATGGATATGGATTCATGATCTGGAGAAATCTCTGGAGCAAACGTGACCTACTGTATGTCAGAGATTTAGACAGTTGTACAAAGGATGGATATGGATTCATGATCTGGAGAAATCTCTGGAGCAAACATGACCTACTGTATGTGAGAGATTTAGACAGTTGTACAAAGGATGGATATGGATTCATGATCTGGAGAAATCTCTGGAGCAAACATGACCTACTGTATGCGAGAGATTTAGACAGTTGTACAAAGGATGGATATGGATTCATGATCTGGAGAAATCTCTGGAGCAAACATGACATACTGTATGTGAGAGATTTAGACAGTTGTACAAAGGATGGATATGGATTCATGATCTGGAGAAATCTCTGGATCAAACATGACCTACTGTATGTGAGAGATTTAGACAGTTGTACAAAGGATGGATATGGATTCATGATCTGGAGAAATCTCTGGAGCAAACATGACCTACTGTATGTCAGAGATTTAGACAGTTGTACAAAGGATGGATATGGATTCATGATCTGGAGAAATCTCTGGAGCAAACATGACCTACTGTATGTGAGAGATTTAGACAGTTGTACAAAGGATGGATATGGATTCATGATCTGGAGAAATCTCTGGAGCAAACATGACATACTGTATGTGAGAGATTTAGACAGTTGTACAAAGGATGGATATGGATTCATGATCTGGAGAAATCTCTGGATCAAACATGACCTACTGTATGTGAGAGATTTAGACAGTTGTACAAAGGATGGATATGGATTCATGATCTGGAGAAATCTCTGGAGCAAACATGACCTACTGTATGTCAGAGATTTAGACAGTTGTACAAAGGATGGATATGGATTCATGATCTGGAGAAATCTCTGGAGCAAACATGACCTACTGTATGTGAGAGATTTAGACAGTTGTACAAAGGATGGATATGGATTCATGATCTGGAGAAATCTCTGGAGCAAACATGACCTACTGTATGCGAGAGATTTAGACAGTTGTACAAAGGATGGATATGGATTCATGATCTGGAGAAATCTCTGGAGCAAACATGACCTACTGTATGTGAGAGATTTAGACAGTTGTACAAAGGATGGATATGGATTCATGATCTGGAGAAATCTCTGGAGCAAACATGACCTACTGTATGCGAGAGATTTAGACAGTTGTACAAAGGATGGATATGGATTCATGATCTGGAGAAATCTCTGGAGCAAACATGACCTACTGTATGCGAGATTTAGACAGTTGTACAAAGGATGGATATGGATTCATGATCTGGAGAAATCTCTGGAGCAAACATGACCTACTGTATGTCAGAGATTTAGACAGTTGTACAAAGGATGGATATGGATTCATGATCTGGAGAAATCTCTGGAGCAAACATGACATACTGTATGTGAGAGATTTAGACAGTTGTACAAAGGATGGATATGGATTCATGATCTGGAGAAATCTCTGGAGCAAACATGACATACTGTATGCGAGAGATTTAGACAGTTGTACAAAGGATGGATATTGATTCATGATCTGGAGAAATCTCTGGAGCAAACATGACCTACTGTATGCGAGAGATTTAGACAGTTGTACAAAGGATGGATATTGATTCATGATCTGGAGAAATCTCTGGAGCAAACATGACCTACTGTATGCGAGAGATTTAGACAGTTGTACAAAGGATGGATATTGATTCATGATCTGGAGAAATCTCTGGAGCAAACATGACCTACTGTATGCGAGAGATTTAGACAGTTGTACAAAGGATGGATATGGATTCATGATCTGGAGAAATCTCTGGAGCAAACATGACCTACTGTATGTGAGAGATTTAGACAGTTGTACAAAGGATGGATATTGATTCAAGATCTGGAGAAATCTCTGGAGCAAACATGACCTACTGTATGCGAGAGATTTAGACAGTTGTACAAAGGATGGATATTGATTCATGATCAGGAGAAATCTCTGGAGCAAACATGACCTACTGTATGTGAGAGATTTAGACAGTTGTACAAAGGATGGATATGGATTCATGATCTGGAGAAATCTCTGGAGCAAACATGACCTACTGTATGTCAGAGATTTAGACAGTTGTACAAAGGATGGAGAACAACATTAAAAAAAACCCTTTGTAAACAGTAAAAGCGTCTCTGATTAGACGAGGAATCAATTTGGTTTCATCATCTCAGATTGTGTCAAATGGAGGCCAAATCATCCAGGGTCACAGCTTCACCCATGTATACATATGATATTCATTATAAAGATATGATATATAATTGATATAATAATTATCTTTATGTACAAAATAATGCATTTAAAAACTCATGGCAGTAGAAAGCAATATACACAAGCATCCTCTGATTGACTGTATGACCATACCATAAAAATGTTCAAGATTGGTTATTCCACATTTAACCTTACGCACGGATATGCCAAACTCCAAAGCAAGCAGTCTTGCATCCAGTAATTCAAATTTCATCAGTTAATATGGCCTTTCACAAAGCAGTAAGGTGATCGTAAGTCACTAAGGTAGCCTTAGCGCAATGTTAAAGGATGGGAGATAAGGTTAACCTTAGTAAAGGTAGCTTTGTGAAAGGAGGCCCAGTAGTCTTATCTGACAATTATGAAGGTGTTGTTCAATATCCTGACAGTGATAGTGACAATAGCCCTTAACCCTCCCCACTCCATAAGCATGTAAGCGCAGCCGCAAGAGCAGTCAAGATTACTCCCAGATTCAGAACAGTGATGTATACTAAAATGAACATCAACTGTTCATCCAATATTTTTGGTTTTAAATCTACTTAAATCAAGAAAATCAAGCCAGATTTTAACAATTTAGTTTTAGAAAATAAATTCTAAGTAACACTTGAACAACAATGTGAACACTTTATCAAATAGAGTAACCGTCAATTGTTTTACAGTAACTAAAGGTTATCTTGGACCAATGTAATCAGCGGTAAAATGGACTGAAGAGCCTTCCCTGGACAAACACTGACCACTCTGCTTCTATATCTGGACAATCAATCAGGACTACAGTCTCCCCATAAATCTAACATCAGCTGCAGGCCGATTCCAATTGATGTCTTGTCCATCCCAAAGTGTTTCAACAGTAGTGCTCATCTGGACTTCAAAATAAGGCTTCTCTACTTTCTGGCTGTAAATAACTGGAGGAAAATAAATATTTGCTGCTTACTAAGCATATGTTAATTACAGTTATAACCACGGATATCTAAATACTGGGCTGGACCAAAAATATTTGTGACATGGGAATAGATGGAAAAGTCACGTTTTTGTAACGAAAGTTGTGTTGATTTAGCACTGACTAACAATAATGAAGAGGCCAATTGTACAGTATTCTCGCATCTATCAAGAGGTTATTATGTTTTAGTCACTCAAGTCATTCTCAAATGATATTCTATTGACAATATTCTATTGACGTATTCGTCCACTTATCCATATTCAAAGTCTATTACTGAGACTTCTATTCAAATCCTTAAACATCTTATTTTATCAGTTCAATTGATCTTGCACTTTACCAACTTCTTCAAGACAATTTTGTTTACACTAGATTCTAGAAATAAGAAATGTTTGTGTAATTAATTTAGGTATTTAATCTATCGTTCAGGTTCCAGTGCCTCAGGACATTCCAGCATCACCACTGACCGACCATCAACCACTGACCTTCAACCACATTGATTAAACAGCTCTGTACTCAACACTGCCGGCAATGAAAGCAACATCATTCTCAGCCCTCATTCATTTCGGGTGACATTTTCACCACATTATCATAATGACAGCTGTGTTTGGGTTTCTTTTACAGGCTCAGTTAAAATTGTCTTGTAGAATGACATTCACATAATGTTAAAGGGTGAATGGTCAAAATGTCTATATTAGTTGAACCATAATATTTTGATACATATACTGCGGAGTATATTTTCAGTTTAATTGTGTTAAGCAAATAATATTTCATGTTATGTATTTCATACATGTAATTCATTTCTTCACATTGTTGTGAATAAGTCTCAAAATATATGGATTAGGTTGTTTTGGGCATAGGCATATCTGTACACTAACGGGGAGCGCTTAAATTTACCGTAACGCCTTTATAACAGTCATTTTACGACATGCCGCATAAACGTTACCATCACATATATTCGCGGTAAATATGTTTTTACGTGTATTATTCGAATTACATGCGTATCTCAAGATAGTGGCGAATTTAAATAGCCTGGTATAATCAACTGATAGTTATTCTTTCACCGTGAACTCTTAGATTGGTAATATGTTCAATAATGATTACACGTTAGGCCGTCAGTTGCAATCTTCAAAACTGCCGTGACATCAGGTTTTTACGTTTATGAAGGTAATTTAAAAAATGACGTTAAAGTGATGAAAAACATTCGGTGACCCCCTATTATTATTTCTGAATTCGTTGTTCAGGTAACTGCGCACATCATATTATTAAAGTTTTAGCAATATCTAAAATATGTGTGTTAGTGACAAATCCTGTTGAACATGCGAACCACGATGATAAAAATGCTGTTTTTAATCAAAAAGTGCTTAATTTAATTTTGTTTCTCTTTCCAGCGTCATTAAATTTTAAAATATAGATTTGCTATACATCCCCGTATGTGATTGAAGTGCATCTCAAAGGATTCGGAGTTTATTCGTTGAAAGCGAGCACTTAATATAAATACACCAAATCATTCAAAAATGCCGTAATTTGCCGACGGGTGTATTATTATTAATGCCGATAGCTCTTTAAATCGTTCGGTGACCCCCAAATGTTCTTACATTTTTTGATAAAAGACATAATAAACTTGCTATTTTGAAAAAATAGAGCCATGGCCTCTGTAGCTCATCAGGAGATAATAAGTGGGGTATGTTATGGAGTGGACTTTATAGCAATGGTCAGATAATGGAATGTAGTAATAAGAATCTAGGTAGTGAAACGATTAAAGCAGTTTAAAAATATTTTGTTACCATAACTTTGCCAATCTGCTATACATATGTGTTGAAAGAGCAACACAAAGCTTGGAAATAAATTGCTGGTATCAAACATATAATAATGTGGTGGAGAGATCATACTATTTTTTAAGATCGTACACACATTATATAATAATGAATATACCGGGTACAATTCTTTGCATACAATTCACCACTGTCAGCTATTGCAATAATGGCCTGGGGCTGTAGATGAAAATGAAAAAAACCTTTTTAGGTCATGACCCCTGCTAATTATTATCAAAATTGGTTACACATAAATCAACATTCGTTATGAATATCATACACCTTTGCATTATATTGTTTTAATTCTTAATTGCATTATGGCAATACCAACATTTATTACATAATGAATAGGAGTCTCAGTTTTTGAATATTTCATTTCTCATAGGCTCCATTTCAATACTTAATAAATTGGTGAATTTTTTTTAGTAAATTCTTTTTCACCATTTCTTATAGGCTCCTTTTCAATATTTGATAAAATGGTGATATTCTATGAATAAATTCTTTTTTAGAGTCAGTGGAAGACTAAAGCAGTCTCACGCACAGTCTATGATAACACAGTGCTGCACAGTAGTTTGAAGTAACCTGAAACCTCTGTGTAACTATCAGTTTTCATCCTTCTGCCAGGAAGAGGTCAACACAATGCAATTACATAACATGCAGACACTGGACTCACAGCCAGTAAAATTTATATGTTAGATGCAGTTTTTCCTACAATTAATTATTTTTCTGTACTGGAGAAGATGATGAAAATAGGTGTGATGTCACAATCTCATATAGCTACTTCTTTTATAGTCCTATGTTATCACCAGTCATCACTAGTCATATTCAGTTCACATATCTCATGTAAAATGAAAAAATTTAATTCCTCTTCAAGTTATTCCTTCAAAGGGTATTCAATAGTTCTCATTTCAAATAGATTCACATTAAACATGTCCATGATGTAGACATCTATCTCATTTCTTGTTCCTATTGAATAAAATTAACTGCAAAGTTAATAGAAAACTAAATCAGTTATAAAGTATAAAATATGATATAAATAAGGTATACCAAATTGACTCGTACTGGAAATTCTCATTAATTAATTAATTAATTCTCCAAATAATTACACAATATCATGAGATATTAAAAAACTCCATTATTTACTCTTAAATTACAAAGAACATTATATTAGATTTAATAAAAGATTCTGTATTAAGTCTTTAGAATACTTTTAGACTTGTGTACCTTTATCAGCAAATTCACTTGCAAAATACAAATAATTACTCATATGTGAAATGTGAGACAAAGATAAAATATGACTTATAATTTTTGTTAGACCTCCAATTCTAAGTTTTTAATTCTCAATTTCTCTTTTTCATCAGACATATTATATTCTCAAAGCACATGTTAGAACTCTCACATCAGAAAGATGAAATGCCTTTAACTCAGCTGTTTTCTTTAAAATTACCTCCCTTACCTACTAACTGATTGAAGTGCACATATAATCTCAGAAAGATGCTGTAAACTGAAATAGGCTTTTAGGTTATGATCCCTGTGACCCATATTTGGGGTCACAGACTCACCAAATTTACAATTTAGAATCCCTTACAGCCAAGGAGTCTGTACATAAGATTTCAGCTCGCTAGAGCCATTGGGACTGGAGATGAAGATGAAAATAGCATTTTAGGTCATTGCCTCTGTGACCCAATATTTGGGGTCTCACTGTCACCAAATTTACAATTTAGAATCCCCTTCAGTCAAGGAGTATGTACATAAAATTTCAGCTCTCTACGTTCATTGGGACTGGAGAAGAAGATGAAAATAGTTTTTTTTAGGTAATGACCCCTGTGAGCCACACTTGGGGTCACAGGGTCACCAAATCTACAATTTAGAATCCCTTTCAGCCAAGGAGTCTGTACATAAAATTTCAGCTCTCTGGAGTCATTGGTTCATGAGAAGAAGATGAAAATAGCTTTTAAGGTTATGACCCCTGTGACCCACATTTGGGGTCACAGGATCACCAAATTTACAATTTAGTATCCCCTTCAGCCAAGGAGTCTGTACATTAAATTTCAGCTCTCTGGAGTCATTGGTTCTGGAGAAGAAGTCGAAAAAGCGAAAAGTTTACGGACGGACGGACGGACGCCATCCCATGCCATAAGCCCATCGGGCCTTTCAGGCCAGATGAGCTAAAAATAAACGAATTCTAAAATATTTGATTTCATCGTCCCATCTCTCCGTAAATCATCCAGAAATGGAGACTGGCAAGAGTTTTTTAGCCCTGATTTATTTTCGTCCAAAAACACAAGATATCAGATCTTTATATCCGTCTCTACATAACGGAATCCGAGTGGTATCAAACCCATGTCTTCACAGCGGTGATCACCGAGATCTACAAGGAAGCAGTGAGACTGTTTTATAGGAAGTAAAACCCGAGTTTGATGAGAGTGTTAGCACAGGTCATTAGACTTGGGATGTTTCCAAGTAGAGCTGCAGGCTGAATTAACTACATCGACTGTCCCGAGAAGTGTACATCACACAGTTTCGTGCTGAAGGGAAGACATAATCTGGAGGAGCAGGGTTTGATGTCTCTGTAAGGATTGAGGACTGTTTTATGATATTGACTTGAGGGTTGAATTGTAACACGCTCTGTATAATGTTGGGTGTAGCAAGGTCTGTTAGGGCAACAGATTGGCAATTGGTGAGATTTTACATTAATGGATGTAGCCGGACTAAAAATCCGCTCAGGGAACAGAATAACGTAATAGAACTGAAATGTTTTTGGTTGGATAGTGGTACTGAAATCGTATAACTTGTTACAGAGAATAATTTTAGCAAAAAGTTAAAATATACCTATTACCTACCTATTATTAATCAAATTGTGTTGTTATTATTAGTCTTTAGCATAAGTTTTTGTGGGCCCATAACACACATTAAGGCCAGGAAAAATAGGTAACTTGGTTTATAGATTTTTGGGAGTAAAATGGCAACAAAAATAAGTAACTCTTGCTCTAATGTAAAAGAAACATGTTCAGGTAAAGTAAACAGACACAGAATTAATCGGAATAATCTGGTATCATTTTGAAATGGAAATTTTTTATTTCTGTTTGGGGGAGATTCGGAGTAGCGTCCACCCATGCACAAAAATTGTATGGGGGGGGGGGGGGGGGGGGAATGGGGGGGGGGAAAGACATACAGCAATCAGGACTTATTAGCCACTGCCCGGCTGGAGACTGATTAGTTATAATCGAACGAAGAGGTTTTTTCTGGCATTACTATACCAATCTTTATATGCGATTACTTATAACCCTGTGAGGCGATATAGAGGGGCTGAAAGAGGAAATGAATCAAGTACCAAACAAACATGTTAAACATGTTTGTTGAACATGGCAAGTACATTTGAACATAAATCAATGAATTTGTTTTGGAATCTTATTTTATTAAAAGTTACCAACGAAAATGTCAGTAACCTAAACAGTAAAGTTAACATCTTGATTACAATTCAGCTACTGGGTCAGACCAACTGTCTACTCATTGAATCCTCCCTCTCAGGATGTCTTTGGGTAAATACTTTAAAGTATTGGGAGAAAACGTTGAAATCCAGTATTTATGCATGCACACACGGCAAGACAGAGATTTAGAAAGCTAAGCTGGAGGCAGACGGTGGATCCAACATGGAGGTGTTGCAGCAGCCTTATCTCGGTATTGATCTACTTGGGAATCATAAACCAGACCTCAACACTCCTACAGTGGTAATGTCTCCACCTTCAGCATCAGATCTCCTGTTTCTATGCTTGCATCTCTCGAGCTACTCCAGGTCTTCAAACATTAAAGAGTTTCCCAGTATGGATATGGGGCAGCATATTTGATGAAAGTAATATACAGATGTGCTATGTGACAGTTTGCAAGATAGATCATAAATTCATATATTTTTGTATGATGTAGCAGTCAAAAGAAAGGACCATGGTTTTACTTGTAACTTCCTTTCAATAACAACTTTTGTATACTGAAATTCATTATAAAACTGAAAGAGAACATGAGACAGATGAGCCTACGGCCACACTTGGACGGACGATGTTGCATGAGTTCATTTGAAAATATCAGTGCAAAGAGAATCTACATTCGTCTTCATTGCAACAATCACTGACAAGCAGATTTAACAACATCTTTGGGTCAATAAATTTTATCAATACTGAAAAGATAATTTATGATTATTTTATTCTTTTTGGTCTCAACTTCTTTTATGAATTTAAGAAGATCTTACAAGAAGGTACGAAATCTTCTAATACTATGGTCACTCACTTGGGACAATCATTACCTTAAATCATCTCAATAAACACAAAAAAGGTCAGATGATTTGCTTATTTATGAACACATTTAACTACCAAATTTAAGCTTAAGCAAAAACTGCAATAGGTCCATGACTTAGTTGGACCTATCAAACACACCTCTGCCCTATCATGAGTAACACGACCAGACAGTCCTACATAATACACCTGTGTTGAAGAAACTGGACTAGTTTAATACAAATTAACTAACACCGGTAATAGAGACTTTAAAGGGGCAGTAGCACGTTTTTTGCAAAATTTATTTTGTCAAATTTCCCATTTATAATGATAGTTTATGTCATTTAAATTAACTTTAGAGGGACACTCAGGGTAAAACATTTTATTACACAAACCAGTTATCTGTAGTGGTAAAAACTATTTTGCGTATAAAGCAAATATTGCATGGCGGCCATTTTATTGTGAACACAATTTATTATTTTGTATTACTAAAATAGAGCCATGGGCTCTGTAGCTCATCAGGATTTCATTGATTTATTATCTAAGGTTGAATATCTAAGTTATCTCAAGTAATACATTGTTAACAAGTAAAATAATATGGGTTTTAGATCATGACCCCTGTGACCCACATTTGGAGTCACAGGGTCACCAATCCTACAATTAAGAATCACCTTTGACCAAAGAATCTCTACACAAAATTTCACCTTTCTAGAGCTTTACATATAAACTGGAGAAGATGAAAATAGGTTTTTGGGTCATGACCCGTGACCTAGATTGTGGTCACAGGGTCACAAAATCTACAATTTAGAATCCCCATTGGCCAAGGAGTCTGCACACAACTTTTCAGCTCTCTAGACCTTTTTGAACTGGAGAAGAAGATGAAAATAGGTTTTTTGGGCCGTGACCCCTGTGACCCTATTTGGGGTCATGTGGTCATGAAATCTACAATTTAGAATCCCCATTGGCCAAGGAGTCTGCACACAATTTTTCAGCTCTCTGGACCTTTTTGAACTGGAGAAGAAGATGAAAATAGGTTTTTAGGGCCGTGACCCCTGTGACCCTATTTGGGGTCATGGGGTCATGAAATCAACAATTTAGAATCTCCATTGTCCGAGGAGTCTGCACACAATTTTTCAGCTCTCTAGACCTTTTGGAACTGGAGAAGAAGATGAAAATAGGTTTTTAGGGCCGTGACCCCTGTGACCCTATTTGGGGTCACGGGGTCACGAAATCTACAATTTAGAATCCCCATTGGCCAAGGAGTCTGCACAGAATTTTTCAGCTCTCTAGAGCTTATGGAACTGAAGAAGAAGATGAAAATAGGTTTTTAAGGATGTGACCCCTGTGACCCTATTTGGGGTCAAGGAGTCACGAAATCTACAATTTAGAATCCCCATTGTCCAAGGAGTATGCACATAAAATTTCAGTTCTGTAGAGTGAGTGGTTCTTGAGAAGAAGTCGAAAAAGCGAAAAGTTTACAGACGGATGCCGGACGCCATGCCATGCCATAAGCCCATCGGGCCTCTCAGGCCTGATGAGCTAAAAACGATGCCCATTGCTTTACCGAAACATGTACATTCATTTTAAACTTTATTTTCCGAAGAGGGAAGGATGTTTTACTATTGGTGAAATTATTTTTCAAATACATTTCATCAACTTATTTAAGCGAAATAACGTGCTACTGCCCCTTTAAGACCCTTTGCCTGACACACAAGGGTCTCTATGTTTGGCTCTATCCTTCTTGTTCCTACATTTAATGTTGTCCTCACTAAACATTCTAATTCACAAAATTAATGGGTCACCCCTTCCTACAAATTCATACTCTATAGATAATGTTTTGTCTCTTTCTTCATTTGTGCTTTGCAATATTCTCCACTGAATTATTCACCTGAATCTGGAGAATGATGGCAGGAGTCACACTTGAGTAAAACAAACAGTATCTATCGAATATTTGTGTTAAACCAAATATATGCTCCAAGCAATCAAACTCTTTCCGCTAAAATTGAAATCCAATGATTTTTAGGTGAAAAAACATCCAATTGAATAAATTGATTCACATAAAAAAATTCTCAGTTGATTGACAATGTAGTCACTCAAAGTGATGATCTAACTCATCCCACACTGGTCAGGTTTGATAAGATTTCAAGTACATTTGTGATGAGTTTGTGAGAATGTTATTACACTATACAAAAATCTCAGCAAGTTTAATTTAAAAGAGTATTTTATTCTATTAATAAAATATAACTAACATTACAAAACGTTGACAAAACCCAATTGTAAAATTTTAACACTGTTAAAAGGATGTGGACAATAGAGACATCGTTTGACTTCAAATAATAGATCAAAGACAAGTCATTCAATCAGAAAACATAAAGGAGTGAACAACTTTTAAGTTGATTAAAAACTCAAAATATATAACTGCCAGTAAGAGACATGACAGCTTGTCCTACGGTGATAAAATAAAATATGCACACAAAATGTCAGGGGACATATATGTCAGACACTGAAATATTCATGTTCCCATAAACATTACATAGGGATACTTGACTTGCCAAAAAATAACTGAAAACAACAATGACGAGATCAAAGAGAGAAGCTTTCAGGAGTAGATGTATTTTGTCTGCTTATGACATTGTTCCAAAGAGACTAGAGTGGATTCCCCAGATCAAAAGACTGTTCTTCTCCGGATATAAGGAGTCTGCCCACAAAAACCAATGTCGGGGTTGGGGTTGGGGTCGGAGTTGGAGTTGGAGTTGGGGTCGGGGTGAGGTTGGGGGTGAGGGTGAGGTTGGGGGTGAGGGTGAGGTTGGGGGTGAGGGTGAGGTTGGGGGTGAGGGTGAGGTTGGGGGTCAGGGTGAGGTTGGGGGTCAGGGTGAGGTTGGGGTAGTGTGTCTATAGTTGTGGAAGATCAGAGATCTCATGAGCTGTATCTAAAGTTATTAAGTCCGAGGCAAGAATCCAATAAGTGATTTGAACATAATGACCATCAGAGTGAGAGTCAACATCAGTAAGATTAAGCTGCAAGTTCATCTGGATAGTTGGTGTCAGATGTACGGAGTCAGCACGGCCCACCTTCAGGCCTGACATTGTGGCAGCAGATTAGACTGCTGTAATGAATTTGTCTGTCGTCAAGAGAATTCCGAGATATGAATATGACAAAATGCTGACTATGGCAGAATATCAGAACAATATAACTGAATCAATAGGTGTTTTCAACACTTTTGTTTGACAGACTATACTCATGAACTATCTTATAAAGACATATATATAATATCAAAATCTAAATAACCAAATAGGATAAAGATAGTCTTTTACAAAGTATTGGATCATGTGTAGGAAAAGGCAGGTGTTTTATACAGTCAAGCCGGCTAGTGGCTAGATGCTAGTGGTATTTGATTGTATCCCGTCAAGACTTTGATTAAATATTGTTGATCTTGCACACTGTCTAGGGAGGCATTGACTTTAGGATAAGGTTTTATGGAAGTAGAGCAAGTTGACATTTGAAATGTAGGACCATTACTGATTTCTCTTGTGAGATTTGGTCGGTCTGAATGATGACAATCTGATAAATGTGGTTTGACTGTCACCACAGCCGAGATCATGAGTTTCTTTAATTGAGAATTGCTAACTTGAAAGTTATTTCTCAGAAATATATATTATTGGTGACAATAACATTTAATTGATGTTATTGGACACTGAGTAGGTACAGGTTTATCATTTCAAGTCTCTATGAAAGCAGAAAATTTCGAATCTACCATTAAGCTAAGTTCTATTCTAAATCTATTTCTTCCTCCTATTGCCTTAATGTCCAAAGTTTGCTTAAAAACTTATTGTAATCCTAAAATGTCCATGGTGTAAAAATAATTTCTAAATTTGCTTCATATTGTGCAGGAATAAGGACATTATTAAACCACTGATCTATCCAGTCATCATATTGAATGGACAGGTTATATATAATATTATCACCTTTCGAAAATTTGTAGAATGAATTATCCTTGAATATCCATGAATATTTTGAGTCATTAACATATAAACATAATTCTCAATACAACAATCTCTGTTCTTCAAATACCGGAACAGCCATTAATACATTTACCAGAACCCTTGCAGCAATCATGGTGATGGTCAAACGAGAAATTGATGTACCACGTCCAAATGGTCTCCCGCCATCTGATCATGAGCTTACCATTCCGGTCAAACTGATTACCTCTTGGATGGGTAATGGATATCACATTGATGAAATCTGCCACTTTTAGAACATCAGACTTACTGCTACTAGAAGAATGTGTGCTTGAGGACATGACATGCTAGTAGAACATCAGTCTTACTGCTACTAGAAGAATGTGTGCTTGAGGACATGACATGCTAGTAGAACATCAGACTTACTGCTACTAGAAGAACGTGTGCTTGAGGACATGACATGCTAGTAGAACATCAGACTTACTGCTACTAGAAGAATGTGTGCTTGAGGACATGACATGCTAGTAGAACATCAGACTTACTGCTACTAGAAGAATGTGTGCTTGAGGACATGACATGCTAGTAGAACATCAGACTTACTGCTACTAGAAGAATGTGTGCTTGAGGACATGACATGCTAGTAGAACATCAGACTTACTGCTACTAGAAGAATGTGTGCTTGAGGACATGACATGCTAGTAGAACATCAGTCTTACTGCTACTAGAAGAATGTGTGCTTGAGGACATGACATGCTAGTAGAACATCAGACTTACTGCTACTAGAAGAACGTGTGCTTGAGGACATGACATGCTAGTAGAACATCAGACTTACTGCTACTAGAAGAATGTGTGCTTGAGGACATGACATGCTAGTAGAACATCAGACTTACTGCTACTAGAAGAACGTGTGCTTGAGGACATGACATGCTAGTAGAACATCATACATTGACTGTAGAGTTTGGCTTGACATACAAGGATTCACTGGTCACTGGCGCTGTAGCATAATTTCATAATTTTCTTATTGAAATAAAGTGCTCTCATAGAAATATAAATAAGAAATACCAATGGCTGAATAATACTCCCGAATCAATAAAAAAAAGAGTATGTACATGGTTCGGTTAAGCTGTGTGAGTCCATTTCCCATTGTGCGGCCATTATATGTGTTCACATTAAAATGGCCGCTAGAAAGTAGTTCAAATGATCTGGCTGATGTAGTGACGTAAAACACTCAAGAGTAGAGTTTTTAATATGGTACAATGATGGAATGGTCAACCATCTAGCTGGTTGGACTCACAAATTCACATGAGACCTACAAATCTACCATCTCGCATACTGAAGAGTTCCACACCACTGTCGCTTTATACATCATAGCATTTTCTTTGAATACTGATAACCAATTTCTATCGATAGGGCTTATCGGGTTGTGTATTGAGATGTTTTTCCTATTAACATACCATTACATTGTATAAATTGAATTGAAGGGCTTCATTTATTGTTTTATCAACTTACACAACTGGAAGAAACCTTTCACACTTGGTTAAAGGCGCTGTAGCACGTTTTTTGCAAAATTTATTTTTTCAAATTTCCCATTTATAATGATAGTTTATGTCATTTAAATTAACTTTAGAGGGTAAAACATCTTATTACACAAACAAATTATCTGTAGTGGTAAAAACTATGTTGCGTATAAAGCAAAAATTGCATGGCGGCCATTTTATTGTGAACACAATTTATTATTTTGTATTACAAAAACGATTCCCATGGCTTAACCAAAACATGTACACTCATTTTAAACTTTATTTTCCGAGGAGAAAAGGATGTTTTACTATTGGTGAAATTATTTTTCAAATACATTTCATCAACTTATTTGAGCGAAAAAACGTGCTACAGCGCCTTTAACGTCAACATTGCCAAAGATACTTCAACGGTCATGTCATTTTTCATAACCATAATTAAAAACTAAAGAAGAAATTTAAGTTATAGGCATGGGTTTAAATATTTATCACCAACCACTGAAACTAAGATTTAACTGATGCAACTACTGTCCTTCCTAATTCCCTCTTTAGTCCTGCAATGCTGATAGATGTGAATAACACAGTGTTTCTGTGTACATGCTTCAACTCCTTATCAGGTTATACTACCATTTCAACATTGGGTTTGATCATTTTTACTAAGTAAAATCAAATAAATTTCAATTTGCTTGTGTCATACATCATCATATACGTCATACATATTCAAATTAGATTCTATTCAAGGAATGAAAAGTGATCGACAAATATCGATCTGACTGGCTTCATCAGATTCAAACATGTTATTAATCTAGCCACAGTTTAGACACTTTATTGAGGAGTATCTAACTTAATATATTGTTGTTTACTTCGAAATTTAGCATGAAAGGTTGATTTTATTGATTATAAAACCACACTCAAATTTTTTTTCAGTTAACCTCAATGTGATTCAACCAACGACAGGATTCTAATATAGATTCAGTCGTCCCATTTCAACATATGCCAGATCCATCAGAGACAACTAACAGTCGAGTTTATGACATGAAGTCTATAATCTCACACAAGGCCAGATTGTGCCTATATAATACTCCTTGGACATCCACCAGGAATAATAACACCTCGTCCCCACTGTGCTCTGTAATTATTATCAGACTGTGAGTGTCATCCCCATCCAGGAATCAATACCAGATGATGACTTGTGTCTGGAACTACGTACTGTGAGACGGATACAGGCGTTTTCAATTTGGGTGTTTACAAATATTGTAAAGGGGAGTGGGGAAAATTCACCCAGGAGGGGGTTGACTAGACAAAGATTATTTTACTCTATCAGGTTTAGGGAAAGACACCTTTAACATTGGGCCATTTTTAGGGCTTTTAGTCATTTTCGGAATTTTAAATGTGCCATTCTCCTTTGTAGTAATAGTAAAATTTCAATTTTAACAGGACATTTTTTCATCCAATGTGTATAATGGCCCATGGCCCCTACCTTTACCAATCCCTGGTCTATGGAATTTTTCTAATTACTGTACCTTCATCCTCATGATTAAATAATAAACAAGAAAAAAGTGATTTCAAGGGTACAATGTTCAAAAAACAGATTCAAGCATCATAATATTGTCTAAAATATTATTGGAAACTGGCTTTGTTATTGCAAAATTTCATTCACTCAGATGTAATAGTTTTCAGGTAACTTCATTGTTCCCATTAGAGCATCACAGCGGTAATTTGTAATTTCAATTACAGATTCAAGGGCCATAACTCCGTAAAAAATAATATTTCGAAACTGGATTTTGAACTCGATGAAGAGTATCATCTGGACTACCTACATGTTAAATTTCATTAAGCTAGATGTAATTGTTTCCGAGAAAACTTGTCCCCATTGCAGCATCACAGTGATTTTGGTACTAAGTTCAATTTCGGATTAAGGGCCATAACTCTGTAAAAAAGGATATAACTGGTTTTTGAACTCGATAAAGAGTACGGTCATGAATACTCACAACCAAAATTTCATTCACCTAGGTTTAAAAGTGACGTTTCCATGGAAACGACAACAAATTTGTCTGTACATGATGGGAAGAACATGGTTAACCCTTAACATGCGGGTCCCGGAATTATCCGGGCGGGCTATAAGCGATTCGTAGGTACCTCAATACGGATCCCGGATCGCTTACTTAGAAGAATTCACGGCTGTCTATGTACTTGGCTATGCCCCATACCGGGTCACGAGTCGATTGTTTCCGCGACTCGCTGCATGAGAATGGCTGTATTTATGCCTCGCAGCTCGCAATGAGAATAAAGCTTTCTTCAGTGTCTTGTCAGAACGTCCAGCAAAATTCACACCAATTTGCGTGTGCATTGTTGACCCGTAACGCATCGATAATTAGCTTTACAAAAGGCCAATTTTGTCCTGCTTCGCTCCGATGGCTACACTGCCCAGCGGCTAATTAGCACCTAAGTGTCTGCACTGCCCCGGGGTGAGATAGGCCCGTACAGGCTTATCTGTCTCGCATCCCGCCACATGGGCAGATAGCCTATGCTTATCTGTCTCGCATCTCGCCACATGGGCAGATAGCCTCTAATTACGGGAAGATATTGCGATAAGCTACCTTTCTCTCGCACTTCGTATCATATGAACCAATTGGTTGTTTTCATTTTTTTTTATACCAAAATAAAGAGGAAAGAATGGCCTTTATTCCCATATAAAAATCGCAATTGCGCTAACATAACTGAAAATACAGCAATCGCACAGAGATAGGCGACTTTCGCACTTTTGAATTTTGATACATGTGGCGCATTTACCCCAACATGCCTCGGCGCTCTATTTCTAAGAAACTACTTGGGATATTTTCATAATTTTTTTATCAGTATATAGATAAAAGAATTGTCTTCAATTCCATATAAAATACGTGTATTTTCGGCAATAACTTTTGATGCGCCAGCTGTCGCGCAGAAGGTGATATTCGGCTTTGAATAAGTGGCGCTCTTAGCATATACCATCATTACGGGCTTTATAACTTGTGAACCGCAAGTCCGATTTTTATAATTTTTACATCATTGTAAAGAGAAAAACATTGTCTTCAATTCCATGTATAATGCGCATGTTTTCGGGAAGAACTCTGCATGCGCAAAGCGCCGCGCCAAAAGGTATAATTTTCGCACTTCATAACTTTTGAACCGCAAGTCCGATTTTTATAATTTTTACATCATTGTAAAGAGAAAAACATTGTCTTTAATTCCAGATATAATGCGCATGTTTTTGGGAAGAACTATGCATGCGCGAAGAGCCGCAATATTGATGTACGCATAAGTGAAGAAGTATGATAATATATAACTAAAATACTGTTCTTTTGATACGCAAATATAGAGCTTTATAAACGATGAACAACTGTCATGACGGAATTTTGTTTCCAGTTTTGGAAAAAAAATATAACATAAAAGTGAAAATATATTTGAGTACGGGACCGCCGCTCGGGGAAAAGCCTTTTCGTGGGAATATTTTCTCAGGAAAATATTTCACTTTTCGGAGTTTCTAAAAATGCGTGAACATTTTTGTTACTGATGCCATTTGCGAAAGGTTTTTATTTCTAAAATTCAAATGCGAGGGCACACCTTTCCAAACCATTTGAATTGAATTTATTATTTTATCTTTTACATTATTGAATAAAAGACGTTTCATTCAATAAGATTTGAAGAATTATTTATATGTGTAGCGGACTGAACTGAGCAGATGGAGAATTTGATTCCTCACCACTTTTATTACCAAAGTTCTTTTGTATCACAATTACTTTTTTAGGTATTAGTTTTTTCGTGAGCAGGGGAATTTCCGACGGGATTCGCCATGACATAATGAGAAAAAATTCCCATGAACATGGGCGTGGTCCGTCATCTTCGGGACCGACCCACAAGTATAAATATCTACCGGGGGGTGCGCGGACCCCCCCGCTTTTGGTCGCCACCCCCCAAACTTTTTGTGCAAATTATTATTTTTTTTCTACTTTGAAATAAAGGTTCGTGTCATTCCGAGGTATGAAGGTTTCTGCTATATATGTCGAGAGGGCATGGGAACCCATTCCCAATAGAATCCGGGGTTCGTCCCATAGGATTGTTCCTCGGAGTCTCTCGTTCTCAAAAGAGAACATGGGAAACCTGTCCCGCGATTGAATCCGGGGTCCGCCGCGGAAGACGGGGACGGGAATTCCCGGAGAGCATGGGAGTATGCTCCCATGGGTCCGGGCTCCGCCTCGACAGACCGCTCCTTGGATGCTCTGCTTCTCGAAAAGTAGTTTATTTTCCGGGCCTCGCGCCCGGTGCTACACGTCGCCGAGGAAATCAGAAAATGGTCCGTTTGACATATGCGTCGGAAAAATCGGCGCGATGTCAGAAGCCGTCGGCGCTTGCGGCGCAGTCGTCCTAGATGCGCCGGGAGGTTCTGAAACTGGCAAATGAACGTCCATGAAGCTCACATTCATTATCTCTGTATGTTTATTGTCTCTAATCACATGTTATATGTTGCATACATCTAACGCATTTTCAATCATTTACAGGTTGAAGCAGAATGCTGCGCGGACGTGGACGCAAGGCCCTGCGACGGCCTAGGGCGTTGCATACTAGGACACGCAGCTTTGAAGCCGTTTCAAGCGACGACGACTTCATCAACGAGATCCATGCTGATGAAGCCTCTGATATGGAGTCAACTGACAGTGATGGTAGCAGTGGTTTAGACAGTGATGATGCATATGATCGGGACACTGTAATAGATAGTGAACATGGTGACACAGATGCTCTGAGTGATATAGAGACAGAGATTGCCAGAAAGATTCTAGCCGCCGGTAATTCCACCGAAGAAGACTTTAGTGGTTTTGAGGAGGAGTTTGCCGAAATACCACAATATAATCATGATAATTCACAGACGTTTGATGAGTGGGTGGATGGTCCGCGGCCACGTGTAAACTTGCCTTTCACTGGTCAAACTGGGTTGCGCCAGTTCATAGAACTTCCTGAGAACCCTGAACCTATTGACTTTTTCAATTTGTTTATACATAATGATGACTATGAGGATATGGCAACGGAAACCAATAGATATTTCAAACAAGCAATGGAGGACAAAATTCTAAGACCCCGTTCAAGAATGCAACAGTGGCAAGACATTAATGCAGAAGAGATGAAGGTATTTGTAGCCATGACAATTGCCATGTCATTGGTTGTGCAGAGAAACTTTGCTGATTACTGGTCAACAAGTGATGTTACCTCAACGCCTTTCTTCGCCAAGTGCATGCCCCGAGACAGGTTTTGGCTTCTTATAACCTACCTACACTTGGCTGACAACAGGAGGATGCCGGGCCGTAACACCCCGTGCTTTTCACCAATAAATAAACTGGGACACTTGTATAACCGGATAGTTCACCGTTTTTCAAGAGTGTATAAACCGCATCAAAACATTTCAGTCGACGAGGGCATGGTGCCCTGGAAAGGTAACTTATCTTTCAAAGTTTATCTTCCCGACAAGCCTAAGAAGTATGGGATAAAGGCTTTCATGTTGTGTGACTCGCACAACGGATACGTTTGCAAGTTCAAACTCTACACTGGAAAAACGAATGAACCGGTTTCTGAAGGTGGCAAAACTTATGATGTAGTCATGGACTTGGTGAACGACTACGTTGGACAGGGGCATCACATCTTTATGGACAACTACTATTCGTCCACAAATCTGTACATAAATTTGTGGGAGCGGGGAATAGGTGCCACGGGGACGTTGAGAGCCAATCGAAAGGGACTTCCTGATTCAGTCAAGAAACCTAAAAAGAAAGCCAAGCAAGGGGACATGACAGTTTCTCACAACCATGGCCTACTCGTTCTTCGCTACGAAGATAGAAAATCAGTGCTTCTCATGTCTACTGTTGAAGATACACAACTTGAACAAACAGGGAAGAAGAACCGGGCAACAGGGGAACCAGTTCTCAAGCCGCGCATTGTAACAACGTACAACAAGTACATGGGAGGTGTTGATCGGGCCGACCAGATGTTGTCGTACACGCCGTTCCGAGTGAAGACCCTGAAGTGGTGGAAACGGGTTTGGTTTCACGTTCTCAACGTTGCCATGTTGAACTCTTACATCGTTTATAAAGAATACAGCAAAGATAAACCTCTAAAAACAAGTCGGGAATACAGGAAGGCTTTGGCGCAACATATAGTAACATTTGCGGACAAGGAACAAGTTCCATCACTTTTCAGACGTCCCCGTGGTCGGCCGAGCACGAGCGACGAGAGTGTCACTCGTCTTCATGGACGTCACTTTCCGACGAAGATTGAGCCTGTCGGAAGGAAGAAAAACGTCACAAGGATGTGTGTGGTATGCTCTAAGGCAAAACGTGCCGTCCTCGCAAAACAGATTGAAGAAGGCAATGGGCCAGCAAGGAAGAAAAAACGAGTAGGCAGAGAGTCTTCTTATGAATGTACAGATTGTAATGTTTCTCTGTGCGCCGCACCATGCTTCAAACTGTACCACACCGCCACTGACTATTCCAGGGCTTACATCACTGCCACGGAAAAAGAAAGAAATGAAGAAGGGAATGAAGAAGAAGAAAATTGAAAGTAAAGAGAGCCGAAGTGTGGACTAGTATATACACATTATATACATACCTTGTTAGGTCCCTAAAGCTGTTCTGCGCACAACCGCAGGTAAATATTGTGTATATTTGTACATAAATGCATTGTAATTTCATTGTATTACATGTCATTGCAAATAAAATATTCTTTATTTTATCAAAGAGACAGAGAAAGTGAATGCGAGCTTTCATTGGAAGTTCAGCCAGAACCGCATCATAAAAAACACCCATAAATGCTGAACCGGGTGGCCGATTTTCATAAAACTTACATGGGGTAAAGAGGAAAGATTCGGCTTTGATTCAATATAAAATTTATACATGCGCACGAAAAACTAAAGTT